>VZRE01002378.1:74532-167200 GCA_013396775.1 Cephalopterus ornatus
GGAGGCGGCGCCGGCGGAGCCCGCGCAGCACGGCAGCCGAGGCCGCGGCCCGCCCGGCGCGGGGCAGCCTGGGCACGGACCCCTGCCGCTTCTTCCTACCGCTTCCTGACGCCGCTTCCTGCCGATGCTTCCTGCCGCATCCTGCCGCTTGCTTCCTGCCTCCTGGGATCGCCCAGCGGCGGGGCCCCGTTTATAGACCGGACTGCTTTGAATTCTTCTTGGCGGAACGTTTGGGAGCTTTAGAGTTCTTTAGAGTTCACGCAGTATTAAGAGTTTGACAGAATCACAGAAGCACGAAATATCCTGATTTGGAAGGGACCCACAAAGCTCATCCAAGTCCAGCTCTTAGCCCTGCACAGGATCATCCCCAAGAGTCACAGTATGTTCCCGCGAGTATTGTCCAAACACTTCTTGAACTCTGTCAGGCTTGGTGCTGTGGCCGCTCCTCTGGGGAGCCTGTTCAGTACTCAACCACCCTTTGGGTGAAAAATCTTTTCCTAATATCCAACCTAAACATTTGGCACAGCTTCATCCTATTGCCTTGGGTCAGGTCACTGGTCATCAGAGAGAAGGGATCAGTGCCTGCCTCTCTGCTTCCCCTCATGAGGAAGTTGCAATGAGATGAAGACTGCAATGAGGTCTCCCCTCGGTCTCCTCCAGGCTGAACAGACCAAGTGACCTCAGCTGCTCCTCATACAACTTCCTCTCAAGGCCCTTCACCATCTTTGTTGCCCTCCTCTGGACACTCTCTTAAGAGCTTAATATATTCCTTATATTGCAGTGACCAAAACTGCACACAATATTCAAGGTGAGGCCACACCAGTGCAGAGCAGAGTGAGACAATCACATCTCTTGACTGACTGGCAATGCTTTGCCTGATGCCCCCCAGGATGCAGTTGGCCATCCTGGCTGCCAGTTTACTCCACTCAAACCCCAAAGCTTGCCACTGTTTCGGGCCTGGCGTGTCCTCAGCTGGAGCCACAGATTTCACTCTGTAGATGAGCCGTTTCCTAATGTGCTGAAGTCGTGGCGGTACCTGGAGCTTTGGTTCAGTACTTGCTCATGGGCTTGCCTGCGCAGGGTGCTGAAATCTATGGCTCCCACCCTCGTATTTGTACATGGTGTGCATCCCTGCTCAGCCAAGCCAGCCTTCTGCCTTGTCTGCTTCTGAAATTTTGGAATTGCCTGCTCCTGTGCCCTTAGGAGGTGATGTTTGAAAAGTGACTAGCACTTTGATGGACCCCAGCACCTGCAAAAGCATTTTCGCAGAAGTCTGAAGGACTTGTTTTTTTGAAGATGAAAGAATATAGCGAGTGCCGCAGTGATTTGGAGAAGATGAAAGAATTGTCTTATGGTTAAGCTCTTTGAAAGCTGTGGATTCTTTCACTGACCACGCTGCGTAGCTTTTGTATGGTGAAGGAAATCCACTTTAGCCAAGTAATTGAAAAAATTTAAAGATAACAGTCTGTTGCACATACCTATTTTAGCTAAAGGTTTTTTACATGATGCCATATTATATAAACCTAACTTTTCAGATGAATTTATTTCGTACTTCAGTGAAAATCCTATGTTTTATGACTGAGCTGAACCACTGTGTCTTTCACATTTGGGCCCTGTAAAAGCATGAGTTCAGTTCATTGCATTACTGTGCTTTGACCTTCGGAACAAAACCGGTTCCGCAAGTTGACTGACAAAAAGTAAGAACTTTTCAGCTACTAGTTTGGGAACCTAGACAACCCTTAAGGTCCATACTGAACTTCTTTCAGTTTTTCTCCTTTCTGCCTATTTTAGTCTACATGTTTTAAAAAGAATAAATACATTTTTTCTTGTACAAAAGTAATGGTTTTATGGCATATTCACATCTGATTAAGAGAAGCTCCTTTTCTGTATTTTGAACACAAAATACACCACAGATTGTTAAATATGTAAAAAAAATCAGTGGCTGCACCTTAAAAGGCACAGGCCAAAGTGGGGGGAATGATGACTCCTTCATCTTTCTGTTCAATAGCCCCTTTGCAGACAATGAAAATGATGATACCACCTCTTCCCCACACAGTAGTGTCTGAGGATTAATACCTTCTTAGGACATGTTTGGGTGCTATATTAATGATGAGTGCTCAAGAAAAAAATAGGAATAAACTGGTAATTTTCTTCCTAGTGCAGTGTTTAATGAGTGAAGTATAAACAAGCTCCAGTATACTCAGTGACTGATGAGGTTTTGGCAAAACATAGTGGTGATCACTGGTTATCACTGTCCATTTTATGTATGGAACATGGAAAAATAGTGTCAGGCTGTTGAACTAATGTCCACGTCACTGTCAATAACATAAGGAGAGGCGACTTCTTTCTTCATGTTGCCATATCCTACCTCTTTCCCTAGATCTGATGTAGAAGTCACATTTACCCACCTCTCGCAGTTGTCTCTGAAGACATACAAAAAAGAATTGGAAATCTGTTGATGAAAATCAGCTGAGAAATGAGCACTTGCTGTGCATTACTTTTTATGCTGTGTTCTTTAAAAATACCTGCAGACCTTAATAATTTCTAAAGTACACATTAAACCAACATGTACATGATTTGCCAGTGATTCTTGAAGTATTTGGTTAATCATCTTCATGCAGAAGACATCAAAACCCGAAGTATGCTCTCTTTTCTGAATGATTAAGCCAAGCTTCCCATAACATTTCACTAGCAGGTAGGGCCATGACAGACTGCTAACAACAAAGTGAATTCTGCTGTGAAAAAACAGAAAAAAAATGGGAAAAGGAGAAAGCAATGATCCCAAAGATGTGCAAAGAAAAGAAAAAGCGAAGATTCAACTCAAAAGAAATATAGGTTATTTTGATGGGGTGAGTTTTATTATAGGATCAATTGTTGGGGCAGGTATCTTCGTGTCTCCCACAGGGGTGTTAAAGCATTCCTTACTCAATGTTGGCATCGCGCTAATAATCTGGACTGCATCTGGGCTGGTTTCTCTGATGGGTTCCCTGTGCTATGCAGAACTGGGAACCTCTCTGCCGTTCTCTGGAGGAGAATATAGCCATATTAAAAGAGGCCTTGGATCCCTCCCCGCCTTTGTGTTTATCTGGACATCAACATTTACCAAGCCAGCATCAAATGCTGCTCGAGCCCTGCTGTTTGCTGAATACGCCACCCAGCCCTTCTATGGCATTTGCCCTCCACCAGAAGTGCTGAAAAAATGCTTGGCCTTGGCAGTTCTCTGGTCCCTGGGGATTTTGAATGGCTGCAGCGTCAAAATGTCCGCGTGGGTGCAGACAGTTTTCACTCTTCTGAAGATGATGGCCTTGTCTGTAATTGCTGTCGGCGGCATTGTTCTCCTCGTTGCAAGGCAGAAGGAGAGTCTTGCCAGATTTGAGGACATGTTCGGCTCAGAGATCCCCAACGCTTCGCAGGTTGCTGAAGCCTTCTTCCAAGGACTGTACGCATATGGAGGATGGTGGTCCCTCAATTATATGGCAGGTATCTCACTCCTCTTCTTTAGATTTTGTTCTGCAGTTGTCATTCCTGTGTTCCTCAGCTTGTCTTGGTAGAACTTGTCTCTCCTTCAAGACCATAGGGTCTCTCATGTTTTATGCTAGTCCTGTTTTTGTTGGGGCTGGTAGAAGAGGCAGTGTTCCTCTCTAGGGAAGTTTCCTGCTTTTTGTCCGGTCCTCAAAATCAACCTGACATTTCCAGTGGGGTACAAGAGAAATCAAAATAGTTAATTTAAAATTTCATGCATAAACAGAATTTTTCATACCTGAAAAATTTGGATTTTGTCTTTCTCATTGTCCGTGCCAGTGCATTTTTAGGAAAGGATTAGGTTATCCATGCCAAACTATGTACACATAGATAATTTCTGTTTAAATATCTGTATCTTCTCTGAGGTTATGCAGTTGTTTTGTACATTGACAAATTAATTTTGAATTTTGTTAAAATGTAGCGATTTTATGGGATATATTTTCTTGGGGAAATAGAGTTTTGCACAGAAGGTGAAGAGAGATCTAAGGAAAGCGGTATAAATAGTTTCATAGAATTTATACTCAATTTTAAATACTCAAAACATTTTTGAGTATCTATTTATTCACCTATGGTAATGTGGCAGTAAGAAATAGAGCAGTTTTTCATGAAACCTACAGAGGTGATGTTCCTAATGTTAGTTATTCATGTCACAAGTTAAATTACTAGTGTTTTATGATATGATCAGCTTTATGGAATTATGTTGGAAGCAAGTTGATATTGCTCTTATCTTTAACCATATGTATCCATTAACCTCTATCACGTAAAATATTAAATAAACTGCATGTGTTAAATGCATAACGCAAAGTTCAATGGTGAGAACAACGTGAAATTTGGTTAATGTTTAAAAACTGACTGTTATCATTACAATCCAGTTGTTCCAGCATTAAAAATGTGTTGCAATTAAAAAAAAAAGTGTTATAAATCAGGAAAGTATAGTTTTGAAATCTTAAGGATTCGTTAAAGATAAGCACTTAGCTTTGTAACCCTGAGAAAATACAAGACTATTGGTAAAATATTAATTTATGTTTTTATCAGTTAGCAGGACTAATAAATACCACACACTGAGCAGCACAGCTGTTTGGACAGATGTAACCTATGCAGTAGTTCTGAATTGAACTGAGCTTCCTATTCTTCAACAATAACTTTATTTCTGTGAGCTTCAGCTAAAGCATCAGGTGCCAGCTGGATGGCAGGACTGTAATGAGCGAAGAAATAAATGAAAAGATAAATTTAAATGGGCAATTTTGGTGATTGTCCTCTTCTGGGCTCAAAATCGCCAAGTGTATTCCTTACATCTGAAATAAATCCAAAATTCTCTGATAGTCAGTATCTGAATTCTGCTGCTGTGCTCCTTCAGTCCTGGCTCTGTGCACTACAGCCAGTGCTGGGACAGGCTCAAGGCTGACGTTCTGGGCAGAAGATAGAAATTGTTTTTGAAAGAGGAAAGGGATTTCCATCTCCTAAAAAGAGCTAAAGTAAGCTGCATATTTGGCTTTTCACTTCTTCCCTCTTGCGAGTTATTGGCTGGTAATACTCAGGAGATCTTCTGTAAGTGCTGAGGGAAGTGGGAAGAGGAGAGGGAGTGAGGGGAGGAGTGAAAGAGGTGAAAAACACGCTTTTTGATTGAGATGAGGATGAATTATTAGGCTTCTGGAAACCAGCTCCATCTTTTGTTGGGACTATCACATGCTCAGGAATGTGTGCCAATGCCTGAATTATTCACTGGTAATATCTGGAATCTTTTCTTATTTGATAAGTGTAGTTCTCAGCTATCAGGCTTAGCACTAAACAGTTTTCCTCCACCAACTTTGCCCTGGAAAAGGTAATAATCATTGGTATCCAGCTGGGAATGGCCCCCTTTCAAAGCCACTGCATTATTGCTTTTCTGTCTATACCATCAGTCTTTTCTTTTGCTTTTTCTGTATTTCCTGATATAAGGGCAAAGAAAAAGGTTTTGAGTAGGAATAGGCAAATATGAAGTTTCAGATCAGGACTCATGAGGTGATATCAGAATAAATAATCTGACTTTAAAGTCTCGTGTTTAAGGTAGTGATTTACAAGTAAGGCTACTTGAAAATTTCTTAACAAATCAATTTTCTAGTGTAATTAATCACAAATATGTGATTAAATAAATCAAAGAGAAATTATCAGTTCTTCTGTAAATTTTTTTAATCAACTGTTCATCTAGCAGTCCTTCCAAAATAGTTAATAAATAGCTAAATAAAAATAAATTGTTTAAGAATCTTTGATAGTAACCTATTTGAGAACAACTGTAGGACCTCACAATCAGCTTAATTTAGTGGCCACGATCAGGGAGTGGGGCAGGACCTTGGTATCAGTCTTGTCAAGCTCTGCACAGATTCACCACTGAAATACTCTTGCTGAAGCTACACTGCTTGCTTTATTTGTATTTTTAAATTGTATTTTCCAGAGGAGATGAAAAACCCCAGCAGAAATATTCCCTTAACTGTGATGACTGCTGTTCCTGCAGTAATTGTTTTTTATTTACTGGTGAACATCTCATATCTGACTGTCCTCACACCCAAGGAAATTGTCTCCTCAGGTATGGATTTAATTTTTTTTAATTAAAAAGGCGTGGTTCATTATCATACCCGTGTGATGTCAATGTACTGGGTTACTTCTGCTCACCTAACTTCACAGTCCAGAAGTTTGGGTTCATTCTCTTCTAACAGAGAATTCTTTGATTTTACTGTATGACACAAGTTCGACTGAATGCAGACAGATGTTATTAAATGTTGAAAATGTTGGTTTATTGTGGGGATTAGTCAGACTACAGGCCTGGACCAGAAGGCTTTGGGCTAAGCAGAGCACAAAGCAACTCATTACAGGAATGGAGCTGCTACCCTGAAAGCCTGGCAGGTCTCTAGCTAACAGCAAGCAGCCAATCAGATGCTGCAGTCACAGGTTTTGCCTTAGAAGGAAGTTTTGCTTTATAAGGAATGTTTTCAAGTTTGGGAAAGGTTATACAAAGGCTGCATCCTGTCAATAAAGGTATTTCAGTTCCTCTCTCTTACTGAGTCCATGCTCAATCCCTTATCCCCCTGGGATTGTGATTTAATGCGTCATCAGTTTATATCTGCACTGCCCAAAAATTAAATCAGAAGTGTATTAAAATCTGGAAAATCAGCTGAAAGTTAGGTCTTGAGTATAGCGACGACCTTTGTTTTTCCTGTAGTTTTAATCCTCTCTCCTTCTTTCTCTGTCTCATGGTGTCTCAGGTTAGAGCCATTACTGTTTAGGAGGTGGACAAGTCTAACATGTTCAGTAATACAGAAAAGACTATGGACACAAAAATATAGCCATTTTGGGTGTGTATTTGTGGGTTATTCATGATAAATGTTGTGATTCCTCAGAAGAGCCTATACAAAAGTCCAGTGTATGTAAAGCATTTCTCAGATCCTGTACCAATAAGCTGTCCATGAAAAGGTCCAAGGGGAGCTGTATTTCTCCTTGGTGGTCCAAACAGCACCTTTTAAATCCCTCCGTAATGAGATTAAGCTGTCAGACCTTGCCTACAGGCGTGACAAAAACTGAAACTCATTTGGATGGATCAATTATTTTTTCTTGTGAAAACAGCTCACTAACATAAGTGGAAGCAGTGTAGCTGTCACTCAGCAGCCTTGTATTATCACTCAGCCATTTTCAGGTTATTTGCTGGGAGAGATGGGCACATTTGCAGATCCATCCTACAATGAAAGAAGCAGCAAGTATCAGACCATCTGTGAATAGTAGCTGCCCAACTGGCATAACCAGCTCCATATGTACCAGGGGAGTTGTGTTTATCTATGCCAGCTGAGGAGATAGCCTTAAAATTATAGCTCTTTTTCAGACGTTGCTATGTGTTGCCATGGCTCTTGTTCTTTCATCACATTTTTTGGGGGGGGCAGGGTGTGGTGGGGTTTTCCCCATCTCTAATAATTTCCTGTGCTATGCAGGTCACTGCAAGATCTGTGTTCCTCATGGCATTTGGTTGTAGACAGACTAAATATTAGTCCTCGCTACAATATGGGCTGTAGTTAATTTCCAAGCAATATTCAATATCTTTTGTTCAGAAATAATCTTTCACACTTCTCAGTTCTGCCCAAAGTGAAAACTCATTAACATCACCTTTGCTGACCCATCCCTGAATGTACCTGTTCTCCTGCTGGCAGTTTTGCTGGAACAGCAGACTGTGTCACCACTGTGGGCATGCTGGGGCCTAAGGTGTTCATTTTCTTTCTTTGAACGTGTGTGTGTTTGTGATGCACAGCTGTGAGATGCAGCTCTCTCCTGCTGGGTAGTTCATTACTGTGGTATTTGCCCCAGCAGGTTTACTTGGCTTCCTCTTGTAGGCAGCACTCCTTGCTGTCATTATCCCAGGAAATCTTCAGCTCATGAATGACATACCCTTAGGTTTAGATTACTGTTTGACTACTGTAACAAAAAAATACAGGCGTTGCTGGTAAATACAGGTGTTTCTTGCATTTTAAGTTTTGTTTCTGTTGAGCCTGTCAGTGATTCAGAACGTGGTGCCTGTACTACACTAATGCTTTGCTTTCTTGCAGTTGCTGTGGCAGTCACTTGGGCTGATCGAGTTATCCCCTCTGTTGCCTGGATCATTCCTCTCTCTGTTGCTGTCTCAATATTTGGTGCCCTCAACAGCAGCATGTTCACACTAGGTCGATTAAGCTATGCTGGAAGTCAGTCAGGACATTTACCTGTTTTAATATCCATGCTTAATGTCCACTCCTGTACTCCAGCACCAGCCATGATTTTTTCAACCATCATTGCATCCATTTTTATCATCCCCTCTGACCTTATTACGTTAACAAATTACTTTGGATTTTCTGCCTGGCTTATGATTGGACTGACTTGTGCAAGCCTGATTGTACTTCGATACCGGGAACCTCATCTACATCGACCATACAAAGTAAATGAACCTAAATTGCAAAATATTTTTACGGATTTTTTTTGAGTAGCATGTAAAAGTTTCAGAACAAGTGCAAATCAGAAGTGGATAGTTACAAAAATATGAATAATAATCTCAGTGCTTAGAGCCTTATTCAAAAACCTTGCTTCAGAGTAGAAGGAAATGAAACAAAGAGATGGTCTGTGCCCCAGAGAACTTGCACTTGAAAACAGGAGATGGTTATATGCAGAATGGGGGAGATGTGCACCAGATGTGTACCAGCATGGAGCAGTAACAAGAACAGTGTAGGACCCTGGCTGACCATTCATGGTTAATTAAACCTTGATCTGCTCTCATCTTTCCTGACACAACCACAGACATTATGGATAGGTTAAATTTCCTCTTCATCTAGCAGTTGGAAAGGTGGGTTAGAAGTGTATACTCATTGTGAAGGCTTCTTCTAGGCACCCAGCCCTGAGTGTCTTTTAGGAACCCATAATATCATACATCAACAAATGAGTTTCAGGTACTGCCTATCTCCACCCCTTGATGATAGAAGGAGCTTAAACAAATATTTTAGAAATTATGCCTATCTTGTAGGCAATTTGAGATCAGATGGCTCTTGTCCTGGGTGAGTTTATAGCAGTGTGAGAAATGGTACTCTACTGTGGCAAGAAATGAGTTGTTACTCTTATGAATGAGGTGTAAAATCACAGTTGGTCTGTTTATTTCCTAAACCATTTTTTTTTCTTTTTCTTGCAGGTGTTTCTGCCAATTCCGTTTGTGATGGTGGCAATGTCTTTCTTCCTAGTTTTAACTCCCATAGTCTGGTCTCCCAACCTTCAATATGTTTACGCTTTCCTGTTTATGCTGGGAAGTCTTATTGTTTATCTGCCTTTTATACATTTTAAATTGCATTTTGCATTTCTTGATACAATTACTTGCCACTTACAGCTTCTGTTGGAAGTCTCTCCTGCTGATGGGTCTGCTGAGGGCAAATGTGAATAATGGCAAATGTTTAATCCTGGCACAACTAAGAGCCAACGCAGATTTTGTTTAACTGAGAGTGTAAACAGTACAAGTTAGATGTTAGGTGTGATATACAGGTGTTCGTGCATGTATAGATATATACATACATAGATGAATATGCATATATTGCTTTCAAATATGCATACATGCATGTGTATGTATATATATGTGCACACATATATATATGTATGGACATTAGCATAGCGAGTTAATATGTAGATATTTGTGTGTGTCTGTGTATATACATAATAGTGCAAAGAATCTCTCTTAAACTTAAAATTTGTAAGATGCTCTCTAGACATCCTGAAAACACACTTAAAAGTTACGTGTATTCTTGCAATAATAGAAATAAGACTCAATTACAGCATACATAATTATCAATATTATAATACAATAAATGAGTAAATACATACTTAACAGCATCATATAAATATACTTCTGGACTCTGAACTAAATTTTCTGGATTATTCTTAGTTTGAAGTAGCTCATTTATTAGAACTTCTGGTTTTAAAGCCTTTATACTTCTGTTCATCTGGGGTTTTTTTCTGTATTTGTTTTTAATAAAAACCTTTGAAGAACATCAGAAAAATGACTGAGACCTTTTTTATCCCAAGGAAACAGTATATGGTGCATCTTAGCCATTTTAGAACAACACATAAAAATTCAAGGTGAAATCTTAAAAAGCATCAAGTAAGGCAGTAAGAATTGTTTATCCTCTTCATCACAGCAATAACACTAAAGATATGTGGGTTACTTTACTAAATTGTTTACATATTAACATTAACATTACTTTATTCCTTGCTTTCTTTTTGGTGTTATTGAGAAGTAAGAGATTTTTTAGGCCCCTCCATTTGTATTATGTTTATGAAAGCAAGAAAAATTAATTATTTTTTCTTTTGATAATTAGGTCATATTAAGTTCACTGAATATTTAAAATTAAAAACAAATAAGTACACAGGAAACATCACATACTTAAGTGATTAATCTATTAATGTTTGTTGCTATTTTATAATTACAATAGAGTTACATATGTAAAGTGTTTTTTCAAATCTGTCAATGAAAGCTCAGCGACACAACCAGTAGATGGCCCCAGACTGACATCTCTCTAACACCGTAATACTCTGGTCTGCTGGATGTTGTATTGGTGAAACAGTTTTATAACCCAGTAGAATGAAAAAATTCGTGCTAGAATATTCGACTCACCGATATATCAAAATTTTAGAGGTCAGAATGATCGATAAAATCTTTATTCGTCACTGCCCAAAGTACAGGGCACCCATCAATAAAGCTGGGAACCAACCGAAGGTTTAAGAGGATGTGACTTTGCACTGGAACGAGCCCCCGAATGAAAACAAGTACCTGAGGAGAGTGGCTTTGCTTACAGGTGATAATGTACACGGAATGAAATTTATACCTTTTAAAATACTGTAGGAAGAAAAGTCCATACAAGTGAGAGAGCAGTGAATGCAGCTGAGCTGGAGACTGGATCCTGCTGCTGAAAGCAAGGCAGGAATCGATGTTTAATTTCACTCAATAGTGCTATTGGAAAAACATTTCACTTGCTATTTAAATTTAAAAAATCATGAGACTCATTGAAATTTTATAGGAGCAATATTTTAAGAACTGAACTGTAAAAGGAAGGAAGGATTTTACTGTGACCAAAGCACTCACCAGTGATTTGTAAATGCAGGCATGGTAGTGCCACAAATTTTCAACTGAGCTTGATCAAGTAATTTATTTAAACCAATATGTAAATAAAACCTGAAAGTCATAAGGGGAAAAAACAGTAGATGTGACAATAATATTGTGTTGTAGACCAGATGGTTAGGAAAAGCAAGCATGAGGAGGAAGTTGCTCTATTGGATGTGTTATTTCTACGTAATTCTTGTCAGTGTACCTACACTTTAATTCCGTAATGAGTTGGGTACCTAGTGATCACATATGTCAGGGTATGTTTGAGTAATTGGAGCATGTATCTGTTAATGATAAAAACTTTGAATGTAGACCTTTAGCAGTTTCAAGAAATTAGGGAACTCAGAAGTCCCATTGTAACATAATATGAAATAAATTGCATCTATATATCTTTCTGTAGTGAAGTAGATAGTTTTTCTGTGAACAAAAATCTAGGAAATGGCACATAAACAGGCATGTACGTGGTTATTGCCAAAGGATCAGTGAAAATGAGAACATTTAGAACAGGCCAGAAGTAAAAATGTCCATGCAAACTTAAGCCCCTCTGTGAAGGCATCTTTTGATGGCCCTGCATTATCAGATCATAAACTGTTCTTTTATATATCCTTACCTAATTTATTGGATAGAATGGATGGTGCCCAGATAATTCACTATTAGTTTCCTCCCATTTAAATATGTGACCTTGCACATTGTTTATCACTCTCTGCTCAGATGCTGCTCTTGACAAACATTGTTAACTTCTCACAGATTTTCTATGATGTTCCTCCTGGCAGCACCTGAGCAGCTCACAAACAACTACTGATTTGTCTTTACCCTTATGAGCTGAGACATAGTATCATCTTTGCTTGCTGAAAGTGAGTTAAGCTGATGTGCAGGTTGTACAACAAGTGATGTTCCCTGAAATCCTTCAATTCAGTCAAACACCCGGATGGAGAACCATTGCTGGAGATCCAGGTCCAACTATGGATGTTTCTTTATCTTAGGAAGCAGTGCAAAGAGCCAGGGAATCAGTGAACATACATCTTGTATGGCTATTCACACACTATATACAGATTTCAGTTTCCATTCATTCCATCTTTTGGATGGAATAAAGGGAATATGGCCAGAATTGCTCATTAACTTTGAATGCCTAAGATGGGGTAATTTAGACCTGATTTTTCACAGTAATTATTAAGTTCAAATTACCTATAGTCCCCTGGAATTAAGTTCCAAGAATAGTAAAAAGGAAAGAAGGACAAATAATCACAGTCACTTTGGTTTAGATGAACAGCAGGTATCCTATAGCTCAACTTCTGACTAACTGTGGGCAGCGGCAATTCCTTTAAGACCTACAGTCTATTAAGTGTTAAATTGAAACTATGAGATTTTAAAATTCCATAAATCAAGCTGGGAGGATTTAAAATTTCGTATAGAAAATAAGGAAAACAGAATAGCAATTTTAAAAAATTATGGTTTAAATTATTCCAGTATGGCCTTGGAATTTTATAGAGAAAGAGAAGCTTTAATTTTTACAGGCAATACTCAAATTCCTAAATCCACCAACCATCCTGCAAGTGCTACCTCATTCACTACATCAAATTCCTCTTCTACAGCAAATGAGGGATTGGCTAGCTCACATTTAACATCTTCTTCAACACAAACTATTGTCTTACTCCCAGATCTGAGTGCTCTTATTAAATGACCCACTGTTTGGAAAGGGACTTACACAGCTGAGCTGAATTAGCATTATAAAAACAATCTCAGATATGGTATTGCTGATCTCCTGAATGTGAGTCACTGATGTTCTCTTACTGCAGCCTTTCTTTTGCCCAAGTGTTTTAGAATGCTAAATCACAAAGAAAGAAAAACACTATTAAATTTGTAAGGATTTCTTATTGTTGCTGGATCATTCCACGTTTCCAAGCAGTAAGCATAAAGGAACAGAATTCAAATTTATAACTCATATTAGCTACTCTGGCCAAGAGCAATTCAATATTTTAACATTATAGCTTCTTTCAGTGACACTAGTTGGTCTCCCTTGCTTTCCTACTTAGATATGTCTCAGAAAATGCTACATAGAAGTGTGACTGTTTCAGTATTAGACTATTGCATGCTTCAGAAGTTCAACCTCAAAACAATATGTATATATTTGATAAATAGAGATAGAATGTGGATAATTTTTTCAATAGTGTACTGGCTCATTTTGACATGTAACCTCCCTAGCTGTTTTTATAGGTTTCTAACACAATATTTGTATGTATGTCTCCATCACCTGGGGATTTTTTTGTCCTTTAATCTCCTTAAAAAGACAACATAAAATACCAAATGATAACCAGTCTTATTTTAAAAATTACTTGTAGTTCTGCATCATGCTAAATCCATGTGTGGTGAATTGCTTTACCAAAAAAAAATTTCACTCTGAGACAAAACCCAGCAATTGTACAGAAGAAATAAAAAAAAACCAGCAATGAATTGATTTACTTCCCTTCTCACAGTTAGTGTTAAATGTGATTCCAATAAAAAGATAATCAACTGTATATGAACAATTGTACATATTGTTTGTGCTTTGATGTAGTGATTTTTGATTGGAACCTCTGGGTTACACAGGGGAGGGTATATGAGAAGTTGTCTGTAGCTGTTAGGCCTGGAGAAGCTCAGACCTTCTGACTCTCACATTTGATATATGCACTGTGGGTGTTGCTAGGGTTCTCCACATCTTAGTTTCCACATCTGCTAAAACAGAAACAATTGTGTTTTAACAACTTACAGATCAAAGAGGATTTGCTTGTGACCTCTTCTGGATCACAGTTAGAAATTATTCTTGTCACTGCCCTCTATGTCTTATTCCAAGTGTTGGGGGACCCTGAGCATTCCCAGTTCTTGCTGGCTTGATTTGAAGGGGTAAGAGCTAGATGTGCTTCAGGAAGTTTGAAGCTGGTTTCATTCTGCTTTGGAACAGGAAATGAAACATTTTTAAATTAGGAAGGTGGATAACCTGTATCCTACAGGTTTAAAGGTGCTGTTGAAGAGTTTGACTGGTAATATTGATTTTCAATAGCTCTTGCTACACAGGGGAAATTTCAGGAGTGCAAAACAAAGGTAACATGCCAATATTTAAAAAGAATAAAAGAAATGACACAAGAAATTATAGACCTGTCAGTGTCACATAAATACTTGGAATAATAATGGAACAGATAATATGAAACTGAATTAATAAAGAATTAAAAGCGAGTAGCAGAATTAATGCCAGTTAATTTGTGTTTATGGAAAATAATCCCATCAGGCCAGTTTTACATTATATTTTCTGTAATATAGATTGATTAAAGGATGAAGAAAATGGGATTTGGAGGTCCACCAAAGTTGCAGACTTAGAAAAAGTAGTTAAACCACTACAAATCAATCCATTTTGTTTGGCAAACTTTTAATATAGTAGGATTTTTCATCATCTTGCAAAGCTACTAAAATGAACCTTATTAGCAAGCCTATGTACATAGTACTGTCTAGATACTTTCTGCTTCTTTTGACAACAATTGTTTCTGGCAGCAAGACCTAAGTGTATTCACAGTGGTTAGGCTGAGACTTCCCAATGTGCCCCTATATATACAACAGGTCTTTATAGTAAGGATGAGGAGGCACTGGAACAGGTTGCCTGGCGAAGTTGTGGATATCCCATCCCTACAAGTGTTTAAGGCCAGGTTGAACAGGCATTTGAGCAACCTGATCTCATGAAAGGTGTCCCTGCCCATGGCAAGGGGGTTGGAATCAGATGATGTTTAAAGGTCCATTCCAACCCAAGTCATTCCATGATTCTGTGATTGTGAAGTGCTGGGCTGCAGGTGCCCTCCACATTGAAGTCCCACCAGGGTTGGATGTGGTCAAGCCTGGAACTTTGGTGAGAGGGTGTTGCCAAGCAACCTCGCAGAATCTCTGTAAACACTCCATTGCAGTTGGTAACACAGTATCCCTTCCTGTCACTCTGCCTGCATGGGTACGTCCTGTAATCGTTATTAAAGTACTGATTTATGTAAGGTGAGAGCCTTTGCACTTCACAGCCAAGCTCTTGAATATGATTTTTTGAAACAGGTTCTTGTGGCTGTTTAAGACTTCCAGGTCAGAGTGTGTGCCAAAGGGTGGATTTGGGAGGTGCTTCACCTGTAAAGAATTTGGGCACAGCCAACACTTTAGTTGGCCACTGGTATCTTCATTTTGGGGTTGCCAGTTGCAGGGAGATCTTCATATGGGAGCATCTTTTATGTATTGGTTTGTGAACTAAACCAATAACTTTATGTTGTGACTTTCAGAAGATTTAACTTGTCCTCGAAGTGCCTTCATGTTTAATTAACTTTTCTGTCATGCTTACAAACAATTTTCTAATGCCTGGTCAAGTTAAGATACAGCAGAAAGTTGGATACAGGCAAAATGAAGCAGCCCTAGTGTTTTTGTCTTTGTCTCCATGACTTAATTCTCTTTATGAATCCCAAATTGACATTGTTTTCTAAAATGTTTGCGAAGTGTAACAGCACTGAGATGCTTTTTCTAGCATATATAGTCATAGAAAGTCAGCATGAGACCTTCTTTCCAGTTAAGAGAAGAAGAAGCAACTTGTTGTCTAAAGAAGCCTGTGAACTAAAAATGACTTAATGCAATCATGCAGATAAGTGCTATGAGAAATTTCCATAATTCCTTTCTGTTTTCTTCCTATGATCTTCAGAATTCATTTTTTTCCTGCTACATGAGATTTGTTTTTACTGTGTGTAGCAAGAGGGAAAAATAAAACTGAAAACAGTGTGTGTTTGTAAATGCTCAAACACTTGTTCTTATATCTCGCTATAAAAAAGTCAATATTTAACCTAATTTTTAAGTAGGGTTGAAAAACTTGGCTAAGGGTCAATGACTCTTCTTTTGTGCACACTATATTGAAATGTTGTACTGATTATGTTTGCTAGTTTCAGTGGGTTTTTTTTATACTTGCCTATCTTTGATCCAGCTTGTATCTTAGTACTGCAGAAGCAGTTATCGCAAAAGATGGATGACAGGGAGAAGGTGAGCAGGATATTTCACATAGAGAAATTATTTAGTTGTAATTTTAATTTAGCTGAACAAACTTCTTCCAAAGTATAGTGTAGTTTAGAAAGCTATTTTTGCTCTACAATTATAATTTCACTTCTTACCACCATGCCACAGTTACACTCTAAGGGTGGAAGAAATGCCTGTTTCAGAAGATATTAACTGATATGCTGCATTTTGTCTTACCCTATGCTTTCTGAATTGCCTTATGACTTTTAAATGGACTCAGCTTACAAACAACTGTTTCAGGGCCTGAGTTTTCACTTCAAATCTTACTAAAAACTGAATTCACTGATACCTGATTTATCTGTGTTTGGTCTTGTGCCAGTCTTGCCTGTGAGCTCAAGTGGTCCTTTGTCCCAAGTGGTACTCACGTTAAAATGATAGACAGCAATCATATTCCCTCTGTCTTGGTTTTGCTCTATTAAATTAAGTTAGTCTACTGCCCTTTTGAATCGTAGGTGCTTTGGTTTTTAAACATCTTCATAACCTTCTTTGATAGAGTTTTTTTGGTTGTTTGGGGTTTTTTTTGGTGTGTTTTTTTTTGTTTGTTTGGGGGTTTTTTAGATCTGAATTCTTTGTGGTTTGATGTTTATTTTGGGTGGTTTTTGGTTTTGGTTTTTCTTATGAAACCAGAATTGTCTATAGCAGTTGGTATATCCTCTCCCAGATCCCAGGATGATTTTTTTTTTTGTCTGCTAGGAATTGCTTTGTCCTGGGTTCTACTAAACTCTTGGATTATTTATTTGTTTATTTTATTTATTTATTTATTATGTATTAATTGATACACTCTGTTTTGTATCTGGCTAGGTGTAACTATCACATTTACTAAACCCTATTTTAGAGCAGTAATACTTGTTATTAATCTTGGTGCCAGAATGATGTTCCTATTTTCTCCTTCCGTGCCTTAATTTCATCTTTTGTCTATATGGAATGCCTTGGTAATATTACTATAAAAGCACCAAATACGCCCACAGGTTTTTTTGCATATTTGTGACTGATCTTTCTTGTTTCTTTTAATTAGGAAAGCCTCAATATGGGAAGAACTAACACAGAAAAAGCTGACAATCCAGGTATCATTGTAGGCTAGTTCTATTTTAAATTTTCCTGTCTATGTTTTAGCCAAAAGCCTTGTCTTAAACAATTGAGATGGGCTGACCTACTGGTTATTTTTCATCTATTAGAAAAGTCTGTGTTGCTATTGACATTACAAGCCATAGGCTCTAGGGCTATACTGTAGAAAACTCAGAACAGGTATTCAGAGAAAAAAAAAACCAACAGGTTTTTCCTAAACGCTTACAAGGTAAAAGGTTGTGGACAGGTGCAAATGCATGTCATGTAGTGTATTTTGAATATATCATAATTTTCAACAGTTCTTACACAGTTTAACATGATGTTGATGTGCAGTGGTTTCATCAGGACATGACGCAAAAGAAGGTGATGGCCAACGTCGCTCCATTCGACAGAGGAAAGCTGTTGAGCGCTATCAAGCTCCATTGGAAAGTAGGTGTGGGTGTGCTGGGTTGGCATTAAGATGGATGCCACTTCTCAGCTGGAAACGGGAGAGAAAAATAAGATGGAAGAGAACTTGTAGGTTGAGATAAGGCAGTTTACTAAAGCAAAGAGGAAAGAAAGATTTTATTCTCTATATCCCATCAGCAAGCAATGTCTGACCACTTCCCAGGAGGGAGGGCTTCAGCATGCATAGCGGTTGCTCCGTAAGGCAAACATTTTGCATAATGAATGCCCCACCTACCTCCTCCTTTTCTTAGGTTTTATATCTGAGCTGATGCCGTATGGTATGGAATACCCCTTTGGTTAATTTGGGTCAGCTGACCTAGCTGTGTCCCCTCCCAAGATCTTGCCCACCCCCAGCTTACTGACGAAGGGCCAGGATGTTGGAGAGACAGTGCTGACGCTATGGGAGGACTGCTCAGCAACAGCTAAAACTCTGGGGTGTTCTCAACACCTTTCCAGCTACCAATGAAAACCACAGCACTGTGAGGGCTGCTGTGGTGAAAATTAACTCTGTCCCAGCTAGACCCAATGCAGTATGTTACAGGCACAGTTTCTCTTGAGAGCTAATTTCTTGCACGGAAGTGAGATTTTTTTTTTTTTTAGTGAAAATACATGCACACAATTTTTCCTTACATTCCTTACATTCATTCTGCCAGTAAATTTTATTAAATGTGTGCATCCTGTGCACATTCAATTTTTTTTTTTTTTTTGCCACCTGGCATCCTTATTGTTGTTTTTCAGTAAAAAAAAATTTCCTATGTATCCTTTAAAGAGTAGCAATTTAATGAAACTTGATAATCTTACTCTTGTGTTTTTTTCAGTTGTCCTTAAAAATCAGGTGTGCTTCTTTTCACTTTGATCAAACCACCTGACCTTCCCCTCCTTGAAACTTCCCCGAACTTAGAGATGGGTGATTACATGTCACGTTTTTTGCCTCTTTGACTATCCTGCTTCCTCTCAAACTTGTTTGTAACACTATTTCAAACTTTTTTATTTCAACAGATCTAAGAAAACATAAGATAACTTCTTCCAACCATACTTCACCTGTCAGAGAGAGAGATATCTGTAAAAGAACTAAAAGGTTAGTGTATGGTCAGTGATAGTTCTTTCTCAAGTGCTGTCAGTCACATGACTGTATAATGCTTTCAAGGGTTTTTGGACTGGTGGTAATTAGAGATTAATATAATTACAGATTATTGCCGCGATAGTCTGACATTATAAAGAAAACAAACACTGAGGGGGAGGCCATCCTTTTTACTAGCCATTAGATTTTATTTGAAAATGCAGTATTTCTGGTCACTGATAAGGTGTTGATGAGAGTTGTGGCTGAGACTCAGTAACTGAAATTAATTTGTTCTGGAATGGAAGCCCAAATCTCCCTCCGAAAATCTTAGCTTACTTAATTTTGAAGGGTGCAAATTATTTTCTTAAAACTGAAGATAATTTAATTAGAGGGAGAGCCTGTATGAAAGTTTCAATTAATTTTTTTTTTTTTAATCACTCAAATAAAGATTCTGGTTTCTCTTTGGAATCAGATCATGGTTCTTGTATGACACTATCCTTAAACAAAAAAAATGCTAAATGAAATTCTAAATTATAAATTGCAATAGTAATATTTGTAAGTACTGAGAGTTGTTAGAGATGATTCACTCAGTTTAATATCTGGAGTGACCATTTTCCTTTTTTTATTCATGGCCATTAAATGCAAAAGAGTTGGAATGAATATTCAACTGTTTAGACAGTTTTTGCTCAGTTACAAGGTCTTTTGCATTCACTTGCTATAATTAGAAAATAAAAAAATTTCCTATTTGCATTATAATTTAGAAGGCGCCTTTTTCTTTCTCCTTAATTCAAATTAGATCTCTTTCGGTCAACTCTCGGAAAGACGACTTGAAGGAAGTTCGCAAGGATCACACGAAAATTGAAGTGACTCGGAAAGACAACTTAAACGAAGTTCACAGAACTTCATATGAAAATCAAATGAAAATTGGAACAAGTCTGGCCGGTGTTGAGAGAATGCGAATAGGTAGTTCGGTAAGTATTTTTACTTCATTGTGTCAGTGAGACATTTGCAGTATTTATGAAAGCTTCAAGTAACGGGCCATCTACAACTCCCTTGGTTTACAGTTTGCTCTCAAGAAATTTGAAAATTACCATGAACATATTATTGGTGCTGACATATAATTTCTGATAGGAAAGATTGCAGCTTTCTTTAACATATAAAATGTGTTCTGTTGGCTTCATCTTTAGGTACAATTTGATGGCGTGGGTGGTCTTTCTGATCACATTTCTGCTTTAAAAGAGATGATCATTCTGCCATTGCTTTATCCTGATGTCTTTGAGATACTGAAATTTAAACCTCCCAGGTAACAGGCACCATTTAAAACTATATAAAACATCTATTTTCAGGAGAATCTTCAACTGAGGTATCAATATGTTTCCATGCCTCAAAATTTTCAGTAGTTATGATGGGGATTTTTAGCACTAGTGAAAAATAATTTTATAAAAAACTGATAGAATATATCAGCATATATGTAGGCTCAGAGATTTACTATGTGGTGAGACTATCCCTTAAAAGTGTCTTGCCTTTAAAAGGTCAAGTTGGAGATTTTTTCTTTAGAGTCCTATGTACAAGTGGACTTGATTAATTTGTAAGCAGAATAGAATTATCTACTGGTAGTCAAATGTAGTTTGTTTTGTGGTTCTCTCTCCCACCAACTCTTTTTTTTTTCAAGTGCTCAAATATCAGTTTTACAATTGATAGGACTTGCAACTAGGACCTTGCACTATTTGTTGTGCTTGGGCTAAAATAAGAATCTGTCCACTTCTTACACAGCTAAGTGAGTTCTGTCTTACAAAATGAAATTATTAGAGACTTGTTAACTTTATATATTCTTGGTCAGCAGAATTCAGTCGTGGTATATTGAAATAGGACTTTAAATTATTTACTTTCAGTAACTTTAAAAGTATTACAAACATTGAAAAGAAAATCTGTGTTTTGCTTCTTTATTTGTTGAAATTCTTTTTGAATCAGCAGCGCACTGGCTTTTCTAGTTGATGGGAATGCAGAAATACAGAATACCTTCTCCTCTTCCTATATCACCAGCAAAGGGAGACCAAATCCACTAACCTAATGCTTTTTAAGTCAGAAGTAAATGCTTTACTCTCAAATCTTGACTTTTGTGAAAACAAGAATGAATATGAACCGGTGATTCCTAAGTTAGCCCAGTCTCAGATTTTGTGTTGGAAGTTTGTTCTTGTTTGGCTCCACTGTGCTGTAACCAACTCTGCTGGTTTGTCAGAAATTTTGGAAGCGTCCTTCTGGAATGCTACTTACTATCTTTTCTCAAGGTTTTGTACATCTGCATTATCCTCTTATTAATTTTGTTTGCTGCCTTGTGGAATTGTGTAGGAATTGGCTTTTGACTTTTTTCATAGACTTCAGCTGTTACTACTCTCTTATCCATTAAGTGTGTTTTAGGGATGGTGTTTGTAACAGGTACTTTTCCATGATATTTATTTCTTATGTGAATTTTTTTTTTTTGATTTTTTTTTTTCAAATTGCAGAGGCTGTCTATTCTATGGTCCACCAGGGACTGGAAAGACACTGGTTGCTCGTGCCCTTGCTAATGAATGTAGCAGAGGTGACAGGAAAGTAACCTTTTTTATGAGAAGTGCTGCTGACTGCATGAGTAAATGGGTAGGAGAATCTGAACGGCAGCTTCGTTTAGTGTTTGAGCAGGTAAGGTTGAAATGTGTCATGTATTCTGTTCGAGTTGTAATTAATTTACTGTGGTTGAGAAGAATTGATTCTTTTTCATGTTTTTTTCACTGAAGGTCCACTGAGATTGTCAGTGTTTCCTTTTTCAGTGAGGTTTTTAGGGGCTTGAAATCTTGAGATATATTGGAGAGATTAGTAAAACAAGTAAGAAAATCACTACCATCACCACCCTCAAAAAAACCCCCACCATAATTCACAACCCAAAGAGTCACAAAAAAGGTTTTAAGAAGCAAAAGATGGTTGCTTTAGATCAGAGGAAAACAGATGCAGGCTGAAAGCATGTTCATATAAATTGGTAATGGAAGGTTGCGTCCAGAACCTGTAACTGAGTTAAGTCCTGCCTCTGTTCTTGGTGGTTGCCAAATAGCTGTAAAAACTACTGGTACGATTCATTTCCTGGGTTGACATAGGCTGCTGTCTTCCGTTATTCGTGCCACTTTACTCAGTTAGCTCAATTAGTAGGGATCCCTGATGCTAGTCTGAAAAATCTAGTTCCAGTGCCTTTCCAGTCACAATTTCTTTTCATGCATTTTCTCTTTCAAATAGTGCTGTTCTCCTGATGTCAATATTCCTGCATTTTCATTGCAGGCCTACCAGATGCGACCTTCAATTATTTTCTTTGATGAGATCGATGCTCTTGCTCCCATACGGTCCAGTAAACAAGATCAAGTTCATAGGTAGGACATGTTTGTATCTGCATAGAAGGCTGCTTGATCTTTGTGAAAGGAAGACCTATTTAACTTGATGTGACGCATTCACACACTGAAAACTAGTGCTACTGAATTTCAGATGATTTTTAAACAACAATAAGCAAAACCAATTTGCTAACCTTGATATTGACACAAGTTCTGTGTTATGTCTTAAAACAAGTCTTTTGCTCATCAGCATCTCATCAATAATGGGTTGTCCTTTTGGAGGGACCAATGGAGGAAGTTATGTGGAACTGATGAAAATTTACTAAACTGGTGAATAAAAATTATATTTTTCTGTTAGCTCTGTTGTGGGGACACTTCTGACACTTATGGATGGCTTAGCCAGCAGAGGAGAGGTTGTGGTAATTGGAGCCACCAACAGACTGGATTCTATAGATCCTGCTTTACGAAGACCCGGACGCTTTGAACGAGAATTCCGTTTCAACTTACCAAACAAAGAGGTCAGGACTTCGACTCAATTGTCATACTTATGTGTCAAAAGCCCTGTAACAAGGCAGCATCGCGGAGCAGTGCAAGTCTTCATCAGTAGTGTACAGCTTGGACAAGAGAGGGCTGTCTGGAGAGATTGCACTGAGCTGTAGAGGGCAGACCTGGTACCGAATATATAGGAATAATATGATTTCAACAAGTAGTTTTGGTTTCACTGTGACCAGCAAAGAAAATGGCATGCTGCTAGTCATCAAAATGTTTAAGAAAGAATGAATGTATGAACTAGTTTTAAAGTACTTGAAGCATCTTGAAGGGGAAAGAAATGGTGTGCACACAAGAATTCCTTTTTGGTAACAAAAACTTTGATCAAGGCTGATGCTGGAGCAAATTAAGTATGTTGGATCTGACATTCTTACTGGCACTTATTCATAGGGATTTGGACTAAGATATGAAGCACACTGCAGAGGTGCAGGGCTTGGCAAGCTTCTAGTTCAATGGCAATAGCTAAACAACAAAGAAATTCGTTTTATAGCAAATGAAAAATATTGTGGTGGGCATGGGGTGGGAGTGAGATAGTGTGCAAAACTGGAACCCTGTTTTTGTGTTTTTTCTCTTGCTATCACTAATATTTCCTAGCACTTTTTGGAAAAAGGATAAAAGGCTTATTTGATTGAGAGCTAGTAAAAGTGCACTAAGCAGTGCATTAGCATAAACATTTGTATCCAGTTTTTATCTGCCCTTAGGAACAGGAGACGAGGTGCCATGAAACATATCTAATACACAGTTCTCTACTGTGGAAGAATATTAGAAATCTGCCATAATTAATCAGTGTATCAGGAAATACTTCAATGAAAGTCTTGCTAAGATGAGAGATGAGCTAGGCGATGTTTGACATTTTCTGGATGAGTGACAGTGGTTTGAGTCATACTTTTTGTTCTTGGTAGTAACTGTAGCAATTTGAAATGGAGTGCTAGGACTGTTTTCCTTGAATGAACTAGCAGAAAGCAAATTTGGTGAACTAATGAAACCATCACTATGAAATTTTGCTAAATTTGAGATTTTTTTTTTGATGCAAAATCCCCATTTACAGACAGGGCTTTTACTATAATTTTTTCTTTATTAGGTCTCACACTTGTGAAAACTCACTTTTTATGGAAGATGTACATGCCTTTTATCTCTCTGCATCCCCCAGCAAGAGTTTAATGTAACAGTTTGAGAATTATTAAATTTCCTGCTTGAAGAAACAATGACAGCATTGATAACTGACCTTTAAAACATGCAGAAGTTTAGCAGATAAAAAAAGTTTTTGTATTAGTCTGAGGATTTGGGCGTTTTGTATTGTGGTTGTCTTTTCAAGAGAAAACTTAAGGCAAACTAAAATGCAACCATTTTATTACCAGGCGAGACAAGAGATTTTCAAAATTCACACACGAGACTGGACCCTAAAGCCATCAGACAACTTACTTGAAGAGCTGGCTGAGAAATGTGTTGGTGAGTTTGAAAACAGTGTTGGTCCTTTTTCCCTGGGCAGCTTTCTAGCCTCTCTTCTCCCAGCCTGTAGGACTGCATGGGGTTGTTGTGACCGAAGTTCAGGACCCAGCACTTTGCCTTACTGAACCTCTTACAACTGGCCTCAGCCCATCAACCCAGCCTGTCCAAATCTGTCTGCAGAGCCTTTCTGCCCTCCAGCTGATCCACAGTCCCACCAAACGTAGTGTTCTCCGTGTTCTTACTGAGGGTGCATTCAATCCTCTCATCCAGATCACTGGTAAAGATTAAAAAGTACTGGCTTCAATACTGAGCATTGGGGAACACCACTAATGACTGTCTGACAACTGGATGTAGCACCGTTCACCAACACACTTGGTTTGGCCACATAGACAGTTTTTATATATATAACCTATATATATATACACACACATAATATTTGATTCTTGTTTTGTTTATTAGGATACTGTGGTGCTGATATTAACGCCTTATGTGTTGAAGCTGGCCTCTGTGCTTTGCGCCGCCGCTATCCTCAGATACATGAAAGTGACAAGAGACTGAAGATAGATGCCACTTCAATTAAAGTAACAGCAAAGGATTTTGCCATGGCCATGCAGAAGATTGTTCCAGCTTCACAGAGAGCCGGGGCTTCACCTGGACGAGCACTACCACCTATTTCAAAGCCACTGTTAGAAAACACTCTGGAAAGAATTTTACAAGCCTTGCAGAGAGCATTTCCCCATGCAGAGCTTGCACTGAAGAAGGACCAAGGTATAACAATAACATCTACTTGTTTAAAATTCTGCCAAGGCACATACACAAACCTCTCAGCAATAATGACAGTACAATTTTATCCTTTGCATGCACACAGTGCAGGAAGGGAGCTGTGAGTGACTCGCAATATGCTATAGGCAACTATGTGTTCTCCACTAGAGCTCCCTGTTTCTGACAATAGCTAACATCACATTTACCATTTCAGAGATGGATCCAAGGTTTCACGTATGAGGCACCTCTTTCCAAATCATAGAATCACAGAATCATAGAATGGTCTGTATTGGAAAAGACCTTAAAGATCATCTAGTTCCAACCACTCTGCCATGGCCAGGGACACCTTTCAGACCAGGTTTCTCAGAGCTCCATTCAGCCTGGCCTTAAACACTTAGAGAGATGGAGATCCAGTCTGGGCAACCTATTCCAGTGCCTATCCACACTTACAGTAAAGAATGTTTCCTAATATCTAATCTAAACCTACTTCCTTTCAGTTTGAAGCCATTCCCCTTGTCCTGTCATTACACGCTTTTGTAGGAAGTCCCTCTCCATCTTTCTTGTAGGCTCCCTCTGGGTATTGGAAAGGCAAAATGAGGTCACCCCTAAGCCTTTCTTTTCCATGCTCAACAAACCCAATTGTCCTAGCCTTTCCTCACAGAAGAGGTACTACATCTGTCTAATCATCTTGGTGGCCCTCCTCCTGACTTGCTTCAACAGGTCAATGTCCTTCCTGTGCTGGGGAACCCAGAGCTCAATGCAGTACTCCAGGTGGGGTCTCACACAAGAAAAGTAGAGGGGCAGAATCACCTGCCTTGATTTGCTGGCCGTGCTACTTTTGATGCAGCCCAGAACACGTTTGGCTTTCTGGGCTGCAAGCACACATTGCTGGCTCATGTCCAGCCTCTCATCCACCAGCACTCCCAAGTTCTTAGCAGGGCTGCTCATGACCAGTCCATCCCCCCAGCCTGTATTGATACCTGAGATCCCCCCAACCCAGGTGCAGCACCTTGCGCTTGGTCTTATTAAACCTCATAAGGTTCTCACAGGACCACTTCTAAAGCTTGTCTAGTCCCTCTGGATGGCATCACATCCTTCAGGTGTGTCAACAGCACCACTCAGCTTGGTGTCATCTGAAAATTTACTGAGGCTGCAATTGTCCCTTCACCTACATTAATTATGAAGATACTAAAAAGCACTGGTCCCAATACAGACCCCTGAGGGATACCACTTGTGATTGATGTCCATCAGGACTCTGAGCCATTGACCACTACCCTCTGGATGTGACCATCCAACCACTTTTTTATCCGTCTAACAGTCCACTCGTCAAATCCAACTGTCTCCAATATAGAGAGAAGGAGGTTTTGTGGAATCATGTCAAAAGCTTTACAGAAATCCAGATAAATGACATCTGATGTCATTGACCTCATTCACTGATGTAGTCAATAATTATTACTAATGTAGTAAATAAATGCTTAACTGAAGGGAGAAGGGTTTTTCTGGTGTCTAAGAACTACAGAAGTTGTTCCTGATTATCTTTATTCTAAGGAAAAAATCTTCCAAGTTTTTATCAACAGAGAGATAATACCTGATGCAAATCATGGAACATAGGTCAGTCTTGTATAGACTTATGCAATCTCCTTTGATCTGTGATAGAATGAAATCTTCAGAAAATGGCATCCAAATGACAAAATACAAGAGAAGTGGTTTCCAGCACTGATTTCGAAGGTGTATTAATGCAAGAGCAAGATCTGAACTATTCAGGAAAGGTAATAAACTTCTCCTGTCTTTAAATCCTATTTTAGGAAATTATGTGATTGACAATGAAGAATTACCATCAGTCTCTGGAAAGACGCCAACTCATAAAATTTCTGATAGCAAAAAGGCAGAATTCTGCACTTTTAGCAGGTACGTGTCACCTTTAGCATGACAAATGTCCTCTTTATGATTCCATTTTTGAGATGGCTGGGTCTGTAAACTGTTCTGGTGTGAGGGATGCTAGACGGAGTTAAGGATGTGTGTGCAGGTAATCTATTTTCAAGAAGTAAGAGTGAAGATCGAAGTGGATACTAAGGTTCTGACTGAGTACAGTGCCCTAACCTATCAAAATGAATGGCCCAGACCTCTTTCCCTAAGTAGAAGTGGTCCACAGATTATAAGAACATGTTGATTTAATCCATAGTATTCCTTGAAAAACTCTAGACCCGAAAAATGTGCAATCTGTCCTTTTAGCTTAAACAACCCCTATGGACTTGTGTAACCATCTTTTGCCCTTCTTCCTTCCAAGACTGTTGAACCAGTAGCAAATTATGTATCAGAAACAAAATTGAGAAACGGTTTGTTAAACCACTGTGAGAAAAATTTAAACCACATCTGCATTTTGTACCTTTACCCTACTGAGATTTTGTTATTCTCTTGATGTTTTAATTGTGGAAGTCACATAAGCCAACAGGTGAAAAAACAGATTATTGTCAGTTATTTTTCTCCCTTTCTATTGCTATGCTGTCCAGAAAATGTGATGTGCTGAATCTGGTTAGGTCTCTAGGATCTTTGACTTCCACAAGTAAAGGTACAACAGTATTGTGGTGGAAAAACACAAAAACCTCTTCACAAGTGTGTTTCTTGCTTGCAAGGCCAGATTACTAGGAAATTAATACACAAGTCAAAGATGAAACCATAATGACTGAATAAAATAAACATAAATTTTATATTCAGTGTAGTGCTGTAATTTAACCAATCCACTCATATACTTCTTCATATACAGCTAGTCTGTTTCAGTGCCTACATCAATTTTTTTTCTTAGAAGTGTTGTTTTGCTCCTTCCTTCCAAGCATCTCCAGGATCTATGGCAAAATTTAGCTAAACTTGACAGGTGTAGAGATCTCACAGTTACTTACTCTCAAAACATGCTGAAAATGATTGTGCATGGGCAGTGAAGAGACCCAGACTGGTTTGTGCTGAGAGACTTGTTATTCTGCTCTATATGAGGTTACTGATCAGTTGTTGTGTTTGTATTTGGTCGGACAGCCCCCCTGTGGGATTTATGAGCTGTTACTTAACCTAACCAAAGAAATAGCAGACATGCTAGGGACTGGCAGGATTTCTTACCTGAGGAATGGTACCAGTTATTGATAGGCTTTGATAGTCTTCCTGATCACAGACCAGCTTATGGTGAAACATGGAGAGTATTTACAAAAAAAAACCAGTGTATGGGAAAAAACTTGTGCCTCATCATCACTCATTTTGAAATTGGTTTTCTTCTTATCGTTGTAGCAATCCTCCTTACCAGCCAACATCTTTCAGGCCACGGTTCTTATTAGTTGAAGAGCCAGGATCTGGGCAAGCTTTTGATTTGGCACCTGCAGTAATACATGCCTTGGAAAAGTTTCCAGCCTATACACTAGACCTACCGACTTTGTATGTTAGCAGCACATCACAGGAAGAAACATGTTCACAGGTATCTTTTTACTCATTAATCTCATAGAATTTGTGAACTGTATACATATAGTGGAGTGAGCAAAATTCATTGTTAATGGAGGTGGCTTGATTTGAATGTGCTGTTATGTTTACTTCTGTTTGAAAATCCTCTTTTCTTGTAGATGGAATGATACTGAATAAGGATGTTTATACATAGCCATGTTTTCTATTTGAAATGAAACAGGGAGGATGTTGTTAGCAGTTTGGGAAAATGGAAGATACTTTTAATAAACCCCTCTTTGTGGCAAGAAATCCTGCTGGTCTTGTTGGGATCCAGAAAGTTGTTTTCATTTTTTCTTAAATCTCTGTGCTCCCTGTAGATAGTTCTGCATCAGCCTGATGGTGTGTCATGCACTTTTTGTAGCCTTCTTTTTTATTATATTTGTAGGCAGCTAAGGTTTTGGGGAAAAGAAGGGTTTGTTTTTTTACATATACACCTTGTACTGCTGTGGTACATGCAATAAAAGCGTTAAAATTCATGGAACACTTAAAGGTGTAAACTGGTGTGTTTTTCTTAACTAAAAAAAAATAAAATTAAATGTAAGCTTATTAGTGCTGTTTTAATTTTTTACCTTTAGGCAGGAAATTGATTTCATTGTTTGGCATCACTGTATTGAAATATTTTGACCTTTAGTAGTAGCATTTGAGTTCTGTACAAGTCAAGACAAACACATTACATGACGTGATTCTCATTTGTCACATAGGAGGAACAATTCCCTTTTCGTTATGTCATGGTTGCATCTGTGGTCATATAACTCCCTTGTGTAGTCACTGCCTGGATACACCAAGTGCGCTTCCCATTTTGTGACAGGAACTCCCTGATTATTGTTAATCTGAAAGGGTGCCTGGAGAAATTTGCCGTGCAAAAGGACTGTTGCCACTTCCCTCATGCAGTACATGCAGGTCCTCTTCTGTGATTGAAGTGGCAGTGGCTTGTGATCTTCCAAGGCACATCATCTGGTCTGGTGGATCTTTGGTAATGAGAGGCTGTGAGTGATTTATCTCTTCAGGCAGACTAAGGACGGGTCAGTTCTTGTAAAATTTGCTTGAAATTATGAATCGTAACCAGGCTTCATTTATCTTGTCAGCTCTCATCTTTTCACATAGATATTTCTTTTTTCAGACCGTGCTCCAGTCTGACTTAGGTATGTGCCCACTCTGAATTGAAAATGGTGCAGTTACAGTTGTGTAGCCATTTATCCAGGCCAATACATCTAGCTGAAGGGTTAGTTTTGTTTTTTCAGGCACACCAGCACGTTGGCTGAGTTCTGAGGCTCTTTAGGAATTATCTTACACCTAAGAAATTTTGAAATCAGGTAGAGATTTAGGTCTGTTTCTGTCTCCGTAGCAATGTCTATATTTTAGTCAAAGTGAAAATTTTACCTTATTGTTAAGCAGTTGTTAATTTATTAATTTGTCTTGATGTCTTGGCTTATGGTTCAACTGATATGTAGTTATTTAGTTATTTAGTGGCCTGCTCTACATGATGTAGTTTTCTTACCCAAGCTTTCATTTTACCAGTTGATACGAGAAGCTCAAAGAACAGCACCAAGTATCATTTATATCCCACAAATCCCTTTGTGGTGGGAGGCTATTGGACCTACACTGAAAGCTGGTTTTACAGGACTACTGAATAACATTCCATACTTTGCTCCAGTTTTGCTTCTTGCAACATCTGATGTGCAACATGAAGATCTCCCAGAAGAGGTATTTCTGTTGATATTTTTCTTCCTTTATTACTCAGTTTCTTGTTGATTTATAACTCTGTGAAACATTAGAGTACTGTGCTGCTCTTAAGCAAATTCATACTGTTATCACTGAGGCACTAGAATCTGGCCTCTTAAAATTGGCTTAGACAAAACGATACTGAAAGCATGTGTTTTCTGAGTAAAGAGATGGACTTTGACCCAACTTTTTCTTGCTTCTCACACACTCATGCTTATCTGACAGATGTATAGACTTACTTCAGATAATCATTTCATTGGCTTCAGGATGGTTAGATGTGTCCTTAGTGTGCATGAAAGGTAACTAGGAAAAAGATTGTTTCTTCTGATAACATTTTTACCAAAAAAGTGAAAGGTGCTTTTACGGAAAAAGGATGGTGGTCACACTGTTACTGATGGAATGTAATTTCAAATTTAAATGATTTAATAAAAAATTCAATTTCTTTTTTCAGCTAGATGAAAACATAACAAATTAAAAAGTTAAGGTCAAACTTCTGTTTAAGTAACTTGGAAATCAATTTTTCTTTGTATTCCTTAACAAAATTCATTAAGAGAATGTGCTGAGCTTTCTAGACATCTGAGAGTGTGCATTAAAGGAAGGTGTTCAAAATGTGAATATACTGCTCTGATTATTTTGTCTCAGTAACAGAAGTTTTTATAATGCTAATAAATACCTTCTAAATTAGAAAAAAAAACCAACCTCCACCTTACTGAAAAGCTGGCACTTGTCTGCTGAGCCTTGCCTCTGTAGCTGCCATAAGAATTTCAGTTAAAGGACAGCAAAGTAGGTGAATATCAAATAAGCAGCCTTAGGTGTGGTGAATGTCACCCCTTTCTCATTGGCTTATCATATTTTTTTTTCATGAAGCTTAAACTCTAAAGGATTCCTTAGAGAAGGTATTTTAATTTGTACTACTATGAAAATCTAGTTTTTTAAGACCAAGAAGTTAACTTTTCATAGCTTGTCTTATCCAGATGAGTATTCAGCTTAATTCACAAAGGTACTAATCTTTTTAGAACAGAAAAAAACCAGCCTTACATCTGAAATGTCTTTTCCTCTCATGCTCTAGATAAAAGCATTGTTTAATAATAATCGTGAAGAAGTTTTCAAAATCCCGCGTCCTACTTGTGCTGAAAGAAGAGGGTTTTTTGAGGATTTGATCATGAAGCAAGCTGCTGAACCTCCTGCATCAAAAAACAATACCGGTGAGGATATTCTACATATAAAGCTTTCCTACTGTGAGTTAACAGTTAATACAGTATTTCCCTTGGTGGTCATTTTCTATGAATCATTTTTCATGTGTTTTCTCTGTAATTGCAGAGAGGTACTGTATATACAGTACTCTGTAAATACAGTATCTTCACTGATACTGTATGCCAGATAAAGAGAAATCCCGACTCAAGAAATCTGTGTCATTCCAGATTCACGGGTACACCGTGTGACTCATGCGAGATGTTCTCAGGTGGATGAGCAACCGCGAGTATGTGACAGGAAAGCAATGAAAATTCAGGCACAGGGAGTGTTTGTGGATTACTCTGAGCTCAGAGTAAGTCTAATTTCAATTTTGTTAATACTGACAAAGGACAGTGTCGGTTTTCTTGTTACCTGTATAGTTGTGAATTAAGTTGTTTGTTAACCAATGCCATTTCAAACAATTTATGGGAGGGATACACAGCTTGTGAAATAATTCAATGAAATGGGCTATGACTGTTGTTTCCACAGCTATTCCAGACTGCTGCCCTTGCTTTTGGTGAATTATATTTTAGGAGCCTGTGTTCTCTTCCTGATTTTTAATGTAAAAGAGCGTGTTAAATTTTAAGATAGCCCACTGACAACCTGCTCGTGCTATTGGTTATTAATGTCTTAGCAGTTTTTATGATATGTTGGGGGGAGGTTGTTTTGTTTTGCGGTTTGCATGCTTTCATTTATTTGGAAATAGAAAAGGACCTTGATTTTTAGCAGTCATGGTTTTAAACCTGAAGTTAGCAGGTTGACCTAAAGCTCATTTTGGATAAAATATTCATACCTGCTTTTCCCAAATTCTTTCAAAATCCAGTGTTAGAATTTTGCATTTATAGTGTCTTAAGTTATTCCAGTTCCTCACAGGAGAAAAGTTGCTATCCTAGGTTAGAGCTGGGGAAAGGGTCAAAATTGGGCCTAGATGCAGGGGGTAAAAGAGGTTCATTTGCATGAACTGGAGAGAGTAGAAGAAGAATCTGACCTTCAGGAGATATTGCTGTGACAAAACTTTGGGAGATTGCTAGGTTGAAGTCCTGGAGGTTGGTCAAAGCAGAAGATGCTGCTGTTTACCTGCCTGAGAAAGAGGGTATTATTTGGATGTTTCTTCTGTGTGAAAAGGATGTGACCAGAGTGGAATTCTCTTTGGTGAAGAGGCTTGTCCACGCAATTTTTGAGCATTTTTAAGCTGTGACCTAATTTGTAGAGGTGAAACTATCTTTTTAAGGCTGGTGTCCTAAAGAATCAAATTTCAGGGGGTTTTCTTGTTCGTATCTGCCTGTGTATGGAAAGAAGCCACACGTGTTTTTATAAAGTCAGGCTGCTAACAGCATGTGCTCTGAAGTTATTGCCCACTGGGGAAATCATGTGGTGGAGCCCTTACAGATGTTTCAGCTTATATGTATTTTTCAGCTGTGAGGAGAGAGCTACAGTCATGAAACATGTCTTTTTAGAAAACTTGTTTACTTAACGTGAGTGCCACTGGAACTTGCTGCTTGTACCAGAGAAGCTCTTTGAAACTCACCTGCAGTTAATAAGCTGGATGAACTTCCAAAATATAGCTGCTTGGTTTTGAATGGGGTGGAGATTTTTATTATTTGTTTGGTTGGTTTCTTTGGTTGGTGGGGTTTTTGTTTGTTTATTTGCTTGGTAATAGGCATAGAACTTGATGAAATAGAAGAGCATAAAGTGACCTATGTGGCAGCAATTAGAAATAGTATCACATGCGATGTTGGCCACGCATCTCTGTCATGCCCTACGTTTTGTGTCTGCAGCAGCTGAAAGCATGCTGCATGGTTTTTGCGTGCCTTATCTGCACATTGTGTAGAATGATGTGAGAGGAATGCTCAAATCTTGTGCTAGCTGATCTGAGAGAGTCTGAGTTAGTGGTAAGTGGTTGTGAGGGAGTAATATTTTCATTTGTTGAGGCTGCTCTCTTAAGCTACATCTTCACAGCCTCACACAACACACAGCTACAGTACAGCCCCAGCAGCGCTGCTGCTAGTGTGTTAGTGTTGCTTTGTCATAGATTATCACATTCACATCTTTGGTAACAGAAAGGACTTTGTGAGAGATTGGTAATTTGCTACAGGGAGTCAGTTACTCTGCTAGTCCCTTGAATTGAAAGGTCGGAGCTAACTGGTGTTAGGCACAGTACACATTCAGCTAATGGGTAAAGGTGAGCACATAAGGATGCTTCCATTTCCAATGGGCACAGCTGTATCTGGAAGATCTGTAGCCTGGCTTCCAAAGACACATTTTCCAGGTCCCTATATGGCGTTTCTAACAAAATGCAATCGTGGCTTTGCTGTGGCAGCTACTCTATAACAAAGCGGATTGTGTTGTTCCCTGCTGTTCTGGAGGCAGTTAATTGTCAATTATGATTGTTGCCATCATAGAATGATGAGTAAAACAATATTGTTTGAACTTTAAGCCTTCCTTTTCTCTGAAGTGTAAAAAATTAACCCGTTTTCTTAAGTTAAAACTTGTCAGATATTAATCAGTTCTCTGAAGTGCCACTTTTCTTTAACAATATAAGAAAGTAGGATGTATCTTGTGCTATTCTAAACTGTAATTTCCACTTCTTTTTCTTCAGCAAGTGTTGGATTCTATTGATGCGGCAACAGAAAGTGTCAGTATATCGAGCATGGCAAAACTATATTCTGTCCTTAGCCTGTGCATTTACCAACATCGAGATGATGCTGACAAAACCGAATTAGTGACGGTAAATTTTTTTGTCTTATAGCACTTTCTGTCACACACTGGTGTGTGTGTGTTTGTGTGTGTGTGTGTGTTGTGCCTATGTATGTGTGCACTGTGGACATAGCACTTATTTAACATTACTCTTTATTGCTTAGTTGCCTGTGTTACAAGACTTTTTCATTTTAGTCTGGAAGGCATTTATCCATATTGCAAAACCATTGTTGTATTTGGCATAAATCACAGAATATGCTGAGATAGAAGAGACCCACGGGGATCATCAAATCTAACTCCTGGCCCTGTGCAGGACCATTCCCAAGAGTCACACCATGTGCCTGTTAGTGTTGTCCAAACACTCCTTGAACTCAGACAGGCTTGGCACTGTGACCACTTACCTGGGGAGCCCATTCCAGTGCTCAACCAGCCTCTATATGAAGAACCTCTTTCTAATATCCAACCAAAACCCTCCCTGACACAATTTCAGGCCATTCCCTTGGGTTCTGTCACTGCTTACCACAGAGAAGAGAGCAGTGTCTACCCCTCCTCTCCCTCTCACAAGGAAGTTGTAGAGTGTGATGAGGTCTCCTCTAAGTCTCCTCTTCTCCAGGCTGAACAGACCAAGTGACCTCAGCTGCTCCTCATACAGCTTCCCCTCAAGGCCCTTCACCATCTTCGTTGCCCTCCTTTGGACACTCTCTAAGAGATTAATATTGTTGGCAATTTCAGCAGGAATAGGCTTGAAGACAATTGGGCCTCCCACAAAGGCCTCTTAAAGCACTTAACCTCACCCTGCCTTCTCCAAAACCTTTTCAGGGATCGGGGGGCTGAGAAAGGAGAGTTCTTTTCTCAGTCTGCCACTTCCTCTTTCTCCCCTTGCAGGCAGTCACACACAGTAACACTTGTGTAGTAGTCATCCCAGGATTTGTTTATGTTATATCAGGGCTTGTCAGCTTTTGTGACTGGACCTGATTTCTTTGTTTGATTTCTTCTTTTACCTTAAGCTTAAACCAAAAAATATCTCCTATTCAGAGTGACTGTGCAAGTCAGTCAGGAGCAATCTCTACTGTATGAAGAGAGAGACTTTAACAAGTACTTATTCAGAGTGCAGAACAGAACAGTTCCAACTTTCAGTTATGGCTCTTCAGGAACTGGCTTCTTTCTCATTGTTCATAGAGATCCACTGTCCCTTGATACAGATCTCTGCAATCTTTCTAGTCTACTCTCTATTTTGGGTGCCTGAGGATGAGTTTGAAGCTAATGGGTCTAGAAAGATGTTGGGATGGTGATAGCACATGTATTGGCTAAATAATACTAACAATTGTATGTGTGTACAGATTCTTGATTCTTTGATGAAGTAAACAGGGTTTTCAAGCTTATATTTAAACTGACTCCTAATTTGTCTTTTTTTATTAGGAAATGAAGAAAGAAATTGCAGCCCTCAGTTGGCTGTGATACTTGACTTCAGCATACTTGACATACTCTAATGTTCATATATGGCTCCCAAATAGATAAGTTGTGTTTATCATGTCTCAGTAATAGTAGCAGGTATAGAAAAAAGAATAGAAGAAAGAAACTTCTTTAAGCACATAGCTGAAACCAGACATAGCAGAACCAGCGACACCTGGCGAAACAACTAAGGTAACACCAGATTATAAGGAACAAAACAAGGCCATCTTGTCAAACTAGGTAAGGGTAATTCCGACAGTAGGAGATAGTGCCCACTGGCTCAAGAAAGGAAGACACCGTCTGAAGAAAGAAGGGCACTAGCTCAAAAGAAGATTGAGCATGTGGGCCAATTAGCATGTGACAGAATCATTTAACCAATAGAAGACTAATTAATAAGAAGTCTATGGAATTTGGAGCCAATGAACATTAGTGTCTTTGCTAAGAATAGTGAAGTGTTGTGATAGTCAGTATGCTGGCTTTGTGGATTTACCACATAGCATGCCTTTCTGCAAATAAATGAAATACCTCGACTCTGTGTGTGGATCAGCTTCTTGCACACTGGGTGAAAGAACTCGTCTCATGACAACAATATTTTCTTTTCAAGAAAACAACATGAAATTCTTCTAAAGTTATTGATTCTGTAAGACTGTCACTGTAAGACATGGGAACTGCTTATTTTTTCCCCTCCAACTTCATTTCTAATGAAGAGAAGCGAGCTGAGAGGCCAGGAGTAAGACAGAGCGCTTGTGACTCCGGCTGCCTGTCGCCTCCCGGGGGTGAGTGGGGGGCACTCGCCTGCCCCGTTCCCGTCTCCCGGCGGCCCTGCCCAGCAGCAGCCGGTGCAGGCGCCGGCAGGGTGCGCGGCACCCCTCCTCCAGGGCTCCAGCTCCGAGTTCGTGCCCTTGGAGCACACCCCTCTCTCAGTAGCCGCCGCATCTGGGCGTGCTCCGGGTGCGCCCCGGCCGCCGCCAGAGCCGCGGGATCAGGGGTGCCAGGAGAGCCCACGGGGCCGAGCGTACCGGGGCGGGGGGCGGGAGGCGGTGGGTGTGAGCCCGGGGAGGCGGCGAAGAAATTGTCGACAAAGGCGTTCCTCTGCCGGCTGGGAGCCTTCGGGAGCTGTTGGGAGGAGCTGGGAAAGCTGAGTCCCCGCGCGAAAGCACCGGAGATCGTTGTCCCGTGGAGGGAGAAAACGAGAGAAATGAGTCTTCAGGTAAGAGCCTGCGGCTGCCGGGGGCGTTGTCGCAGCCGGACGGGCCACCCCAGCGCCACTCCCGTTCCTGCGGGGCTGTGGCAGCGGGCGAGAGCCAGTCCCTGGGGCACCTGGAGCCCTGGGAATATAAACCTTCTTCACCTCCTTGTGGTTTGCTGTATTTATCTTTCCCTTTCCCGTTTATTTTGATTCAGTTTCTTATCTGAGAAGTTATCTTATGAAGATTAGCTTTGAGACTGCTTTGATTTAGTTGTGATAATGGTCACAGAGAGAGCGCTCACCATTTTGATGACAAAAATTCGTAAAAACCAGTGCTCGGCACAAAATATACGTGACCTCTGAGTGCATTCTAGCTGGCCTGAAGTATCTGTGAAATATTCCCTAGTCAAGTGTTTATAAGTACTACTTTGAATGCTTTAAAAACAAAACTGTTTAGAAATCATGACTCATTTGTACTTAATTAAAGCGGATAACCTAACCTGGTGAAAATGTTACTTATCTTTTTATAATCTTGATCTACCTTAGTGAAAAAGAGGCAATTTACATGACTGTAAAGGATGTCAAGTAGCCTGTGCTTTCTGCATCTCAGTGTTGCTAATTGAGTAACTGATTAATTTCGCTTTGAGGAGTTCTGTGTTTTTAACATAGCCTTCAAAAGCTAAAACTCTTATCTGCTCTTTCCAAGTCAGGATCATCTCTCAGGCTGTTCTGAATTTCTGTGGAAAATAAAGACAAACCAGATCCATCTCAGAAGTGTTCTGCTCTTCAACAGAGCCCTGCCTTGGAGTGAGACTTGTCATGACATCCTGTTCAGACTCTAGCTTTGACAAAAGCCTGGAAACATTAAGTGTCAGTCGACACTTTATGAGGTATTGTATTTCTAGGTGTTCAATCCCTGTTCAATTTATACAGCAAAAAGAGAAGTATGCACAGTGAGTCATGGCATGGTAAATCTACAGCTAAAAGTCCACAGGGGAATATGAGTATGTTAATGTCAGTGCCAGCACCTTAGAACTAGACTCACTCTTCGTTGTAAAAGTTGTCTTCATCATAAAAAACATACATATCTTCACAGCTTCTTTGAGATCTCATCCCTTCTCTGCTTTGATTACTGGGATATTAGTTGCCCTGTTGAGACATGAGGATTAGCATCTTGAAGATCATCTGTTCTTCAAGAAATGTGTGCATATGGTCTGCAGCAGACTTGGGGTCTGAATCCTCCCTGGGGTCTGCAGGCTTTTCTTTGCATGATGTGGAGCACCAGATTATAAACCTGATGAAGTTCCCCGAGGGCATCTCCCCGAAGTCTCAAGGGGAAACTATACAATGCAATGCAATATAACATTTCTTTACAATACTTCTAATTCAGCAATCCTTTTCTCCTTTCCTCTGTCCCCTTTCTTAATGTACGCAGTTGGCAAAGACAAAATCAAGTCCAAAAAAGGAAGACTATAAAGAAGGTAAGTAGTAGTAATTCCTTAGGGTTCCTTTTTAGCCTGGTTTCTGAGGAGGATTGCATTTGGTCACTCTGTCTATTTAACTGGGCCCCAAAACCTTCTGAGTTCATCAGCCAAAGCCAGCTGAAGTTGTGAGAATAGATATCACTAAGATAGTGAATTTCCTCTGAGTTTTACAAAAAGAAGTAGGTGCAAATAAGAGGGAATGCTATTGATTTCTTTAAGGCTTGGGAAGAGTGCAGTGTGAATTCCTGCCTGGTCTTAGAAACTAGAGTAGGAACTCATGAGTTTCTCAGCTCAGGTTTCTTTGTGACATGGATTTTCTGGAGTCTGCAGAGCACAGATTAATTGTAAATCATTCTTGAAGTAGGAAGGAACTTGTAGTATTGTAATGATGCCTCAGAATTTTTTTAGGATTTTTACCTTTTTGTAGATTTTAAAGTAGCTGTGTGGTGAATATATATTTTTAATATAGTTGTATAGTCTGACACTTTAGAATAGTAGTTACCACTTAACAAACTCTATTCCCCCATTTAATATCAAATTTTCTAAATTCTTTAGGCTTGTTTAGGCTTCTTTCAAGGCAGGGCTATAGTAAACACATTCTGTTTTAGAACATATGTGCCCCATGCCTGAACAACAAGATACCTTCACAGTCAAAGCAACCCTCAAGCCCGGAACCTTGGAGTAACTCCAGATACAGTACGCGTCATGAAGAAGAGGAAGATGAGGAAGAAAGGGATCTTGGGACCTCCAACTCAATTTTCAGGGAGGCATGCCAGGGGCGCAGATTTGGGGAGGATCTGGGAGCGGATAGTTCTTGTATTAGACCATAAGTTGTAGAACCTCTGGATACGGGTGCATGCCTCTGTACTCTTTGTGCCAGAAGGCCTTCATTAAAGACCTGCTCTATGTCTTATCTATACTAATAATTGCCTAGTGAGTCTTTTTCTCCCGATTTTAGGCAACAGTAACACATGAGTTAAGAAGTAATTTGGACACAAAACTCACAAACCTATTGACTTTGGGAAGTTGATCATATTACCTTGGAACTGGATTTCCGTGCTGAGTACACAAGTGGGCTTGGTGCCCTGAGGCTGCTTGATGGCAGCTGGAAAAATCCATTAGCTCCAGGCAGCATCATGCCATCCGTGGGCTGAGCATAGAAGGGTTCCCAAAATGCCCTTGTGTGTAGTAACTCAAGTTCTACTGGTTACCTACTGAGCTCAAACTCAGTTTCATAGAGATCAAACCCTATCTTTGTTTAAAGTAATGTGGTGATGTCTTTATTACCCTTCCAGAGAGAAGTAACTGGAATAAAGTTGCCCCCTGCATGAAACAGAAGCTGGGTGCTTGTTGTCATCAGATTGGCTTTCCAGTCTATTAAAAAGGTGCTGCACAAGTCAGGCCTTTAAACAAGTAGTTTAAGCTTAAATACTTTAATTTGAATGCTGTGGTCATCACAATGACTTTCAATTCAGTATTTAAAGAAGAAAATCCATCCATTGCAGATTTTTTTTGTTTGTTTTACTAAAGCAACAGTCAAATAAAGGGAATAACTTGCTTGCTTTCTCAAAGTGTCTTATATAACATTGCATTTCAGTCAACAGAACACTGAAGACCAGAGCTAACACAAAAGCTACAGGAAAGAAATATTTCAGAAAACAGGACAATAACATATTTTTCCCATTTATCCTTAGTCCTTTTTTGCAACAACTAAGTTGCAGCCTTTGGCATACTTTCCAGCAGAAATTTCTGTTGAAGCCTATTGATGTTTAGACCTTTCCCTCATGCAGCACACTTTGACAGCTCTATTTTTTTTCTTAGACTTGTCGAATCATTTCACTTTGCGGTCTTGAGCTCATTCTAAGCCAAAGATGTTATGGCATTGTTTTGAATTTACTTTCAAAAGCTGCTGAGGATAAACACAACATGTGCCAAAACATGTCAGTTGAGTTTTATCCTATTTATTTCAGTGTTTGTAAAAGATGCCTTTCTCATTTGCAGTCTATCCTTTTTGCAGTCTGAGGTTGGACTAGTTCAGCAGAATTGCTGCAACAAGTGCATGCGAAATATCAAAAAGTCACCCAAATATAAAAATATTCAGGACATTGAATTGTGGTCTTCAGCTTCATCACCAGCACAAGAAGTTTTCAAATTTGCTGTTGAAAATGGCATTCCTCTGTGTATTCACTGCCATGCCTGCTATCTTAATGTGGCTGATAAAGGTTGCTTTTCCTCTAACAGCCCAGACTGGGTATGTGTTCTGATATCTAAAAATGCATTGCTAAGAGTAGTTCTTTTTTGAATTTGTCTCACTTCACTTTCTGGCTTGATTTTGGCTCTTTCTTTGTTTGCTGTTATTGAATTTCTGTTCAGCATATATGTTTTATTAGACTGACCAAGACATTACAAAACTTGCCTGACTCACAAGGGGAAATCTTTGCTAAAATTAAGGGGGTTTTGAAGTGTGTTTAATGAGAGTGATTATGGGATTCTTTCTTCATTTTCTCTTAAGTGAGCTCTGCCAGCATTCTCTGAGGACAATAAACTGGGCTTGATATCTGAGAAGCAGTCACACAAAAATGTAATGTAGAGTTCTTGTATGGTGAAACAGGGAATTTTCACTTGGACCGCATAAATTATGTTCCAAGTCTGGCCACAGTGTCACTCTAAGGAGTTATTCTTAGCTACTTAGTTGCCAACACTTCTAGCATCTGCTTCAATGCAGTAATCCCCAGGAGAGACTCCTATGTCCTCGAAATGTGACTTGTATTTCTTGTTTTGATGGGTAATAAAGAAATTCATATTTAATTGTTTGAGTCCAGATTATTCAGTGTGCCTTGCAGTAACTGCTATCAGCTTCCTAACCTTAACTGGGACCTTGCTGTAGCACATGCAGTCCTTGATCATGTCACAGTCTTTCTTCTGAAAATCTTGATCACAAATGCAGACGTGGGAGTGAGTTTCTGGTAAGACATGCTGTGATCTCAGCATCATGTGGAGATGTCTGGAAAAGTCTTAAATGACCTGGCACCATGATTTCTGGCATGGGCAATGGTGCCATTTAGCCACCTCCAACTGAGAACTGCACAAACCAGCACCTTCAGGTAGGGGGTGTCAGCCAGAACCCTCAAAGGCAAGGGTATGTCTCGGATCACACTTGTTTTTATGTCTTGTCTAGTGGAAACATATCCCTTTACCCAGGCTTAACATAACAGTCTTCAATTAAATGCTGAAAGTCTCATCAAAGAAGTCCATCAACAGCTAGGAGAGGGTAGAAAAGAAAGTCACTTCCTTTTAAGCAGTACTGGAGATAGAGAAGCCTCTATCCCTTTCTGGTACCTTACTTCATCAGCTGGAAAGCCCACGGATTTATGTATTAGTCTTGCAGCCTTTGGCTGTGCTTTCTAAGTGCTCCTAGCTGTCATCCAGAAAAACATATATATATCCTTAAAGCCAATGAATTTAATTAATACAGTTGTAAAAGAAAGAATTACTACTTCTACAACCTCCCCATACCTTTCAAGCTGCTTCAGCTGAAGGCTGCAATGGTACTGGTACTTGCATCTTCCTTGTCTGTCCTTTGTATGGGGGCCAGGCAGCCTCCATCTGCTCCGAGATGGTAGTGGAGCCCTCTGAGAGGAGTTTTCCTGGAACCGATGGAGGGATCAGGAACCAGCAGCCCTAGGTAAATCACCACAGCCTCAGTGGCCAACGCCATGCCCTGTGCATTTACTATAAGAAATGCAATTTCCCTATTTGTGCTATAACACTAGCTGAAGTGGTCTAACAAGCTGACAATTGAAAGGCTAATTTCCTTGGAGCCAGAAGGCTTTTCTGCTCCAGACCCAAGCTGGATTAAGGTGAATTTGTTGTAAGTTAGCATTACGAAACAGAGATCACTGATCTGTCACAGGAACAGGCAGAGGAAATCTGCAGGTCACCTCAGAGTGCTGCTGATCAGTGAGCAGCTGGCTGTGAGCTAATCTGAAGCATGTAAAAAGTGAGAAACTGGGAGACAGGAAGGAAAGCAGCATTCATCTTTGTCTGATAGGTTTCAATACAGCTTGAGAAATCTTCGTCAATTTACTCAAAGTACTAATTTGAATTTGCAAATCCAACTTTAAATTAAAGTAGGACTATATTGAGGCTTGCTGGAGTGAATCCCATTGAAACCAGTGGGTAGGCTCCCATTAACACAGCAGGGTTTTATTTCTTTATTGGCTTGAATCATATATAAGATGGTAGGGTTTTGTTTGAACTTCATTCCACATATATGTTAATGCATTTTAGAACACCCTGCCTAAATTTTAACTCCTTGAAGATCCTTTGAGGGTGTTTTTCTTAAGTTTCTAAAACACTCTCATTAAATTTATAAAAATGCATCTCCTAGAATATTTTCACATATGAAAAAGAAGCTTTTGTCCCTTTACGCTGTAGTAAACCAAATGACTTTGTTTAAAATTAATCTATTGCATTAGTCTCTCTTGACACCAGAATTTGTCACCAAAAGTTTTCCTAGATGTATTTTTTGAGACTTTTCAGCTTTTTTTCTCTTGCTGTACTTGCACATAACATCTCTTCAGTCTTTTTCTTTGTGCACTGAAGTCTCCCAGTAACCACTGCAATATTTAGTACTCCTCTGCTGTTCTTGCACATCCTCATGTCATCAGTAGCTGCTGTGATCTGCTTTTCTGGATAAAAATAATGGGAGTTTTCAAGTATGTGTTCCCAAAGCAAAGGAACTGCATGACAGAGTAGGAATCTCAGGACAAACTGAAAGCCTGTGGCACAAACACACAAATCAATACAAATAGGAAGCAAGAATGAGCCCTTTTTTCTCTCATGGCTTCTCTTACTGTTTCAGCAGCCTGAGGAGGAACTGGGCAGCAGCTTTGTGTGAGCTTTCCTTTCTCCCAGAATTTGGTGTCCCTTTAGTCCCTTAAGCATCTATTGCAGGTGCATCACACTGCCTCATAGCTCTAAAGCAGATGGAAATCTGCTGCTAAGAAAAATCTAAGAAATCTGCAACTTCTACTGCCATACACCCTCTGATGAAAAAGCTGACTCCACTAGTTTTGCATCAACCAATCCCTGTTTCTGTGTACAGGATACTTGGGAGAAGAGGATGGAACAGAAAGATTTAATGTGACTCTGATGGCCCTATACATGCTTGTAGGTCAGTCCGAAGGCTGCTGCCCTGGGAGTGCCTGACACTGGAGCTCTCCCTTTACACTGCCTCAGCCTCCAGCCTACACCTGCTTTTCTGTTCTGTGATTTGCAGAAACACTTGCCAAGCTGGTTCCTAGCCTTCGTTCTCATCTCCATCATCAGTGTCACCCTTGAAGATGTGATGCTGTCTTGTAAAAGGGGTCAGGCTTGGTTTTATGTTGCTGGCAACCAATATCTCCCACAAGAAGGATTTTTGTAAGGGGTGCAGGAGATGGAGAAAGGATCCCTCCAAAGACACTGGGAAAAATGGCTTGCCTTTAAATCTCAACATTTTTGGCTCTTCAACTTGAGAAGAGACAAAGCAGGGAGTCACTCTTTTCTTTCAGTGTGTTTAGTGATAGAGAAGTGTTTCCCCCTCCTGAATCAAATCATTGGCCACCAAGGTATGGCAGCGTGGGCTTCAACATCATCTCACTGCTGTCTGAGATAATACAGTTAGAGCAGAGCTTAAACTCATGAAAATTGTGCTGAGGGCCTGCCACAACCCAGAAGCAGGAGTGATGTTCATTATAAACTCTTGTTGGCTGAACAAAAACATCAGTCCACGTGCCAGGGAGCTCTTATGTGTTATTTCTGTCTTAATTGTCTTAATTCTGGCAACTAGTCCACTATTTAGCCTTAGAAGCATTGGCTCACTTGTGGCTCCACTATGGGCTTCCACTTGTGTTAGTCCAGCCACAACCTCCACTCCTACCAAAACGTATTGCTTCCCCTCAGCTTTCTTAAAGGACCCATATAATCAATTTGCCATGTTTCCAAAAGCATTTTTTTATTCTTCAGGTTAGGGGGTGGATCCGTCAAGGGTGGCGGTCCAGGTGTGAGTGGTGCTAACTGCACGCTGAAAGGGTTGGAGTACTCGGGTCACTGGCCAACCCCTACTGTAGGCTTCCCTGAACAAATCTTTTCTTCTGGAGGGGCCTTGCTTCACATGGAAACATTCCAGTAGTGTCTCTGACTCACCTCCTGACTCAATTGACAAGGGGAGACTATCCTTTTCCTCCTTGTCTGGGGTAATTGCCACCGCAAGACAAGTAAGAGCGTCAACTTGATTATTAAGGAGTAAGCTGAGTTATCCCCCTTTTGATGTGCAGCAGTCCACCCCACCTGTGTGGTCTTCTTTCGATCAACCTGCAAGATTTCCTCCCATTTATCCTTTTGCTACACTAGAAATCGATTCACTTCCCATTCATTGTGCTTGCAGAAAGGGAGTAATCCCTTAAAGACTAAATATAAATCAGTATAGATGTACTAGGGGTCAATATTCTTGGCTTCATTCTTTATAGCACTCCAAATGGCTATAAGTTCACCCACCTGGGTAGTCCATATGGTTATCCTATCCCTGGAGTCAACAAGCAGAGCAACTGCTCAATATTTCCATATCTCACCTTATCTTTTGGAGGAGTCGTCAGTAAACCATGTTTTTCATCTGGGAGTTAATTAGGGAAGCTCTTTCTATGGGGAAACTTACAGGAGGTCCATCAGTGTCAGTGTTGAGCACTTGCTGTATTGGAAGGTCTTTTGGTGGGCCTTTTTTAACATCATGTGCGTGACACTGTTGTTCTATCTGTGCATACCACTTTTTGACAGTTTCATGTTGGGCCACCCTGGAGGGGCTGGAATACCCACTATCACTGCTTTTAGCACCTTAAAGGGGCCTCTTAACACAATGGATTGGCATTTAATTATTTTATCCACCTCCTCCAAAGCTGTGCTTACTACAAGTAACCCCTTTTCCCAAGCTGAATTTAATTTTTCTCTATTTTTGAAGCCTCAGAAATAGAATTCAATAGGTCGTGTAGGCCCTCTGGGTGCCCCTTGCTACATATGAGTTCATAATCCATGGATGGCAAAACCCCAGTCCATATGCGAGGGGTCTGTGGGATGTATGGGCCCTAGAGCTTGGTATACCTCAGCTTCAAAGATAAGCGATTTTGAAGCCTCCTCATGGACTTGTGTCCAATCCCAACAGTCCTTTTCCTTGTCAGATCATATAGAGAACAGGCAATTGTGGAAAAGTTGGGAATATGTTTTCTCCAAAATGGTAACAGTCCTATGGCATGTTGCAATTCCTTTTTATTTCCTCGCATCCCAGTCTTATCCAGAGTGGTTAATGTCTCTGGGGGAGTGCCTGTTCTGTTTTTCCACCAAATGCCTAAGAATTTTACCTAGGAGGAAAGGAGTTGAAGCCTCTCAGTCGGGATTTGGAGTCTCAAAGTCTCCAAATGAGCAATTTTCTCTGGTCCACCACCTCCACCTCTGGGCAACTAATTAACATGTCATCAATATACTGGTAAATCTTGAGCTCCTCTTCTGGGCCAGTTTTGGCCAGTTCTTGAGCTAGAGCATAAGGGATGAGAGTGGCTGAATACCAATATCCCTGGAAAAGTTAAGTAAATGTATACAGCACTCCTTCCCATATAAATACAAGCCGTTCCTTGTCTGATTCTTGCAGGTAGACTATAAAAAACATGTTTTTCATGTAGATAGTTGCCAGAACAGGGTGATCTTCTTCCTGGACAGCCAAAGCCAATTCAGCCATCAAAACTGCACCAGTAGATGCTGGTAGCCAATGGCCAACTGCCACTTCCTGTTAGGTTTATGCACTGGCCAACAGGAGACTGAGCAGGGATAATTATCCTCTGGTCCCATGAGTCACTAATTACAGGGTTAATCCCTTCCTTTTCTCCTAAGGGTAACGTCTCATGAGGTTTCACATTTGTTGTCTTGGAGGGAGGAAAGAATGGTGCTGCTTATACTAGTGGGACTGTGGCATGGGCAAGTCTGAACACCCATCTCCTTCCCCTTGAATCATTCTATGCCTGCCCCTTTAGTAGCTCCAATCCCAAAATATTCATAGGTATATCCCCTATTATCATATTTCTGTGGGAAAATTTTCTCCTGGAAGCCAGCACTTCACCCTAACTGTTATTACACTCTTGAGTTTCCAAAAGCTTCAATCACTTGAATTCACTTAGGGCTGGGTTTAATGCCACATCTTGTGGCTTTCTTTTTGTGCAAAGCAGACACAAGTCCACATGTTAGGGAACTCTTACACTTTGTTGTAAAAGTGTCAACTTATATCTTTCAACTGCTAGTCTCAGAAGTGTTGCCTGACAAGATTTTACAAGCTCCCAACTCCCGCAACGAGGTGTGGAGTAAGGGGTAGAATATGATTGCTGTATGTGCTGGGATAAAATTAGAGAGGAGAGAAATAAAGGAGGAAAGGAGAGAAAGAGAAGAAAAAAGAGAACTTTAGATCCAACCTTTAGATCCTGCATTGATCCTGACGCTGTGGATAGTCTGGATGTGGGGTGTGTTGGTTTAAAGGTAAACCAGCAGGAGAAATGAACCCAACTCAAAGAGATTATAAGTCAGAATTACAATTTAATGAAAATAATACAATAAATACAATTTTGCAGACAGTTGGTTTTTTTAACCCACAACACTCAGTGCCCTGGGGCACGAACACAATGGTGTTCGTTGGCCACCAGCCGAGCCCCACGTGGGCCCCCTGAGTCCAAAGTAAAAATAGGAAAAACCTGTTCGTGAGACTGGGGCTCGCAGTCTGGTTGAGAGCGGTGGTTACAGTCTGGTCGAGGATGGTAGCTGCAGTTCGGTAGAGGTTGGTGGTCGCAGTCCGGTCGAGGTTCTGGTCCTCCTGCCTGGCTCCCACGAGTGGAGTCAGGAGTCCCCAGACTCCCAGATTGTATACACCCAGGTTCAGCCAGGAATGCTCAGCCCCTCCCCCAGGGTGGGGAGTTCCACAATGGGTGACTGTGAGTCCTGGGTGTGAGGACAGGAACATCCTCCTATCTCACAGGCCTGTTAACACCCAGCTTATAGCCTGAGGGGTCAGGTGTGCTCTGGGCAGCTGCTGCAAATGGCCTGTCGTTAACAGTTTCTGGGGAATGGCATAGAGGGTATAGAATACACAGTTTGGGTTACACCCACACAGTGATGAACCACTCCCAGCTGCTTTAACTAACTGGGACATGGGGTCAACAAAGAGAGAGAGAGAGAGGAGAGCGAGAGGGACTGATCCACTTCCTTTTATAGTTTATCTGGTGTGTGTCACTTATGTAAAATAGATTTTTTGTGCCATGTGAGCCATAGTGTTTGCACACGTGCAGTCAGCCCTTTGGGGTCCTTAAGGAAATGATTTGAGGAACATGTGCTGTGCTCATTAAATGTGTCTTACGGACTTCAATGTAGTTATCCTCACATGTATTCTTTGCACTGTTTTCTGTAAAATTCGGTAAAATTTTCTTTCTTTATACCAATGTTTAGAGCAGTTGTTTTTCACTAATGTAAACCAGAACTAGGATTGTTTCCATTCACACTTGAATTTATGTTAGCAATGCTTTTCTAATCACTTCACTGCATTGGGAAATTGAATCAAATTGGACTGTGATTCAATGTCCTAGTCACATTGGGATTAGAATAAAAGCAGTAAGCAGAAGACAGAAAAATAAATTTTATATTGTGAATAAGACAAAATAAAAACAAATTTTATATTGTGAATAAGACAAACTAAAACCAATTGTGAAGTCTAATTACCGGAAATAAACCTGATACGTTACTGTCTCTTTTCTTTAGTACTGAGAGAAAACAGTTCTTTTTAAATCATGAGTCCATGAACCTTATTAAATGCAATATAAACTCTTGGGAAAGAGTTAATGGAAAAATATTCTAATATTTAAAACATTTGAGACCTTCTTACTCTTGTTTCATCTCTCTCTGAAGGTTTTCAGCATCTCCTGTCTTGTAGCACACTGAATCAGTGAATGAAGGGTATTGGGATCCCTTGATCTGCCTGGTTGGTTGCCTGAATCACATTGTGTGAGTTACACTGATCAATCCCAGTGATTATGTTCTAGAGACACACTTTCTTTTAAGACACTTTTTGAAGATGCAAAGACACAAATGATCTTAGATGAATATTTTTAAAATATGTAAAATCTTAGGCATGAATCATCGTCAATTCAAACAAATTTGTACAGCAATTGTGCAAGCTCTATATTGTAGATCAGGGATTTGTCTTTTCAAAGACAGGATCATAACTATGGACATCTAATTAAGCTGAATACTCATTAAGGTAGTCAGGGAGCTTTTCTGGACCATTAACTCAAGAAACAGATCAGCAAGTATCATATCCATGTAAAAATGAAGTCAGTCATTCACAGACTCACAGCAGTGTTGGTTGGAAGAGCCTCTGGCAGTCATCAAATCCCATCTGCTGCTCAAAGCGGGACCATCACCAACACTAGACCAAGTCAGCTGTGTCAATGTCTAGGCACAAATCTTGGAAGCTTCCAGGGATGCAGACTTCACAGGCTTTCTGGGAAACCTGCTCTACATTCCCAGTGAAAATGTTTTTCCTAATGAGCAATCTCAGTCTCCCTTGCTGCAGAATGTGGCCCCTTTTTGTATCATTTGCCGCTGCTGAGGAGCTGTTGGCTTTGTCACCTTTGCCACTACCCTTCAAGTAACTGCTGGTTGTTCTTGCAGTGTCTCCTCTTTGCCCAGCTCCTGCAGCCCCTTCTCATGGTGCTTTTGGTCCCTTGGCAGCCCTCCACTGCCTTGCCCCTTTCTTAGCACTCTTAAGCTGGGGACCCCCAAGCTAAACCCCAACTAGAGCATAGCACCTTTCCTTGACGTGCTGGCCACAGACTTCATGAAGGAGTCCAGCATGCAGTTTGCTTTATATATGAGAAGAATAACAAAATGGAAAAAAATTATCCTTATTTTAAAATATTGGGAAACAACAGGGTATGAGCAGGCTTCAGAAAGTGACCTCAGGGTTAAAGCAAGTCCTTTTGATGAAAATACCACTTATGATACCAGTAGCAGTAATGTAATGAAGCAAATGCTGTGCAAGAGGAATGATCAAAAAAGGAGAGAACAACAGAGCCCAGCACCCTGCCCTTTTGTAAGTTAAAACAAGTATGTGCCATTTTAGTCCTGCTTCAGAAGGACTTGCTAAAGCAGAAAAGATAAAAGGGTTGCAAAGGCAAACAAAGACTGACTCCTTGCTGGTCATAGACACTAAGTAGTTTAGAATTCATCCGCCTGGAAAAGCGACAACTGAGTAAAAAGACAAAAAGAGGTTTGTAAAATTGTGAATGGAATAGATGAAAGTGGACAGGGAAAATTTTTTCCTCTGTATTTTTCAAGACAGTAACTAGTAGATATCATATTTACAGTTAGCAGAAAAAGCAAAAATGAGGGTGTTTTTACCAAAATGAGTAGTCAATCTGGAATTTCTTTATTACCACTGGATGTTGTGAATGCTGGAAATCTACCATGAATCAAAACCAAAACCTGTACAAATAAAGGAAAATCTATTGTGGATTATTAGTCACACCTCTAACTTAGTAACTGCTAGTGATACAGATTGCTAGTGGATGAGAAAGTATCCTGGGAAAATATTCACTACATACTTTTTGTCCTATCTATAGTTTTATTAAGCATTTACCCCTGGCCAGTGTTGGAGGTAGGACACTAGGAACTAGAATATTGCTCGGTGATCCCATACAGCTGTTCGATATATATGTTTTGTGTAGTTATGAAAATCATGTTTATGATATTCATTTTTCTCCTGAATTAAATTAAATGAAAAAGACTGTGATACGTAGATTTCTAAATCCTACAGAGAAGCAGCACTGCTGTCCTGTTAACACCAGTCCACCTCCAAACTCCACTGATGTGAATGGAAAGATGTGAGATGACTTTATTATATATAATAAAGTCCAGTGGGGATATGCTAAGTGAGAAACAGGCAATTTAGAAAGTGAATTCACTGTCAAATATTTATCATATCTTAATCTCCCTGAAACGTCTCCTGAAGGGAAGTAAAATAATAAGAAAGCTTTGTAGCCTTTCTGCTATTTTATATATGTTGTTGTTTCCAATTAGCAAAAATTTCCCCTTCCATGTATAGACATTTAGCTTATAAGCTCTATTAACTTAGAGGCAAGGCTTCAAAATATCTGGTGACAGCTTTTCTGGGGCTGGAAAAGTTTTTTTTTGGACACTGTGTTTCTGATACTGAAAATGAAAGTGTTCTTCCTAAGGTCAGTACATGCTTCAGTTGTGCACATCAGCTACAGTCCTCTTCAAGACTATGAAAGTGATTTCTTTTTTGCTATCAATACAACTGTGAGACATTTTTTCCTTCACTTTTCAGTGTAAACTGCTCAATGAAAGCAGCAGAGCCCATTTCAAAAGGCCACTTGAAGACATTTTGAAAACACCGTGCTTTAAATTAACTTCAGCACGTGAAACCATACCCTTAGAGCATACTAAACAAAAGCTGAATCAGTATCTAGAGAGTCATACAGCTTTTTCCTCTCTGCATCCAGGATCAAAAGCCATTGAAGTTCTTGAGGAACTTTCTATTTGACGTCAAAGGGCTTTGCGTCCAAACTTATTGTGGGATGTGATTAATCCCTGTAGCAACTCTGATATGGACTTTTAGCCCATTTTGCAGCTTCAGTCATGTGTGTGGGTGTTCAGGGCTCTTGCATTTCCATGGGCATACTTGTCTTACATATGGTTTAACCTTTTTGCTAATGTGAGTGAGCACCCTAATTTAATGTATTTGGCTTCCTAGGCAGGCAGAAACTCCCATGAGTTTGTGCCATCCTTGGCTGGCCAGACCTATCTGTTAGATTCCAGCCCCAGGAGCTGCTGGTTCACAGACTCAGCTGTGAGTTTTACTTTAAAATATAGATATAGGGTTCTTTAATACCATGAGATAGTGTCAAGAGAATAAGCCATGGGCTTGTTCCCAAGACCTTTCTTTATTAATTTTGGGGAGAAAATAAGGGAACTTGGCCGAGGTTCAAAAAGGGCACTACACAAGCTAGACAAAATGTTCCACTGCAATACCAACTCAGCTCATATACTGTTAATCCACAACACTTAAGTCAAGATCCAATCCCTTCATCTCCAGGCCACCCAAAGCATCAAGAAAGGAGTAAAGAAAGAAAAGCAGAGAGAGCAAAAAGAGAGAAGAAGAAAGAGGGAGAGACAGATTATATACCTAGTGATACCAAAACAGCACTGAAAAACTGCTCAGAGACAGGTTTTGTCTTTAAACAGCAAAGGTTTTTTTTTCTAGCAATGTTGGGGAGTTAGCGGTCCTCCCTAGATAAAACTAGCTCCGAAGTTCTCAGTGAAAGATCGGGTTATTTATACAGTTTTCATGAGGGGTTACAACATTTTTACATACATATTCATTTGATTTCAACGTCTAATTATCATATTCATAATAGGCTAGTTTAGGCGGCGCTTGAGGGGGAATTGTCCTTTTGGGGAGATCTCTGGTGGTCCTTCCAGTTTCTTTAGCCTTTGTCAGGGTTGTTTTCTCTCTTCATCTTTGATAATTTTCGTTGTTCACCGACCTATTTTCCGGGGCTTGCAAAACCCCTCCTGACTCATGGCCTTCCTATCTCTTTCAGGTGTCCACCTTATCTTTATTTTATGTTCACTAACTTACGCAAATTGCATCCCTTCTATCTCTTACCTCAGTACAGTCCGTAGTACAGAACAAGCTGTCTTTGTTATATTTTATCCTAACCAAAGCATCCTTGATGAAGCATGGTATCAACTCCCTTTTAGTTAATTCCTTAAGAAAGCCCTATTCTTGTTTCACTACCACTGGAACCTTGTAGAAGACCAGTTCTCACACGTCCAAGTGGCAGGGCCACGACACAAGGCGAACACATGCCTGTGGTTTTGTCTGCTTTGGTTCCTATGGCCAACCCCTCCAGGTGGGGTCTCTGACCCAACAACCACTCTGGGGGTTCCAGGCCAGGGTGAGGAGCAGTGTCCTCAGTATCCCTGCCAATCTGAGGCTGGCTCAGGGGCTGCAGGAGGTGTCGTGTGTTGTAGTTTTCCCAGGCTGTTTGTGATGGACAGCTACTCTGGGGCTTCCCCTTGTGGGCTCCAGGGGCCTGCCATGAGGGATATGATGCCACCTCACCTCCTTGAGATTTGACCCATCCCTTCCCCCTCCACACAGACACAAATACACACACACTCCCCACAAGGTGGTTCTGACCCAATAATCACTGATTTGAGATCTAATATCATCTTAAATGCAGCAGTTAGCATGCCTAGAACAGACTGTGCTGAGCTCTCAGGCTGCTGGTTCATGGGGTGAAATCCAGCCTGCCACGACTCTGCTGCTGGCTGCTGGCACGGAGCACCACATCACAGCTGACAGTGCCGCTGTGTGGGGGTGTCTGTCCAGAGAGAGTGGCGTGACTCTGCTTTTGCTCTTGACCTTCCCATGACAGGCTATAATTACAGCCATCACTTAGGTCTTCAAGGTTGTTGGTATGATTGGGTCAGTTATCCTTGTGCAGTTTTTACTCTCTCATCTGCAAGCAGTCCAGGTCATGCCCTCCCCACCAAACGTGCCTGCACGTGTGGCTGCTCAGTGCTCTTGCTGTGCAACACAGGCTTTGGAACAGTGATAGAATTCAAAGAAAATAATAGGCAACAACCTATCCATAACTCCTTCAGAAATAGACCTGTTTTTAAAAATGCAATCCTGGGCTCTTATAGCTATCATTTAAAAATAAAAAAAACCAATGAAGGGTGAAGCTTAACCTGTCATATAGAAGGTCTGTAGTATAGTAATAGTATTATATATTATTAGTATAGTGTATATTGCAGTCATTACTTAAATATTTTTTACATCCACACATTCAATATCACTTTTTAAAGCTCACCTCTAATACAGAAAGCAAATTAATTCCACATTTTTACATCTCTTAGGCAAAGGCTATAAATCACTTTCTCTTTGGGGACAAATATGTAATCTCCTATATAATCTCTGACCTTAATAAGCAGACAAAATAATGAAAAGCAATTTCTCTTGTTATAAAACTGTGCATACATAACCAGTTTTAGAGAACCTGGTGACTCTTGATAGGAGTATCTGAAGAAAAGCAGAATTCTCAGGGAGACAATGAATTTCTATTACTAGGCACAAGAGAAAACTGTTTTGAATGTTTTCAGAGATAAATTAGGAGGATGTGGAATTAGTATATTTAGAGTCCTGCGCATTTCCCTGCCAGTTACTAATTTCCTAAGAAGAAAAAGTGTTTCTTTACTACACTGATGGCTAAGTCATGGTAATCCATACCTTACTTCTGCCTAGGAAGCCTCCTTCAAATAAGAAATGGAAGAGGACAAACCTAGTCATACATTAAAGGATCTGAGGAATGGTAGGTTCATACTCAGTGCAGAGCCCTGCGTTCGAAGTACGCACAAAGACTCTCAGTATGTCATACCCTCTGTGCTCCTCTGAAACGTGCATTAGTAAACTGTGTTGCACTGTTTGCCAGTGATGACAAAGAAGGAAATAATTGTATTATTGGTAACGCCTTTTTTGTTTTGTGCAAATGATAACTTTGAGCCTTGGTTTATTTTCTAGTCTAATTCCATATTACTGTGGTACATGTCCAAAATGCAGAGCTGCAATACTTCAAGGTAGATATGTATACATGCCTTCATTTTTTTATCCTTTTACTCTGAAAATTCCTATTCCTCTTTTGCTTTCTCTGTTGGTAATGAATTTCCAAGTCTGAGGCTTGCATAGGATACCATTTGGTATTCTTAACATAAAAACTCCCTGAGTGAAACAGATTTGTCACATGATGACACATTGTGAAACCTCTTCAGAAACAACTTCAAATAGGGATTCATTAAGTTTGATTAATCATTCACTTGTGTCACTGCAATTTAAGCAATATTTATTTAAATTTAAATTTAAGCAAGAGAAAAAGCTGGCCAGTGTGGCCACTAAAGACCATGGACCACCATTGTTCTCAACATGATTTCAACTTCAAAGCAGGCTTTCTCCCCAGAGCCAACTCACGGTTTTGTAGTGACACAGACAAAATGAAAGTTTTACCCCAACATGATGGTGTTGGTTGCCTTGTCCTTCACCTCTACAGACTGCACCATTCAAGGTGGGGAGCAGAGAGTGAATCCCAGGAGGGAGTGCATGAAGGAAGACAGTGTGGTAAAGCGAGATTTTGAGGAGTGGTAGGTTACAGCCATAAAGTGGCAAAGCACAGAGGTGGCTGGACCCACAGAGCTCTGGGGACGAGGGAGGTCTGTGTGACTCCCCTCATTAATATGTGTTACTTTCCCCACTGAGCAGGTGTCTCTTCCCAGCCCTTGGCAGCAGACAGTTCATTCTCCCTGATGGAAAGTGAGGACAGGCTGGGAGTTGCCCTTGTTCCTCTCCCAAACCATCCACTTCCCCCAGAGTGGGCTGTAGCAGAGGTTGTGCAGACATGAGGGACCTGGCTATCCTCAGGCTTGTGAATGTCCCCAGTAGCCATCTACTCCATCTTCTGTTTGCAATTATAAAGACTTTCTGCTCTCAAATTATCTATTTTATACCTAAGTGCTTCTAATTTTTTTTTTTTGCAAAAATAACTGTAATTGTAATGCTTTTCTTGGTTTCATCTACAGTATCATTATCCAGAGCAAAAGACTGGATTCAGCAAACATGTGTTAAAAAGATTGTGGGCTTGGCATGGAATTCATGTGAAAATTAGGATGTGATAGAAGCAGTAGTTTATTTGGGTTTATTTTCATGAATTTTGTCAGATTCTTATTTCACTTGTGACGATGCTGACTCCTGGACTTCAGATATTTCATGTTTTTAAGTCAAGGAAGTTTTTCTCGATAGGATGACACTTAGAAAAAATAGTTACATTTAGTTTGGTAGAATTAAATTAGGAAGAATAAAAGATTTTTACTAAATTCAGCTTCAAACTTCAGAAATAAATGGAAGGCAATTATATAAATCATTGCACATGCAAAGAAATCAAAGCTATTGCATTGATCACATCACTCTAATCCAAAAAATTCATTTATGTATATGTATGTATTTTTAAACCTCTTTAAGTAAGGGCTAAATCCCTCCCATGTTGAATTTGAAAGATGATAAAGCAATGGTCATAATTAAAAAACCCAATATGCGTTTACATTTTGTTATTCATAACAGATAAATTCAGTTTTGCATCACATATCTAACTTACTTTTTCTAGGTAACTCATTTATAATACCAGATGGAGATATCAGTTTAAAGCTAACAAATATTTTAAAGCAGTTAGTGTAGAAAGAAGAAAATGTTTACATATTTATTAGACATATTCCACTCTGAAAAATCACTGAACTGATCAAAGCAACAGTGACAAGGGGAAAAAGGGGGGGTTTATTCTAGTTTTTTTATTATTGGTGGTAGCCTCTCTTTCAACAGCTGTGTTTCAGGGAGATTCGGAGAGATGCTGAAATGGAAACCAGAATACTGTTGAAAGTGCAAAAAATCAATATTTATGACAAAGAAGTGGCTAAAAAAATGAGAAAACCAAGAGACCGGGAAAAGGGGAGAGGGAAGTAAGCCCGCAGTAAAACCACCCCCCCAACTAACGCAGGTGTTACTTATGAGGTTGTCACAAAAAAGACAATGTTGTCCTTCACGTGAAACTTGAAACCCCGTGCATGAGCCATCTGCTTTTTATATATTTTGGTTGGTGACGTCTACCTGGGCAGATGTGGCCAGCACCGCCCAGCCAGAGGCCTTCAGTCCCTCCCCCCGTTATGGAAGTGATGCCCCTTTTGCGCACGTGTGTGCACATTGGAATTTCCCTGCACCCGTGTGATACACCTTGGGGGGATCTTCTCTAAATGAGTCTGGGAGTGTACTTCACCACTCTCCTCTTCACTTTCTCCTTCAAATGCCCTGGGAGGGCCATCAGCCAATGGTGAGATGCCAATTAATTTTAGTTTATACAAAATGCTTCCCTCAAGGACGAAGTTCTCTCTAATCAGCTCTTGTTTTTCCATAACTTGGCAGGAAAAGAATAACTTCTCACAGGTGGCTGGGCCAAACACAGGCCAAAAGTAGTAGTATCTAACTAAGCCCAGATACAAGCTGTCAACATGAAATGGATCTAAAACATTAATATAGGCGAACATGACTCAGGTCCTCCAGAGAGGCTTGTGGCTGGTATCTTAGACACACCCTCATCTTTGGTCTTTATTTCAAGTCTTATGCTGCAGTGCAAAAATACTGCATATCTTTTGTGAAGATATTTGTTGTTGTTAGAGATGCCAGTCTGTCATGTCTAGAAAGATCCCGGTTTGTTCTTGTCTGAGTTGGCTTTCCAAAACAAAATGATTGTGTCAGAGACAAAACCTGGTTTTTGATCTGTGCAACAGTGTAGGTTGTCTGTAGTGTTTAAAGACATTGTTATAATGTTTTTGGCTTTTCATGAAGGCTCATATCATCCAGACAGATGCTGAGCTGTCACAATAGAAAGATATATTTGTAATTACAAATGTGATTAGGTATTAAAAATTGAATACACTCTTCTCAACATGTCAACTTCTTTAATAAGAGCAATTTTGTTTGCATGGTTGGCAAGACTGACAGTGTTCTTTTGGCTACTACCCACTTTCTCAATATGGAGCAAATCTACTTAAATCTTTCTGTCATTTGATGTAAATCCAGAATACTTCAGTTCCCATCCTCTACTGCTGTTTTGTTGCTGTGCTCAAAGGTTGATGCTACGATCCGTCAAAGCAGTGGATGTATTTCACTAGAAAATAATGTAACAAAACATGAGTATACATAGAATCTGTAAAAGCAGTTGGGGATCTTTCATGATGAAAGTGCTATGCTGCAAAAAATATTTGCTGACCTGGATAAACACTACTTATTGATTTGATCAGCTCAAAAGTACAGCTAAGTTGACTAGAGCTTGTACATAGCAGAATACATCTCTGGAGATTACACAAACTGATATGAGACCAGATACTTTAATTTTAAATTTTTTCTCACCTTAAATTAAAAAAGGAAGAAGGATATTTAAAATCCCTATCTGGATACACACGTAGAAGCTCATATTCATCTTACTACTCAGTTTATTCAATTTCCTTCTGACTAATGGGGCCTTTTCAGTATTCTTTTGGAAAAAAAGGAAAAGATGGAAAGTTCATATTTTATTGCTTTTAGCTTGAATTCCCACGTTTGAAAAGATTGATAACGTAAGGCAAACAGCCAGTGTTACACTGCAATATAGAATGGCCTTTGCCCAAAATGCCAACTAAATGAGTTCTGACCTATATTGCTTTTTACAAAGTGACCTTTCACATACACACACAAAAAAATGAAAGTACTGACAATTAACCTCAATGAAATGTGACTTAAACAAGGAACCAGATTTTTATAGGTTCCTTTGTGAAATATTCTTTTCTACTTAAAATCCCCATGGCTGACTCTGTGTGTGGTGCCTGTAATCTCAAAGGTTCAGGCTGTAAATTAGATTTAAAGAGATGCATTTTTCAGAAACAAAGCAGGTAACTATAAATATTTTACTGAGTAGCAAGTAACAGATTTATGTTTAAAAACCAAGTGCTTCAAGTCACTTCCAAAATAAGTATTCTATGATTTTATGATTCTAAGTCTTTGAGGTTAACCTTTCTTGCATCATTAATCTGTAAGTGTCCTGACTACAGAAGTGCTCAAATTAAGTCCCTATAACCAACTACTTCCAGGAGAGCCTGGAGTTTGACCCAAGAACCCGATTTGCAAATTGTCCTTTATTATTTTAAGAAAAAAATACTTTGCATCTGAACCCCACAAAATTTGTCTTGGGGCATTAAAAGTTGAAGCTTAATTTTGTGGTATGGGTCTGACATTCAATATTTATACAGGCAGATGAAAACACCTGCTGTGAACAATCAAATCTGAACAACAAATACCTGTTTTCTCTATTGTGTTTCTGCGGGAGAAGCAGTTTAGAGTGGTTGCTTTTGCAGATTGCCTTTTGTCAGTCTATTTTGAACGACATGGTTGTGAGGAATGAATTAGTCAATCAGTTTGTAAGGTTGGCTCTCACAGGAAAACGATGCCCACTAAAAAGTAGATTACTCTAAAAAATGTTGTCAGTTTTTCATCTGTTGGATAAAGCAGAAAAAATTCCTAAAATTAACTGGGATATGAATTGTTGATTTTGGATATATCAAAGTGACAGATGAGATTAGGACCATTAATATTGTGACCAGTATCACAATTGCAACCATGTTGAAGTTTGTGATTCAACAAAGCATCGACATTTTTAGCTAAATATGAGTACACGCCCATCATTTGGGAAAAAAACAATCTAATCCAGGGAGAATTCCTGTCTAATTGAGAAATCAAGTGTAAACAGTTTGCTACGTTTTAATGCAAAAGACAAAGGTATTTCTTTTTATATTGCAAAGAGAAAATTAAAATACTATCAGGAGGTTCTGGGTGAAGTTTATAAAGATTATAGAGAGGATAACTATTTTTTTTAAATTATATTTTTCCAGCAGCAGTCCTTTTCCACTTGAAAGAACAGAGGGAAAGTTTTCTTGCATTACATGGAGATCCCACAAACAGCTTCAACAAAACAAAATAACTGAGCTACCCCAGATGAAAGAGAAGCAAGTGCAACCAAGCAGGTACAGGTCAGTGCTCTTTTTCTCCTCTGCTATTTTTTGATTTCTTTTTATGATCAGAGCAAGTTGGAGACCCTTTTCTTGGATCTCCATAGTGAACACATTTTACTGAAACTAAATTCAGATTGTGCTGATTTCAGAATCTCTGCAAAGTGTATTAATTCTTACATATTTCTTGTATGTTTATTAATTAAAACCAGATGCTGTTTCTCAGTAGGTCTAAAGAAAATTACTTCATAACACACAATGTTATCCCAGTCATTGCCAATGAAGTTTGTAAAGTACCTACAGGTTGTTGTAGCTGAAGGAGTGTTTCACTTGAAGCCACCAGTTCCTTACTTTCTGGTCCTAGCTGCTGCCATCTAGTTTTACTCAAAGTGAGCAAGATTAAATTATGGTAAATTGTATGTCTATAACTCTTGGTCCCTGTGCATAGCAATCTCCATGGGTATGACAGTTATGCATGAGTGACAGAAGTGCCTCATACACATCATGTGGAGAAACACATTTCCCTTTGTAGAGAGAGATCTCCTACTCTCTGGTGCATGGTTTTAAAACCCAGATGGGCCAAAGGGGCTTCAGGTCTGATCAGCATGCCACCACAACTCCCACTGCTCTGTACATCATCACTTCTGCTCAAGGTGACTTTTCTGAAGTTTACTCATTTGGATACTACTGCGGTATCAAAAACGAAGTCAAGCAATTCTGCTCCTTTTGCCCTCTCAGTTTTGTTTTGTTTTAAAGAGGAGTTGATGGTATTACTTCTGCAAATCTGAGGCCTTCTGAACAACATTCAGATGGAGATACATATATTCAACAATGAAATTACCTTGATTCTCTTTTCCTGAGATCCCTGGAAAAGTCTGAGTTGTGCTTGGTATTTCTGAATGTAAAAAAGAAGTTGTGTGGGAACATAATGTGAATTCACTTCCTCCAAGGAAAGTATCCCGCTCTGCTCTGCTTATTATTGAAAGTAAGCTCTGAGCTCACTAAGCAGAATTTACCTTAAACAGATTTGGGAGAGAGAATCTGGTCTGTATCCAACAACATTTCATGGTCACGTTATTAAGACATTGTTTCACATCTGCTACTGCAGATGCTGATGCTAAAGGCAGAAGGTTCTTATTGTTGCCTGTGAGTTTTGTTTGACTTCTCTTTAGCTCAACACTTGATTTTATCCAGTCACTATGACATGTATTGCATAGCTTCATCTTTCAAATCAGTCTTTCTATGCAGTAAAGTTTGAAAATCAAGCAACTTCTCTAAACATAGTGACATTAACAACCAGTAGATTGTGCATTAAACAGCCTCTTGACAAATACTAAATATTAGTGTGTTTCATGGATTTAAATAGACACAAACTGTTAAGTCAGAAAAAGAAAGCTGTGTTAATCTAATCTTACTTGGATAACAGGAATTGCAATCTAGACAATTATCTGGAATAATTCATGCAAAGTACAAATTCATACAATGTGAATTGTTGAAATCAGGGAAATTTTTATGTTGCTGTTATAAAAACTGCTCCTCAGGAATCAGTTTTCCAGTGTATTTTCCACTCATGTAGCCAGAAATACTTTTGTGTCTCATTCCAACATAATTAGCAAAGTGTGGTGACAGAAGCAGCATAGGACAGTGACCAAGCCTGTTAGCCACTTTCTGGACTAAGCTGAACAATGGAACAGAGCAAAATCAGCAGAGTGAACAGTGAAGCCAGGAGAAGTGAGGCAGCCAGCTCAGGGGTGGACAACGTTTTACAAGGTGGTTTGGTTTTTGGTTTTTTTTTTTGATATATAAAAGCAAAATGAAACACCTAAATTAAAAGGAAGCTACAGCTAAAGAAGAAAAAAGTGTATTAAAAAAAGATTGCAGATGGAGCAGGAGAAGTCTGTGGAAAGGGATAAACCTGTATTATAGGCAGGAGAAGGAAATTTTTGAAATTCTGTGAATAAAAATGTAGGTTTAGAAGTGTGTTGCTGCACTGAGAGACGGTGTTGTGTTGGCAGGTAGAGATATCTTTTAGGGTTCTTAAGAGAATACCATTGCATGGATGAAGTAAAGTTATATCAGCATCATAACTTTTTGAACTAAACTTGAAAGGTCATTAAATTTCAGAGATTAGTTACATCAGATTTACTGTCTATGAAGTAGAAAAACAGTTGACACAGAAACAAAACTTAGGAATCAAAATAAACTTTTATCAGGTTCCCTGATTTCTCTAAATCTAGACCAATATGTTCCTAAATAAATTCAATTTGATTTAGCTATTTAATTTTAAATTACATGAAGGACTGTGTTCTCCTGATCCACAGAATCCATTCAACTCCAAACTGCAGAATTTCTTTCCTTGCTGTCCAGTTAAAATACCAATTAAACATTTAACCTTGTTAATCTTTAATCAAGATAATGAAACTCTTACTCAAGTCTCATAGCATAGCATATCAGCAACAGTTCCTCTTGCTTATGAGAACTTTATTGTTGCATCCAGGCGTGATGCTAATGTAACAACTATGCAGTACTGCCTGGTTATTTGCATTCTTTTTTATGCAATTTATGTGGTAGTAGAGATGACTGAAATATTTTGCCTAAAGTATTGAAATAATTTAATAAATTTTGTCACCTATTTGAGATAAGCACTTACTATTTTCCATCACTTTTCTTTGCTAAAATTTATTTTACTGTGTGTATGCCAAGCTTTTCTTCCTAATGGATCCTCATAGAACTTTTGTTTGTTTGTTAGTTTGTCTTTTTTTTTTTCTTTTCTTTTTTTTTCAGTCTGCGCACAGTGAATCACTCAAATTAGACAAACTGCTGCCAAGATTCCCCAGGTCACATGTACGCACCATACGCCCCTGTCTATGGTGATTTTTGTTTCACTGAACTTTTACATGGCACATATCACTGGCACATAAGATATGTTGAGAGGCTCTTTTTGTAATGGAGGTAAGGGATAAGCACCTCCAGAAATCTGGGTATGAAGAGCTTCAGGATAAATCAAGGTCTCTCTCGGAGACAGACTAGGTGTTGAACTTAGACCAGACATCTGCCTTGGAGATGGCTGTTTATGTTTGACTATAAGTGTTCGATGTGTAGAAGGAGGCACAAGGTGATAACCATTTAGGGATTGACTCATGAGAATTTCCCAAAACTCTGTCTCTGTTACAAGACTCAAAACAGTAAGTTTCCAGTAAGTTGTACACACACCTGTGTCATATTAGCTCTCCAAGCCTCTTCTCAATCTCACTGTTCACACCCTGCCACAAGAAGTTTTAGCTTTGAGGCCATGACTTAAAGGACCTGATAATGGTTTGCATCAACAGACTAATAGCACAGTAGTGTCTGTGGGCAAAAAGACTAAATAACAACTGGATTTTTTCTAGTAGAAATAATTTACAGATAGAAAAATCCATTTAAGCTATGCTCTATGCTAAAAAGCAAATCCATGCATTTATCCAGGCGGAGAGTTTTCTTCTACAACTAAATGTCACAGCTGTCAATTATAATGTTTCACTGAAAAAGTGGTTTTCCAGATGTGTGGTGGATTCTTAGTGATCAAGTTTTTGCTACCATGGTATTCTGAACATGTAAATAAGGAAGGATCTGAAGTGAGGAGTAACTCCTTTTATTAAGCCTATAAAATGGCAACCAAGCTTTCGGACATAGAAAGCATCTTTCAGGTATATGTTTTGCCTTTGTCTTTTAGAAGGAGGATGGCTTTCCGGTAAAAGTACAAAAATGTATCTTTCTGCTGACAAGTGAATGAGGCATTTTCATTAAGAGCTGAATTTAATTTGGTAAAATAAAATGCATATTCTCTTCCAAAATTTGCTTCTGAGATAATTGTTTCTTTGTCATTATTATTTCCAGATTTCTCAGTGGAGGAAGAAACAGGAAACAGTTGGCAGATAATCATATCGTTAACAGCCTTAATAGATTGGGGTTGTGAATTTTTTTTAAGTGTTCCTCTTTTAAATTATTATTTTTTTTTAATTGTAGCACTTTTTACTGGAGTTCTTCCCTTATATCTGGTCTCCTGAAACCTTCATTATAAATCCTGTGTTTCATGACACCCTCTTGCTCTTTTAAATTGAAAATGCATTGTTCTCCACTGTTGCTATAAGCTACAAAAGATGTCTGCCAAAAAAAATTATCAGCTAAATAATTACCTTGTTTTGCATTATATAAATAGCTGTGTAGAATATTTTCCATAAATTCATGAAACATTCACTGAAGTGCATGCCTGACGTGGATTAACAAATACGGAATGAAAATATGCCTTGGTATTTTTCCTGGCAGTTTTCTTTTCTTGACGCCACAAGTACTCTGCATTTTAAGGTAATTTTCTTCATCTGATTTATATTTCCATCTCCATCTCTGAGAAAGCCAGCACTATTCTCATTCCCCATGTTATTAATGAACACAGAAAATGTCTATTTATTGTCTCTGACTAATGCTATTTAACAGCTTTCGAAGATCCTCTACATCCTGTAATTTTGGTGCATGGAAAAACTGCAGGTTTTTTAAGTGTTATCAGGCTTTGCTCCTATCTAGCCAGGCATTCATGACTGAGAAGTATGCCACATCAATTGATAAAGAAAAGATAATGAAGCATAATCAGCCTTTGCAGTAAATGGGAAACCTCCCAATCACTGACAGGGGCTGTGTTTAGCACTGTTATATTTTTTTCATGAGCTCAGTTTGCAAAAGCCTCATGCAGTTTTCGCTTCTAATCCTGCTCTCTGTGCAGTATTCTTGCTGGACAAGTTCAGCCCTCTGGGCATGGCTGCTTTCAGCCTTAGCTGTCCTCTTCAGTGTTTTAACTTCAGTTATTCCTTGGTAAAAAAACTTCATATCCACTTTCCAGTACTTTTGTTTGTCTCCTTTTCTCCTGCAACTTGATTTGATCTTTGCTATTCAAGGACTCCTTTTGCCAAGAACTGACTTGTTCTTTCAAGAGTACTCAAAAAAGCCAGAACACTTGGCTTTATAAAGAAAAGGGAACTCTTCATAAGAAAAATAATGAGATTTTTCAGACTGTCTGGAAGAGATTGTAAATTTTCCTCTCCCATGTTTTATCTCTAGTGAACTCCCTTTTATTGATTTAGGTAAGATACCTGTGTCTGCAGTCAGAGCTGTCAGGAAAAGCTGATCCTAGAGGTGATGGCCCAGGAAACAGTCTGCCAGGCACAAAGCTTGTTGCTGTGCAGCTCGTCAGTGTGTGCAGTAAGAACTTTGTCACAAGTACACCAAGTCCCTGAAATCTCCTTAGCTCTTCAGACAGTGACTCTGGCTTGTCGGCTGCTGGCACCTCCAGTGGTTGGCAGTGGTTTCCAGTAGGTTCCCAAGCTTTTTGATGCTGTCAGGTTCATCACCGATGCCCTCACAGTTTTGCTGCCTATGAGGCAACTAGGAATCAAGTGCAGTGTCAGAGCCTCTAGGACTACTGCCATGATTGAGATTCCTACCCTTTCTGGCTTCTCTTCAGCCATCCTCATCAAGTCACAGAGCCCGCATTTTCCCCCTTGCAGCAGTATGGGGCATTCATTACTAACAGCTTATGGTCCTGTGATTCAAATCTCTCCGAGAGGCCACAGTGGGGAAAGACCAGAAAAATGGAACCTGAAGTTGTGAAACAAACGTGCCCAGCATAACCTTCTCCATACTTAGTGGCAAAGGATTACTGATTGAAAGGTTCTAGCTGTTATAACTTGGTCAAGTTTGGGCAACTTTGGTCACAATATGCTAGATGAATTACAGTAGCTGTGGAAAGTAGAAGTTAATAACAATTGAAATGTATACACTGTTCCAAAAGACTTGTGCCGTAGAACAGTTATAAATGAAAAAAAACCCATTAAATAGTTGCACTACAAGTTATCTGTGAAAGAAATTTAGAAAAAAAAATACTAAAAGGTTCTCAAAATTCTAAGACCATTATAAGCATGTGTAGTCTTTAGTCTATTCAGTTTTCAAGCCAATGCTTGCTTGCTTAATTAAAGCAAGATTTAGGCAGCAAGTGGCTTCCATTAAAGCCTCTAGGGTTTTAATTTAAAGAGAATCATCAAGGGTGGTGATTCCCTTTTGGATCTTATTTCCTAAATAATTTCATAACTGTAAAAAAATCCACATCAAGTTTTACTATCCTCTGAGTAATGAATGAAAAAGAATTATGATTGGCAGTAACATTATGGTCCCATGATGTGAATTTATATAAAAACTTGATGCTCAAGATAATGACTACACAAGGCTTTTACAAATCTTTTACAATGGCCACATGTATTTTTAATACCAAGTATGAAATCATCAATATTAAATCATCAGTTCCTGCTATTAAATCATCAATAGTCTTTTCCATCAAAAGTTGAAAATAAAGTGCTCAGTCTTCCTTCCACTTACATAAAAGATGTATTTCTTTCATTCAAAGATTTATTCATCCTTCCGACCTTCCTAAACTTGCTGTCATATTCCCTAAACATTAAATAGCATCTTTTATGGTGAACATGACGAATTTGAGGCCCAGATATATCACTAGTATTGTCTCCTAAAGCATTGCTCATTGCCAACTCTACACTAGCTTTAGCTTTTGCTAGCATTTTAAGGACTAGATTTTTTTTTTCCCTGGTATAAGCAGCTGGTCACCTGTTTCTTCCTGTATCTGAACAGTGTTGGCATGAATTCAAGGAGAAGATGTCCTCTTTCACACATCTTTCTACCATGTTTCCTAACAGACCAAACAACATATGGAAGTGTGTGTATGTGAATTCACATTCCTCTCTATCAATGTCACAGGAATTTAAAAGCCAAGCAGAAGACAGGAAGCAGAGAGTTTCCTTATTCACAGTGGACTTGGTTGGGCAGGATGGCTAAGATGCCCTGCCTTGCTCTTGGCACTCAGTTTTGGGGGATTACCTATCTCACATCTCCAGAGACTGGTTGAGCATTTGCATGGAATTTCAGAGTCTCTGCTCCTTATTTTCCAGCACTGGAAGGAGTCAGAAACACCACACTCTGCCCACCTATTTCCACCACTCCCTCAGAGGAAAGAATGCAGATCTTATGCTTAAACTGTTCTCTTCCACCAGCCTGCCTGACATGAAAATATTTGTGAAACCATGCTGATTTTGATCAGGGGCCAGATGGTGACATCTTTCTGTCATAGTAACATCTTACTCCATGCTTATGTGTTGACTTCAGTACTTATCCCTCGTACAGTAAGGTGCCGCTCAGTTAAAACGACCACATCACAAATTAATCAGTTACTATCCTCAGAGACCTTTGGGAATCTTGTGAGTAGTAACCACTGATTTGTACATCATTTTAAAAATAGTGTTGGAGGGAAGGCTCTGTTTTTCTTTGGAGTAGAAAAAGCAGAACATTTTGTTAGCCATTTCCTCCCTGGCATTCTTCAGCTATGTCCCAGCTGGCAGTTCATAGGGTAATTTGGACAGTCTATGTCTAAGTGTACGTAGTGGCCCAATCCTGACTCAGAATCAAGGCCAGACCCTGGGTGAGAGTCAGGCCCTGTGCTTGTGCTGTTCCATGCCAGACATCAGAAGCCTCAGTTCAAGGACACACAGAATCTGTGTGCAGTAGCTGGTACTTCATGGCTTTCAAAACCTGGCTAGGCATCGGGATGAATGTACTGCACTATTTTAGGATACATGATAAGAGTCCTTAGAGGTAGGACTTGTAAAATTACCTAATTACAAGAACTCTTTTGCCATTCAAATTTTGATAAGGGCATTCATCAAGATGCAGCTCTAACTTTTGGTACATTTTCTGCTTTATTGCCTTGGATGCGGGAGGATTCTTCATTTGGATAAATGTCCTTTCATGTACAGAGAAAATATACAGTACATAATTTACTGTGGCAGAAGCAGTTTTATCAACTTTTGGTTTCTTTCAGAAGCCTACAAACCACTCAATGACTTCTTAACTCTCTTAGCTGTAAAGAGCCAATATGACTAAAGCAAAAGGATCAACTCGCATTCTCTTAATTTCCTAGATATTTTTACTGAGACTTTTATTGTTTAATTTTTAAAAGCATTGATAATCTGATTTCATTAGTTAGGCATATGGTAAACTATGTGACAATGACTTGTGTCTATTTTATCATAAATCAGGGTATAGGTATTCAATTTAATAAAAGGGTCACATTTCTAACGAAGAATTGCAGGTTTGTAAATGCCAGTAAATAATAAGGCAACACTGACTTACACGTGTCGAGGATTTTGCCCCACATATGCCTCAAGTTTTATTGTATTACTCAAATGAACATAGATTAAATATTTTTGTGAATAAAACAGACTAGAATCTAGGCCTGAGGCATTATGTTCCTAGCTTTCAACAAAATAAGTCTTCTTCAGAAAGCTTTAGCTACTGCTGAGTGGAAGAAGAATACAGAAATATCAGTGTTTGTTTTTAAAGAGGACATCTTAGGGCAAAATATTTGTCTCACTATCTTGTATTTTATAAATTTCTTTTATTATATTCTGTTACAAATAACACAAGTGTGTATTTGAACAGGTTTCAGAATTTTTCATTAAAATACTTCTGACAAATACTGCTTTATCCAGAACTAGATTATAGTCAAGAGAATGAAAACTAAACAGAATAACTTAACAGCTGATAGGCACTTTTGAGACTAAGTACTAAAATGAAGTTCTGTTAAAAAGAAAGGCTTGTAAGTACTGAGTAGCAGATTTCACCATGATTTTCACAAAGAAAACCAGTTAATTGTTTTAGAGCTTGTTCTTATAGGGTCTCCATCCAACAAAACTTCAATAATTATGGCTCCAAATAAATGTTTCAGTATCTGTAATATCAAATACTGAAACAAGACTTTAGTCAGTTTAATGCAGCTATTTTTATGTTATTGCTTTCATTCAAAAAGTGTTATGAAAAGAAGATTTTATTGAAGCTATTACTTAATGTTTGATAGAAAGCCCCAGTTTCCAGAGAAAAGGAATCTTCCCTCTCGCCTCTTTCTCACCTCTCTCCTCTTTTAGCCTTTGCTCACTTTTCCTTCCCTTTTGTAAGTCCTCTAACTGTCAAAGTTATAGAGCAGCACTTGAAATTTGTGACCAGAGCACACATCAAAAAACGTCCGAACAACATGAAACAGAAAACAAATGTGGTGTCCACATGCATTTATTTTTTATGAGTGTTAAGCAGGAGCCCTGCTTATGAATATTTCAGGTTCACCTCTTCTTGCATCCCATACTACCTTCCTTCTCTTCACGTGTCCATTAAAATGTAGACTATTTTATTTTTAACTACTCAAAACAATATATTCCTCACTTCTCTGCTCTTATGTTTTCCTGCCTCTTGTGCCATCCCATGCAACACACACAGCTAACCAGGACAACTGAATACTCCACTGTCTGCCTGCCACTGTGCATGTCTGCAGCTTGGAGATCTCATAAAATCACAGAATCATAAAATGGTTTGGGTTCGGAAGGACCTTAAAGATCATTTAGTTCCAATCCCCCTGCCATGGGCAGGGACACCTTCCACTAGAACAGGCTGCTCAAAGCCCCATCCAACTTGGTCTCCAACACTTCCAGGAATGGGGCATCCCCAATTTCTCCAGGCTACCTGTCCCAAGTGCCTCACCACCCTCACATAGAATTTCTTCTGTTTATCTAACTTAAATTTCCCCTCTTTCAATTTGAACCCATTACTCTTTGTCCTGTTGCTACAGTTCCTGATGAAGAGAGCAGCTGTGCAGGGAGAACTGCTTGAAGGCAAAGCTCACAGCCAGCATCCTGGTTGATTGCCTGCACTGGCAGAAGCCGTGGGAGGTTGCTTGCAGTCTCCACACCTCTGGGATCATGCTTATGTCAAAAACAGCAGGCAACTAGATGCCCAAGGCAACTGGATAAAACCAACTCAGAACAGGCTTTACAGGTCAGCAAATAGAATGGAGATTTTTGAAAAAAAATAGTTGTCTAGCCGTGGAATTATTTTGTGGAGCTCAAAGGACCCTGCTTAAGGCCAAGAGGCTGCTGCCCATTGGCCTCCAGGTTTTAGAAGAAGTCAGCCACTTCTCATGCCAACTAGGAGCATACGCTTGTTCAGAACTGTGAGTCCTTGAGAATATGACACAGGATAAGGCTTCTATGCCAGTGTATGAGTAAACTGCGGTCCCTTTTCAAAGCCAACTTCAAAGTTAAAGCAAGGATAAAGTCAATAAAATAACCATTTTGTCTTTAAAGGTGAATGACGACTTTTACTTGGACTGGTATAAGGTAGTCTTTTTGGTGACTTTCAAGAATTCTATCTGGGAATCATTTTTTTTTTCTGGTACGAAGAAGAATTTGCTTTGTCATTGCTAGGTGAAGACTTTATGTATATTTGTGTAATTTGAGTTGTCCATCTTTTTATCACTTTATGGATCATTAAGATGTGGTGATAAAATTGAAAACAGTCAGAGCTAATCATTTAAAATGGATTCCAGTGGACTAAGATTTCTTACTGACCGTCTGTGCTAACTCATCTTTGAAGACTACCCATAGATGTGATAACTTAGAGAAACAAAGCAATAAGCTAAGAGCCATGACAGTTTAACTATATTTTGTCTCAATGATGCAGCACACTCATCTTGAGGGGAAAATGAATCTGCCAAATTGCAGGTCCTTCATCTATGTTCATAACTTGAAAACATTTCACAACCTGTTTTTAGACTATATTTCAAAATAATGCTTCCACCATCCTTAAAGAAGAAACAGCCTTGGCAGAAATGTAAGAGAAACCTCTAGCAATGACATTTTTGAAATAACAGATTAAATTATTTTGGTGAAGGGTGGGGATGTTACAGTCTTGGGCCAGTTTTATAGTGAAACTATAGTGAAACTATTTTGCATCATTGCCAACTCCCAGTCAGTTAGTTGGCCTGAACCAGTTGTGTAATTTCTTTAAATTGGACATGGATTATTCATGAAGTATCAAACCAAAATGCCACAAGCATTTTTTGTGGTATAGTTTAAACATTTCTGTAAGGAAAATTACATTTGATGACACAGTGATGTGTACAGCTGGTGCCTTTTGCCCAGTGTGCCTTGAAACACTCAAACCACAAGTGTTCCTTGCAGTTATGAGACATAGTGAGGAAATTTGTAACTCATAATAGTTTTAAGAAAGAGCTCTCTGTAGAGTTCTAGTTTGCTTTTTAGAAAGCAAATCATTACACTTAGCAACTTTGCCATTCAGAAGTTTGCTATTTGAAATTCAAAAGAGACATTAATAAATTCTGTCATATTTGCTACCTCATTGAACTTAATTTATTGTTATTTAAAATTTTAATGGTAGGATTCTGCACTGAATAAGACAACATGAGGACTGCTATGAGAAATGGGGACAGAAATAACCTTCCAAAAGGAAATTTTTTTTGTTGATGCACAATATATGCTTTATTTGAAAAGGTACTACATAGTCAAGAGCAAGAACTAGCACTAGTTTTTGTTATTCAGATAAAACATTTCTCAAAGTGGGAAATAGAAATAATACAGTCTGTCTTAGATGATCACTCATAGGCATACAGAACAAATAGATATCAACAAATCAATGTGTCATTTATACAAGGTTTTTGGCAAATACTTCTAATATGTACACAGAAATCAAGATCTGTTTATGACTGACATGAACAGGCAAGAAAGTTTGCTACTGTATTAATAATTAGACCTTTTGTACTCTATAGTTACTTTTTCTACAATTTCTTATAAACTGCAGTCAAGTGTAACACACAATTTGCTGAATATAATGCTGACCATTGGATCTTGGAAGAGTATGTCACTCAGCCTAATAAAGCATAAAATAACTTTCTCTTCTATTATGGTGTAGAGAAAAGCATTATCTAGAAAGATTTGAAAAAAAGAAACATGAAAACCCAAACCTGAAGCAACAACTTTTTGTTCTATTGTTGTGTAGGGAAAAGAATTTAAAAGAATCACAAGAACCCAAACTCTAACAATCTTATGAACACAGTTATTATAAACTATTGCAAAAACTGAAGGCAAGTTTCAGAGAAAGTCAAAAAACCTTTTAACAATATCTAAAGTATAACAGAGCAAAGACATTTGAGTGAGCACGTCCTTCCATTAAGCCTAAGTATACATATAGTTCTAAATGAATAAATGCATAAATTATTCATATTTATTTTGTGGAAATCATGGCATGGCTGTATTCCTTCGGTATATCCCAATCTCCTTCAGCTTTTTCTAATGAGCAGAAGAAAATGCTCAGTATATTGTAGATGCAGAACCTCAAACAAAGTTTAGATTGCACCAAATTATTGAATAAAGGAGGAACCCCTCTGACATTTTTCCAGAGAAATTGCAGCACAACTGTGAATACTTGTTAATTCAACAGCTACATTCCCTAATTCACAGTTATGCAGCACACCATTAGTTTTCTTTCATCAATTATATCAAAGACCATGTAAGTAGTTTTATCTAGTGAGAACAGAATTGTTTAGCACACACAGTGTGAGGTGGTGTTGTGCAAAACATCAGAAAGCCCCACAGCTTCAGTGAACCTGGCAAATAGGCTTAGGCAGTATTCAGTTAAAATTTCAGACAGTTTGCCACCCTCTGTCCATTCATCTTCTTTGTTCCAATGAATCCTGTTGCGTTATATTGAAAATATTCCACAGAAATTAAAGTGTCAACTGCAAGTCTATAAATGCAGGAAGAAATGTTTTCTCCAATTCTTCTGTTCCTATAAACGTGTGCCTGGTGAATATACTTACGGGAATAAAGCATGTCTTAATAAATATTCAGTAGCAGTTGTAAGCATTGTGATAAAATACATTTGTCATCAAAGGTGAGAACTGACATTCTCAGTTGAAGGAAGAATATTATCTCTGTAAATATGAATGTGCTTATTTCTTACTGTATTTGAAAGAGTCTCTAAATAAGTTTACTTTCTAGTTTTCCTGCTATGAAATCAGCAGGAAGAATGTTCATGGCTATGAAATGAAATTCATATTAATTTTATTATGGTTTGAAAACTGCCATTTATCACCAGCTTTCTGGTACTGCAGTTTGAAAAGATTAAGACATCAATATATGTGGTTTCTTGTTTTTTCTTTTCATGTCTAAGCACTTTTTGCTCTAACTCCTGACTTACTAAAGACTTCACTTGAGAAACTAACTATGATTTTCAAAGGAAAGAAGCGTGCTTACAGTAATCTGTTGGTAAGTGTGTTGCAGCAGCAGCACAAGCATCTTTGAAATAGGGCAACCAAAGGTTTAAATGACTTTGTAAGGAGGCAAATGGATCCTAGAGGTCAACTTATGTCCGAACACTCTGAAAAAAACCCCCACCCCATGTAAAAGCATTCCCTGAATTATGAAGGCTGCTTCAGAGACAGACAGGGAGAAAAATGCTTAAAAGAAATATGTGACATGGGCTCTTGGCAGTTGTGGTGGGTTGACCTTGCTGGATGCCAGATGCCCACCCAGCCGCTCTATCACTTCCCTTCCCAGCCATAAAGGGGAGCAAGAGTAAGATGGAAACCAACTCGTGGGTTGGGATAAGGCAGTTTACTTAAAGCAAAAGCAAAAGCAAAGCAAAAGCAAAGCAAAAGCAAAGCAAAAGCTTTTGCATGCAAAAGCAAAGGAAAAAGTAACAAGGTTTATTTTCTACTTCCCATCAGCAGCGATGGTCGGCCACTTCCAAGAAGCAGGGCTTCAGCTTGTGTAATGGTTCCTCAGCAGGCAGGCATTGGAACAACAAATACCCCCCTTTCTGCTCCTTTCCTTAGCTTTTATATCTGAGCTGATGTCATATGGTATGGAATGTCCCTTTGGTTAGTTTGGGTCAGCTGGCCTACTTGTGTCCCCTCCCACAAAGAATGTTACAGTGCTGATGCTGTGCTCAGCAGTAGCCAAAACACCGGCGTGTTATCAACACCCTTCTAGCTGCCAATGCAAAGCCCAGCACTGTGAGGGCTACTGCAGGGGAAATGAACTCCATCTCAGCCAGACTCAACACAGCAGTCGTCTGGACTCCGTGTACTGACCCTGTGCTAATTTTAAGAACTATAATCTATAGAGAAGACAATGAAGTATAAAGCAGAGCCATACAGATGGACAAGTCTTCCATGAGATTGGAATGGCAACTGTTGAGGACAATCTGACTAGAAAGAAAAGGTACTATTAGCAAAAAGTAATAAAGACAATTGGGCTTGCAGACTGAATGCATTAGTAAGCACAGTGTCATAAATGCAAGAGTTAGATTTTTTTTCTTTGATATTTGTCATAAAATAAAATTTTTTCAAAGATTCAAACATGAAAAAATGGAACACACAAAAAATAAAACCATCCTCAAATACCTAGTGATCTGTTGGCTATGGCACTCATTGAGGGTGTAGGAGACACAGATTAAACTTACTGCTTTACTGGGTACTTTCTTAGAGAAAAGCTCTAAAACCTAAGGCTGAGAAAAATACATCTCCGATATTATGGTGAATAGGACACTCAATAAGGAAAGACACCAACCAGGGACAGCAGTTCTCTTCCCTACTTTCAGCCAACTAGAATTTGAGAATGAAGTATAAAGTCTTCATTCAGACAGATACTTTACTAAACAGACAAAAATGTTTCCTGGTAACTGTTTTGGGTGAATCATCTCCAGGATGCACCTATTTGTCTTTGCAATGGGTTATAAGTTTTGACAAAGGAAGCAGTGCTAAGTTCAGGTCCCTTTTTCATGCCAGGGTAGAGGAACAACGTAGCAGTCATGTCACACCTTAATGTCCTTAATGTCCAGTCAGCCCAGTAATTTCTACTCTGAACGCCATGAAGATTTGCTTATTCTCAGGGAAAGCAGAGATGGAGGTGTCTGCTACTCTCACAGTCTTCTGCAAAAAGCTTTTCTTGATTGCATTAGAATGTGAAACAAAAACTCTTTTAATCCCCACAATACTTCTGTTTTGTTTACACCACTAAATATTCATGAAACTTGAAATGCAGTGTAAAGGGAAGGACAAGACACAAACTCTAATGATTGGACAGTTTACATAATACAAAATGCTGCAGACAGAGGGCTGTAAGCTGCCAGCATAGAATTTGGTCAAAATATTCTATTCACTTGGAATATAATTTCCTGAAGGTTACTTTTAATAGTCTGATCAAACTTTTGGAATTTTCTCTACTTTTACTACTTTGCATACACTACTTTAGGTATGTGCCATATGTGATACAATTCAGTATTCAGTCACCACAGCATCCTTTAGTGAGTACAAAGTTTAAGTGAAGCTGAATAACTATCCACTCAAAAGTTTCTCAAATAATTCAATATCTTCCTCAGAAATAAATATATTGTAGTCTAGAGCTGGCTGAATAATGCAAGAAGTTATTAACGGGTAATTATTCCATGAGAAATGGCCAAATTTGCAATAGGTTTTATTCACAAAAGATTATCTGACCAGTTTCACTGCTGTAAATCAAATTTTCTAAGCAGTCAGGCTATCTCCTATATGAAATGCACTTCCCAATGCTATTAAACAAAATTAAGTATTTCTGCAATATTATTCATGGTTCACTGTAGCCAAAGAAATATCTTATACTCTGCAGAGTCTTTTATGGTGATATAAAATACTTCATATACCTTTAAAACTATCAGAGTATTGTCTTGGGATTTGTCTGCAGTTAAATACCTTCTTTTCTGCATCACCATTTCTGTATCCTTTCAATATTTGTATTTTACAATGTCTGCATGATGGCAGTCAATACACTGGCTTCATGAATAAATCATTTATTTGCAGAGTGCTCTCTGATTAAATACCTGTGAGATCCAAGGGTTTTATTGTACTTCAGTTGTGTATAGTATATTTTATTATTATTTACTTATATCTTCTAACATCTTACAGTAGGAAGAGTAGTGTGATGATGGGCAACAGATTGCAGCTGATAAAACACACGGTTTGTTTTCAAGAGCAGGTACGTTACCTGAAAGGTGGCAGGGCTTGTCTGAACTTCAAAAAGCCACCCTGTGTCCCCAGTGAGCTCATGAAGAAATCAGAGGAAAGGTGTGATAAGAGTTGTAAGCAGAGCCAGAAACAGCATAGTTTTTTTAAAAAATAATTTGGTTTCTACTTCCAATATGAAATGGTTCATTGCACTGCAGTCAGTGCCACTACACACAGAAAAAGCTGTCTTTCAGTTTTACCGAGTTCGAGTATTCTACCTGAAGGTACCCTGTCCTTAGAAGGTATGATTCAAATGCACCCATCTGAGTGACATCACAGGTTCAATATCGAAGTAGTCAGTGTAGACTTTTATTCCTTTAAGACCAAAAACAAAAGATTACCCTCCAAACTGATAATTACAATTTTAAAGCCAAGGGAAGTCATTATATAACCTGTCCCAGCTTGCAGAAAACTATATGATACTATGACTGCACAGTTTTTTTACCTGATATCTGAAGGAAAAAAATACATTCAAAATATTAATTGAAAAAAAACTCCTGCATATCAACCAAGAGGAAAGTTAGCATTACCCTAAGTAGGAAAGAGTTTATGTCAAATAAAAATAACCCACTCAAAACCCAAGTCTCTATATCTTCTTTTTAAATTATCTTTAATTTCCAGTTTCATAATCATAGCCTTTCTCTAAGTGAGAACTTTTACTTCATTTCTCTAATTGACTATATTTTGATTTTTAGTCTTAGATTTTGTCACAAAACAGTTTTTAGTTAGCCCTTATTGGCGCCTTATTTTACTAAGGAGTTCCTGTGTTTCCAATGTGCTTAATAAAAATAATTCCTCATTTTATTTTCTGTCTTTGAAAAGGCCAAGGCAGTAAAATTTCCAAGACCACTGGTGCTTCCTAACTTGTCCTTTACCTTCCATAACTGGCATAATTTCCCACAGCATCAGAAAGTATAAAATAGAAAAATATATCTACACCTTTCCTTCTTGTCAACCAAACAAATATTTAATATCAATTTAATATCAATGTAAGATAGACAATTTCTACGTGCAGCATCTTAAAAGAGATGCATGGCAATATTATTTTTTTTTGTGAATGATTTTTGCTGGCTCACTGCACTTACTAGGACTGTAGTTCAGCAGAAGCTCTGCAGAACACTACAGTGAAGCCATCATCCTTTACAGCACAACAATTAATGCCCTTCTTGTGGGCTGTGGGGAAAAAATGCGCCAAGAGCCTCCAGCTGGTGCCTTGTGAATTTGTTCTCTGTCCTCTGCATCCACGGCAACCTGAGTGGTAACCCTGTCTCCTAAAATCCTAGAGCTTGGGAATTTGGGTACTCTCCTGAATGCCAAGAGGCTTGGTCCATGTCCTCAAGGAGAAGAGCAGGTCTCCTTCTGTGAATGTTTAGAGCACAAAGTTTCTTTGCTTTTGTGTGTGCTGACTGGGACCCACTTGCCCCCAAAATCTCTCTTTCTGTGTCTAAATTATTTTCTTAAAAGCCTGAAATGGAATCTGCAGAGATCATGTCATGACTACAAAAATATCAGAATTACTTCGATTAGGCAAAAGTATTGTCCTTCCTCCAAATGTTGCTTCATATTTCCCATAGTTTTGAAGTGTTTCTTGGATCTGCTGGAAAGTAAAAGAGAAACCACCTTACCACTTTCACAAATTTACCAAGGCTTAGATTGTCAAATTCTATCTCAAGGCAAAAATAAACAGGTTGAAATCCAGCATCTTATTCCTCTCAGCTTATGAAGGAAAACTTACTGCTGAATGCAGCAGTGATTTTATGGATATCCACTAATCAGAAAAATAGATGTTAAAATGTAGCTTAATCCAATTCAATTTTTGGCTGTTTTCAAAGAAAGTTATCAGTCCAATTTCAGGGAAGAATTAAAAAACCCCACTTGCTATTGTAGGAAATTAAAGGCCATTGTTATAAGTTATTTTCTTATTTTAGACATTTATAAATGCTCAGTTCATTTGACTGAATTACTTCAGTGCTGGTTAAAAATATTCGGAAATAAAATGGAGAAGGAATTAACTAGAGTGTAATAGGAAACTAAATAATTATTGCTCCTATTTGCCAAAACTCACTGGGGAGGGAAAGGTATCATAAAAAGAAACTGCATCAAATGCATCTGGAAGTGGATTATTACTGTCCCACAAGGTGTCTTGTGATAATTAAGATAACAATTGGGCAGCAAATTAGAACTAGGTCTCATCATTTCATCAGTGATCAGCATAGATCAACTTATGGTGAAGGCTAACTTGTTTCTCCTGTATCTCATTCTAAATATGATCTAGAGTCACTCCAGGGAAAATATGGATATAAAAGATCTAGAAGAACTTGAGAGTGAAGCTTGTAGTTGTGCTTCATGAGATGCTCTAGCATTTTAAAACGTTTTTTATGGAGCCATTTAATGAAAGTAGAAAGTTTCGCTCTGAGTGGTGTCATGCATAGAAAGCCACTACAGTTCTCTTCTGTAAACCTTTTTCCTCTTATCTGTATAATTTATGAACAAAAAGAAAGACTCAGAAACCTCAAAGGACCCCTCAAGGTCACGGAAATGAGGTTGTTTGGTCATGTGACTTGTAACAACTGAGCAGCCAATAAGACATAACAGACAATTCACAGAACAGCACATAGGCTTACATTTGTATTTTAAGCCATTCACTGAAGAACTGTGTCAAACAGCATATTAAATAGCCAAAATAAACCAGCAGCTTAGTTATGAATGTTTGAGTAAAGACTGTAAGTTGTAGCTGGGTTTCATTTGCTCCCTCCCTGGAGTATTGGTGAAAGTGAGTGAGTGTTAATGCGTCACAGAATACCTCTGGATGCAGCTGGACACCTTTGCTGCCATGCTAATCATGATTTCAAATAAACTATCGTTTAATCCATACTCTGAGAAGCTAAAGGGGGTAACTCTCAGAAAAATATCTTTTTTTTCTGATTCAAAACAAACTGGAGGGAAAGAGGTCAAGGGATGGCAGAGGCATGAAGGTTTTAAACCATGGCAAGGGAATAAATAAGAAGACTGAGCCGTTCTCCTCTGCACCAGACTGCATTTTTGAAAGCAGTATTTTGGCCTGTAGTATCTGACTTCACTCTTTCCTGTGTTTGCTGGCTAAAGAGAGATGCATCTTGGATTTGCTATGTTTCACAATGTCCTGCAGAGAGGGAAATGTAGGTAAACTGAACAGTTTATTTTGTAACCTGACTTAATTCTCTCCCTTTCTAGGGCATTTTCTAGGGAAATTATGATTCTATGAGTCAAACTACCTGTAAATGAGTCAAATTATTTGACATCTTGCTGCAGTAGCATCTCAGTGCCTCTTGCTTGGAAGCTCTCTAGTCTTTTTATTAATATCTAGTAAAGCACTTTATGAAAATGGTACCACAGTATTCACATACAAAATATGTTTTCAAATTAAACTCTTGGATCTTTTATGTAGCAATGCATGCAGTCCTGATAAATCATGGGACAGGTCTCTGGAAATAAATTCTTCTGAATTAGGCATGCACACACTATGTTGAAAGTGTCATTGTAATGCATATAATTTCAACAAAATTATATCTAATCATAGTGAAATGCTGGGGGTTTTTTTGTTCACTTTCTTCAGTAAATGGAATAATTGCCAGAGGTTTCAGTTATTAGCATTGTGTCTAGGGTATTTCATATTATTCATGCCATGATCCATGAGTTGGAAATTAAATTCCTTTACAAACCTGGTGACAACACTTGCTGAGATAAAAGAAAGAGGTAGCAGTATTGGCACTGAAGTGATCAGGTTTTCTGTCAAAATAGCACTACAGGGAAAGAGAGAAAGACACTTAAATATAATCGATTTATTTTGAATGTCAGACTGAATAAAAGAAAAAGATATCATTTTGATGTTCTAAAGACAAAAAAAGTCAAAATTTGGGAAGGTTAAATCATAGCATTTGAAATCTATTTTTTTTAGTAACTGTTCCAGTCTGATTTATTCATGGAGGTTTGTGAATGTGCATGAACCTCACCAGAATGTGTCCTACGAAATTTCTTATTAATTGCAACATGAGACACTACATGCAAAAATGGGAAGTCTTGAGTGATTACTAAACAGGACCCTAGTTTTGCAAAATTCTTGCATATGTATGCAAGGATATGCATACATCTTCTGCCCGACATCTTGATGCCAAAGTGACTACCCAGGTTAATGGTGTTGACCTCAGAGTTGGACTCAAGAGAAGCATGTATTGGGGTGATGGGTTATTGGTCTGGGGTACAGCAGCCCAGGGGCATTTCATGCAGCATACATTTAATTTCAGACTAGTAAGCAGGATAATGTATAACTAGGAATCTTTATTTGACTAATCAAATGCTCCTAATCTATTTTAAATTAACTAAGCTAGTGTAATATTTTCTTTCAAAGATGTTGTTATTATTTCTAGCTTCATATTATGCTGAGGAAAATGGGATTACTTTATGTTAATAGACATAAAGACGTTTTCAGAGTATGTGTTATTACACTTTTCCCTAAAAAGTAGTAGCACCTTTCAGAGGGCCTCAAATAAATATTAAAATAAGAAAACACAGACAGGTAACATGATAATCGTTTATTTATTATCTCTCTTGTAACAATCCATCTCTTCCAGGAGTGATAGATATTTAGCACTGAAAAAGATAAAATTATAAAAAAGTAGCATTTCTCAGAATTATGGAGGCAGTGACATATAGTATGAACCCAGAACATAAAAATCTGAGAAAAATAGGTGCATTCATGTCTTGTCTAAAGTAACTGCAACTACTTTCCTCAGCTTTACTGGCCTAATGATCCATAAATTTTACTGCTTCTCCTGGTATTGTAAAAATATGAGTATTGCCTTAAAAACTAATTGGAAGTCTTGCTGGATAAACTCTGATATAATCCTATTTTAAATCTTTCAGCCACGGTTAAGATTGTGGAGGATTTAGAGAAAGAAGAATTATAATAGAGAGCTTCCTTTAAAGTATACTATTCGGGAAGCCTGTCTCTTTTTAGTTAAATGTTGGCGTCAGTAGCACTTGAGAAGGGTACTTTCTGAATCAGGACCTTTGTTTTTTGATAAAGCAGACTATTTTACGTCAGAGTATGCAAAGATCCAAGCCATAAGCCTCTTGCTTACGTACAATTAAAATATTATGGGCTGTAACTTCAATTGATGTAAATCAACATGTATCTTGATATCAGTGATTTCAGGTCAACCTGTATCTGTTGGGGATGACCTGGTTCCATTCCCTGCCTGTGGGTCTATATACATATATTAAAGAACAAGAGTAAGCTTTACTGATTTACTGTGAATCACACCTAAAGCTCCATAAAATTCAAGATTCTCAATCCAGCATGATATTTTTTTCCTTTATTCCTTAAGTTTTCAGTGTCGTGAGTATCTCTAAGATGTAAAATAGACAGGAAAAACTCATCTCAGTGAATGGGCATATGCTACTGATCTTTATTTGTTCCAGAAAAAAATTTATAATGCTTGAGGTATTTAGTCTATTTAAGAGACACTAATGAAATACTTCAGTAGTTTCACTTATTAACTTCAAGAACTCAATTTATTTTGTAATAATTATTAATTTCAATAACTTAGATTATTGGGAAGCTTAGCAGGAACTTGCCAAAAGTTTAGAGAATTATAGCAAAGAAATTAGACAGATGTTTCAAAGCATGAACCAACCACTATCAGATAAGACTACAGGTGGACTGTCTCCATTAGAAGTTTATTCCAGAGAGGCCTACTCTGAAGCTTCTTGTGGCTGTCTTCAAATTCTAAAAGATCAGTTAAGGGTGCCTCTTTCCCTAAAAATTCATGTCTGTTCTGCTGTCTTTGATGAAGAAGTGCATCAGTTTGTCACCAGATGTATTTCTGTTAGAGTAGAAAAGCTATTTCACAGCAGCAAATACACACAGTTTAGTTTCTCCACTGGAACACATTAAAAATTAGAAACACACACTGTGAGGTACGATTCACCCCAAAATAGAAGAATCTCTTCTGCTGTGCGAGTTTCCAGAGATCCCCAGCACAGACTCCCACAGTAGGACAGCTCATTAGCTTTTCCCCTCTCTGCAGGCACAGCTGGATGGCATTTCAGCTCCAAAAAGCAGGTTCTACACATTTGATTCTCTCTCTTTCTCTACAAGGTTAGATTTACACCGCAGAATTTCAACTGCATGTCTTCCTACACATCTTCTTCTTCTGTGTCCCTCACAGCTGGAATAGCATTCTGCTTCAGCACGAATTAAAGAGAAGGAGAAATTATTTTAGACCATAGATTTTAGGTACATAGATAACTGTGAAGTCAGCTAGCCTGACTACCCATCTGCACAATCCAGGCTATTCTATTGACATTGTGTATAGATGTTCCTGGGGGTCGGAGTCCAAAATGAAAAATGAAATGAGAACACAAAGTCAGAGATCTCTCCTACTGCTTTCTTTCTGTTAATGTAAATAAGCAAAACAATGCTAGCCAGGAAATGAGCAGTCCTTCTGCGAAGAATGACAGATGAGATACTGATAGGATCTTCAAGAGGCTCTGCTGAGGCAGGAGACATCCTGAGGGTCGGAAGGCAATGCTGAAGCAGCAAGTGGGCAGCCACCCAGCAGGGTGTACATCTGGCAGTGAGAGGAGGGCCCCATTTCAACCTGCACCTGTTGAACCTTAAATATGGCTCCAGTGCCCTGGCAGCAAAAGAACGAATCCTGCTAGGGAAGGATCTCGAGTCAGATATCTCAGCTTTTACAATTAGGATCAGTGCTACAAAGAGATGAGTGCAAGTGAAAGAGGTGTGGCATGAAAAAATAGAGCATTGGCATGGATGAAACAGGCAGTTCAGCATAGACATGAGGGCAGGAAAAGGAAGGATAATTGCACCCTCTGTTAAGGGACCTTTAAATGTTGAAAAACTTCAGAAAGAAATAAAAGTTCAAAGTGAGATGGGACAAATTATTATATGTTTTGTTGTGGAGGTCAGTAAAAGATCACCTGGGGCAGAGGAGGTAGTGGATGGGCCTTGAATAGCTATTTCTTGTCCTCATGGGGGGCCTTTCATATGTCTGGAGGGAGGGCACCATGGCATTGAGCAAATCAGGCCCCTTAAATACTCAGTGTATTCTTTTGTGTCAGTTCTTACAGGCAAAGCCCTTTTCTGGGACCACTGCTTCTATCAATATGGCTGGGAAAGAGAGAAGTAGATGACAGTTGAGAATCAAAAGCTTTAGGGGACTATTTAGAGCAGCTGAATGTCTCCAGATGGAATACATCTGGGAGTACTGAAGGAGTTTGCTGAAATGATGGTGAGACTAATCTAAGAAAATTCATGTTGATCAGAAGAGGTCCCTGCTGACTGGAAAAAAGCCAACATTACATCCTTCTTTGAGACAGGAGGAGGAGAAGGTGGAGAAATACAGTGTTCTCTGTGTAAATCTGATGAAGTCTAGGCTCGATGAGTAAGAAATTCTCACAGATAGCAGTCCAGTGTTTTCTGTTGAAATGGGGTGTTGAGAAACTGGAAAAAGACAAAGAGGAATACCACTGACCAGAGACATACAGCATGTAGAAACATCTATCCCTGATTGCTTTGAAGACTGAGTTATGACTACAGTTCATATGATGTAGTTGGTATAGTTTTGCTTGGAGCAGAACAATGGACTAGATGACCTACAGAGGCTTTTCCCTCCAACATTTCTAGAGGTCTGTGACCACCACAATAAAAAGATAAAAACTGGTAGGGTAATTATGCATGGGCTGGCAGAACAGCTTACACTCATGTTTTAAAACCTTCTACCATGTAGGTTTGGTATCTGACTTAATATATGGGTTCTGATGTATTTTTTATATAGACATAGTATTTTCACCAAGGACACCCTCCTCCAATAAATAGCACTTGAAACTATCTCGCTGTGAATGCTTTGGAGTCTGTTGGATGAAAAAAACAATGTGTTTTTCTGTGATATCGTAGTATATTGGTGGTGAACAGTGCTGCATCCAGCTGGCGGCCAGTCACTAGCGGTGTCCCCCAGGGATCGGTGTTGGGCTTAGTCCTGTTTAATATCTTTATCGATGATTTAGATGAGGGGATTGAGTCCAGCACTAGTAAATTTGCAGATGACATCAAGCTGCGGGGGAATGTCGATCAGTTGGAAGGCAGGAGGGCTCTGCAGAGGGACCTGGACAGACTGGAGAGTTGGGCTGATTCCAGTGGGATGAGGTTCAACAAGGCCAAGTGCCGGGTCCTGCACTTTGGCCACAACAACCCCCTGCAGTGCTACAGGCTGGGCACAGAGTGGCTGGAGAGCAGCCAGGCAGAAAGGGACCTGGGGGTACTAATTGACAGGAAGCTGAACATGAGCCAGCAGTGTGCCCAGGTGGCCAAGAAGGCCAGTGGCATCCTGGACTGTGTCAGGAACAGTGTGGCCAGCAGATCCAGGGAAGTGATTCTTCCCCTGTACTCAGCACTGGTGAGGCCACACCTGGAGTACTGTGTCCAGTTCTGGGCCCCTCAGTTCAGGAAGGATATTGAGGTGCTGGAGCAGGTCCAGAGAATAGCAACCAGGCTGGTGAAGGGACTTGAACACAAGTCCTGTGAGGAGAGGCTGAGGGAGCTGGGGTTGTTTAGCCTGGAGAAGAGGAGGCTCAGGGGAGACCTCATCGCTCTCTACAACTACCTGAAAGGAGGTTGTAGCCGGGTGGGGGATGGTCTCTTCTCCCGGGCAACCAGCAGTAAGACAAGGGGGCACGGTCTTAAGCTCTGCCAGGGGAGGTTTAGGTTGGATGTTAGGAAGAAATTCTTTACAGAGAGGGTAATCAGGCATTGGAATGGGCTGCCCAGGGAAGTGGTGGATTCTCTGTCCCTGGAGGTATTTAAGAAGAGACTGGATGTGGCACTTAGTGCCATAGTCTAGTAACTGGTAGTAGTGGATCAAGGGTTGGACTTGATGATCTCAGAGATCCCCTCCAACTCATATGATTCTATGATTCTATGATTCTAAGATAGCAGGTTCTAAGAAACGTTCATTTATATAATCAGCTACATTGGAAAGCATTAGCTAATATTAGTTGTAAAATAAGTTGTGTGGGTAGGATCCTTCTGCTTGGTTTATGCAGTTTATACACCTGGAAGACTGGTCTTAAATTTATCTTCAAACTGAAAAAATATTTTACCTTTTAAATGTTCCTGGGGAAAAAAACAACTTTACTTCATGAAACGCCTTATTTGATTCTGTAACAACAGCTTTGTATTCTTGCATCTGAGTTATGAGTGTGTCTGTAGCCTACAAGAGTAAACTCAGTCACTCCTTACAGATAATGATGTTGACTACAGAGGAAAAACACATAAATACCCCAAATATTCCCTCTATAAAAGGAAGGTCTGCGGTATAATTAGATCAGCAACAGCAACATGTTTATTACACTTAATAGAAAAGAAGGAGCAATAGGCTTTCAAAATTATTTGTTGTAAAGTTCCTGGAGTCATATGAACAATTAAAGAAATAGACTTCAAGGAAATGAAAGCATGTCTTTAACAGAGAAAACTTTCATAATTTTAGCATTTATCCATATCTTTAAATTAAATTTTAGGCAACTGATCATGAATCAAATGACTGGTTTTGCAATACCAAGCATTACGTTCAAATTGTATTCCTAATTTTGTCTGATTTCTTTTATACTTTATTTAATTTAGAAAAAGACAGATATAAGGTTATACAGCATCAAATGGTATCAACTGTAGGAAAAGAATTTGGAATAGGGTCAACATTGTGCTTCAAATGTACCTTTCTGGGAATGAGCATGTTGCCATGCAGCAGTAAATCAACCACTATCTGTGCTATATTCTTTCCTTTCTCAGGTAAGTAATAAGAAATTAAGTTTATATTCTACAAACGTGTGTAGATGGCAATTTGCTATTGGTGGAGAACAAACAGATATGATTAACCTTGCCAAGGTCAGAACAATCCCTCCCCCTCATTGCCTCTGGGACACATAGTCTATCTCTAAAAGATCACAAGTCAAAGAAAAGCAACCCCTTTATTTCAGATTGATTTAAACATTTTTCATTTTTTCAAAGTATATCTTTAGTGTGATGTGACATCCCACTCAAATCCCTCAAAGACAAAGTAAAATATCAGTGTTATAGTGGAGGTTTATCTTCAATCACTGTCTCTTTCTTCCTGTGAGATCTGTAGGGATAGTGTAAAGCAATAGGAAAACCAATATATCTAAGGGTCTGGCTCAAAGCCAAGACTAAAAATAAGTGCAACAAAAAACTCTCTATGTAGCATCTGAAGCAACGGCAAGCATAAAAATGCATTTCTAGAGAAAATGTCTCCCTAGTAGAGGGCCAGCTGTGTCCGGGGGTACATTTAGCACAGCACTGCCAGCCGGTCAAGGGAGGCGATTGTCCTGCTCTACTCTGTGCTGGTGCAGCCTCACCTGTGAGTACCGTGTGCAGTTTTGAGCACTGCAATATAAAAAAAGATATAAAGCCATTAGAGAGTGTTCAAAGTGGGGCCACAAGGATGGTGAAGGGACTGGAGGGGAAGCCTTATGAGGAATGGCTGAGGTCACTTGGTTTGTTCAGCCTGAAGGAGACTGAGGGGAGGCCTCACTGTGGTCTTCAACATCCTCATGAGGGGAAGCAAAGGGTCAAGTGCCAATTTCTTTACTTTTGTGACCAGTGACAAGACTCAAGGAAATGGCAGGAAGCTGAGAAAGGCGAGGCTTAGGTTAGATACTAGGAAAAGGTTTTTCACCCAGAGGGTGGTTGAGCACTGGAACAGGCTCCCTGGGAAAGTGGTCACAGCACCAAACCCGATAGAGTTCAAGAAGCATTTGGACAATGCTCTCAGGTACATGGTGTGATTCTTGGGGTGTCGCATGATTCTATGATTCTAGTTGTTTGAAATATGTGACAGTCCCACCAGCATGCCAAGCAAGATTTGGAAGTATTTTTCTGCGCTTCAGAGTGTGCTTCTGATGCTGATGCAAGTGATTTCTAAAATGGCACAAGATCTTGGCATGAGATCTGCATACACATATTTCAGACTGAAAAATGCATTGTAGAACACAGTAGAATGCAAACTGCCCAAGGCTGCACCACTATTGTATTTCAGCAACTGTGTCAATTTGCAATGTCTCTGCCAACCCAGCACTTGGCCCTTCTTTCACAGGAAAGATGAACTATCTAGAATTCTGTGGCTGTAAGCTGAGTGAAAACAAAATGATGAAAATAAATCAGACTTAATTTCCCAAATTTATCCAAGATCAGTAATTTAGTCTTATCCACCACCCCCACCCACACTATTCTCTTTTTTTTTTTGTCTCATTCGAGTCACAAATTGCAGTATGGCTAAATCATTTTCATTCTATGCTGTATCCCTTACACAGAGAAATTTGTTGTTGATGTGTCTTAGGAGAAGATTCTTTGTGTGAAAAATAGTTACCCTGTCTCAGAGAAAATCAAGTACTATAAAAAATAATCAAAAATCAGTAATTTAGTATCTGTATTTCAGTGTGTGCTATATATGCCTCTATTAGACAAGAATGCATTCCTGTTGAGACAAAAGTTTTGGTAAGAAAGCTTCATTATCTTGAAAGAAGCAAAATGCAGTAACAAGAAGCAAAGAAAGAAGTAAAAAGTGAATTTAGATGAAAGTGAGTGTCTTCTGAAGGTCAAGACCTGTGATATGAATAATTAGGCAGTAATTGTTCAACAAAATAGCTAATTTTAAAATATGAATAAATACCTTTCTTTTAATATCAACATTTTAGTTTTTATCTTCCTCATGAAATTTTTTTGAAAACCATATATATAGAATGAGACTACTAACTACATTGAAGGGATCTGATTACTTTATACTCTTATATGGTGTGGTTTGGCAACAGATACTCTCTGTATCTGTTCATAGTCTAAAATACTTTTCTATTTGCAGCTCCTTAAAGCAATATGAAAATATTCCTGGACATATTTCTCAGCAGCACATGGCATTGTCAGAAGCTGCTAGCTGTGCTGATTTCAGGTACCAGGCATCATTTACTGTCCACTTATTAGTGTCACTATAAAACTTTTGCAAAGTCTAACAACTTATCCTCAGTTGTAACGTGCAACTTCCCCACCCCGTGATTTTCTATAGATTCTTAAGAATAGTCTTCTGTGTCAAGGGCTATTCAAAATCTCATCACACCTGTAGCGGTAGCTTGCTCACTTGCAACAATGATACCTCTACCGAGGCAAAAGGAGCAGTTGAAGCCACAAGCAGCTCTTCTGAAATCTCCAGCACTGGTCACTCTTAGATGCTAAATAAATAGGCTACTGGTCTGCCTCAGCATAGTGACTTGTGTTTGCAGATCCATCTTTGCAATAGTCACTGAGCATTGTCTTTGTTTTGAACCCTTTTCTCCACCTGCATACAGCACGCCAGCTGATATAACATTCTTGGAAATGTTCACTTAAAATAGAATGATCAATAGTAAAAGAAAAAAAACACCTTCTCTAACACAAAACCAGCTTCACACATTTAGTTTATACAGCTAAGATCTAGGAGTGTTTTTCTGTCTTTTGAAGGTTGGTCAAAATCCTGGTAGTAGAGACAACAGTCAGGTGTAAATACACAATGAGTCAGTCAGTCCCAACCTTTTGATTTGTGTGGTTGAAGTTCAGTTTCTACAATTTATATACTCTGTGAAGGAATAACACAGCAGTTGAAAAGAGACCCTGGAGTTTCTGTCTGACTTGCAACTCAGAGATCAATTGGTTCACTCAGCCACCTGACTGAGAAGGTTCTTTATTTATGTGTTTTAATCTGAGCAGCAATCACTCATATGGCCTCTGTGGAATGCCTAATAAGTAAAAAAACCCCATTCTTGTTCTGCTGATAACTGAATCAAGGCCACTGAACTTTAAAAATCTGTACAGGAGCAAAGGAGTTTATGCCGGTACAATTAGTCGATCTACATGTCTGAAGAGTGGTTCACAAGTGAACTATGTAACTCACTAAAAAGCAGTTGTGTTACCTTTTAGGTACTGCAGCTGCTAGTCTCAGTTTTTCGTAATGGCAACATTTTACAGTGTATGCATTGGCATAATTAAACATTAAAGGAGCTGCAGATGTCTCTCCCCTGAGAAAACTCTTCACTTTCCAGATGTTCTCATGCACAGATTGATAAGAAATGATCCAAGTTTGTGTCACCTGCTAAGGCAACCCTTAAGAAATAAAGATTATTCTTTATTTTCACATGCTGTTTCAGTTGGTGCAGTTGTAAAGTTGCATAAATTTGATCAGGATCCGTAAAGAAAACCAACCAAAAACCTTCCCTCCCTACTACTTGGTATAACTGGTATAGTCTAATTCAGCTTTCTTACTCTTGAAATCACACAAATGCACTGCAACTCAATTACAGTTCTTCATCTTCGAGATATTTTCCCATTTCACAAAAAGCTGAAAAGTTAAAGCTTTTAAAATATCGCTACTGGCATGGTTTTCCTTCCTTTCACTGTGGTGTGAATTTTGTCTATCACGTATGTTTGAATTTTTTCTTTCTCTTTTTTCCCTTTTAAACTAATTGGGAAAGGTCATTTTCACACTTTCTCAGGTCTGAAGAACTAGAACACATATTCACATCTACAGAAAAAAAGGCAGGAAAAACCATCCTGGTTATCAGGGTATACATATCATTTGTTTAATTTTAATTTCCAATAAACGCTATAAGGAAAGAAGAAACAGCAGCAAAGTAACACAGAAGTGCAAAAATTAATTTGCTTAGTAAAAAAACATTTTGTAGTGAAAGGGATTGTAAGATTTCCCAAACCATATTTTTGCATAATCATGCTGGTGGTGTTACTCTCTAATCAGCACACCTTTTAGTAGGAGAAGACTCAGACAGTCAGGCTGTCTGCTTGCTTTCCTAAACTTCTCTATTAGTCCACATTTACCTGCAGAAAGCCCTGTTTAGGCAGCATGTCACCTGAGTTCAACTCCAAGATCAGGTTGGTAGAGGCACTGTATCAGAATGGGAACCACAAGGGACCCATGTCAGCCACAGCAAGGAAATGAAACCATCCACCCTTTTCTGGAAAGCAAACCCACCACCCTTTGTTTTTCCTTCAAGCACTGTTGTATTGGAATGTGAAACACTTCATTATTCATACTCACGTTAAAAAGAAAAAAGTCAGGTCTACTGAGTACGGATGAAATGATGAAAGAACTTGGGAAAAAAAAAAGGGGCTTGAAAGATAGTTTGTCCTGTGGATCCTTGGAAGGTAAGCAGCTACTTATACTCTGACTTCCCAATCTAGAGAAAGTCTCTGACTTTCTGCAAGGGCTGTAGCAGAACTCACACAATTTCCTCCCGGTCTCAGAGGTGCTTTGCTATGAGTCTGTTGGCTCTAAAATCTGGGTGCAGTGATGTGCTCTTTTCCTGGTGGTTCTTGGAAAGCAGATCACAGCAATTAGCACTACCTAACTGGACTCCTGACGTACTTTTGGCTTAACTGGCTTTGAGCAAGTGTAGTGTCACGTTCACAGAGAAAGATGAGGAGAAGTTACACAGTCCTACCTGCGTGTGCCAACGCAGACAGTTCTGCATCAGTATGGCCTTTGCAAACACATGCAGATGCAGTTACTGAAGATTTCTGTGGGAAATCAGTTTGTATCAGAGTAAGTGAGAAGGAGGATATGCTCCAGAAAACAGATCTGACACACTGTCCAACACTGCAGGACAAGTATACTGGTCATAAGATTAATACCAACCTAGAGTGTCACCATTGGCTTCTCAAGTATCTTAAGTAGGAAAATATGCAGAACTTAATGGCAAAGCTAAAGGCAGATGGGTTATTCTGTCTGATCCAATCCACAGGTGTAGATTATTAAACTCTTTAAACTAATGATGCATAAAAAAAAAAGAAGTATCTCTGCTGTAGAAGAGAAGTTGTGGGAAGGTGTTCAGACTGCACATACAGGGTGTAAGTGAGCAGTAATCTTACCTTTTCAATAAATCAGCTAATTGCACACATTATTTCACAAATTATGCTTCAAAACAGCGTTTCACAAGATGCTAACATGGTTATAATAAGTGTTATAATAATAACATATCCTTCTCTCATTTTTGCAGAAGGCAATATAACACCACATTTTTGGTACTGGATAGTGAGTGGGTTGCAAAAAGTTCTGTAAGCAAGCAAATCTCCAAGCAAATATAAATACCGTATCACTGACTTCAGAGAATGTTAAAATATTTCTAGGTTTGATTCAGATACATAAACTGAAAGAGAAGATAACAGTGCAGAAAGCAGCATTGTAGTGTACTATTTTGCCTGGAACCATAGCTTTGACTTTATGCAACTTTCTCCTTGGGAAACTCATTTCACCTTTCTTTTTGGAACTAGAACTTAAAAGCCCCTGGAAAGAGCAGCTATTTATTATTCCTATGACAACAAGAAGAAACATACAGGAAGGAAAGAGGAAAAACCTATTTACATTGTCCGTGCTTCATAGAATCATAGAATCATAGAATCATACAAGTTGGAAGGGACCTCTGAGATCATCAAGTCCAACCCTTGATCCACTACTACCAGTTACTAGACTATGGCACTAAGTGCCACATCCAGTCTCTTCTTAAATACCTCCAGGGACAGAGAATCCACCACTTCCCTGGGCAGCCCATTCCAATGCCTGATTACCCTCTCTGTAAAGAATTTCTTCCTAACATCCAATCTAAACCTCCCCTGGCAGAGCTTGAGACCATGCCCCCTTGTCTTACTGCTGGTTGCCTGGGAGAAGAGACCAACNCTTTTAGGTAGTTGTAGAGAGCGATGAGGTCTCCCCTGAGCCTCCTCTTCTCCAGGCTAAACAACCCCAGCTCCCTCAGCCTCTCCTCATAGGATTTCCTTGTATCGTTATTACAGGCTGAAGAGAGGAATGTTGTCTTCAGTCCTCCCAAATCACAGGTGCATGTATTGTACAAGTTACATAATCAAAAGCAACATTTGTTTGTAATCTGTGTTCAGATACATGTGTAAAATAACTACACATTCATTGCTCCAGTGTCTCTTCAGCCTGTCTCCTAGGCACTCAGAGCAGAGCAGTAATGCTCGCACATTGCTTCAGTCACCCAAGTTGCATTAGTAAGTATGCAGGAGAGAGGTAACAAATAACTATAAATCATATAGGCCCTTCTGACACAGGCACTTCAGGTAATGCTTGACTGAAACCAGATGTGATGTGGTGCTTTGTGAGGCTTGCAGGTTCTCATACAGCAAACACAAGGTCTGAGGTTGCCAGATATCACCAAGATCGTGGACCAGAGCAAGGCAGACATGTTAACCACAGATAGTTTTACTGAAGCTGCACACACGCTTTCTGAGGGCTGTGCTTAAACGTGCTTGTCTGGGAACAGAGACAGGATGCATGCAATCTGGGACTGCTCAGTGCCAGAGTGCTTCAAAAATTTATAATACTCAAGCAAAAAATGATTTTTTAAGAGATCTATCTCCCCTACATCTAATCATAGAATCATTTAGGTTGGGAAAAAACCTCTAAGATTGTTGAGTCCCACTAAACCACGTCCCTAAGTGCCATGTTTACACATCTTTTAAATACCTTCAGGGATAGTGACTCAACCATTTCCTTGGGGAATCTGTTCCAGTGCTTCACAACCCTTTCCATGAAGAAATTTTTTCATGAAATCCAATCTAAACTTTGCCTGGTGCAACGTGAAGCCATTTTGTCTCATCCTGTCCCTTGTTACTCGGGAGAAGAAGCCGACTCCCACCTTGCTACAACTTTCTTTTAGGTAGTTGTAGAGAGTGTTAAGGTTCCCCCTGAGCCTCCTTTTCTCCAGATAAACATCACCAGCTCCCTCAGCTGCTCCTCATAAGACTTTTGCTCCACACCCTTCACCAGCTCCGTTGCCCTTCTCTGGACTCGTTCCAGCACCTCAATGCCTTTCTTGAAGTAAGGGGCCTAAAACAACACAGGATTGAAAGTGCGGCCTCACCACTCATTACTGCCCTAGTCCAGCTGCCACACTATTTTTGATACAGTCCAGGATGCCACTGGCCTTCTTGGCCAGCTAGGCACACTGCTGGCTCATGTTCGGCCACTGTTGATCAGCACCCCTAAGTCTTTTTTCACCAAGGATCTTTCCAGCCACTGTTCCCCCAGCCTGCATGGGGTTGTTTTGACTGAAGTATAGGACCTGGAACTTGGCCCTGTTGAACCTCATGCTATTGGCCTTGGCCCATAGATCCAGCCTGTCAAGATCCCTCTGCAGAGCCTTCCAAACCTCCAATGGTTCAATACTCCCGCCTTACTTGGTGTTGTTTGTGAACTGACATAGGGTGCAGTTAATCCCCTCATATAGATCATTGATAAAGAGATTAAACAGGAGTGACCCCAGTACTGAACCTTGGGGAACACTAGTTGTGACCTACATGTAATCTATATATATAATCTCTCAGGAAACCTAGTAAAGCTGCTGCTCTCTCTCTCTAATTTTAATAATTTAGAAATTCTCTTCTAGGATTATCTGGCTTGTTTCATGGGATCTGTCAGACTCTTGAAAGCAGCAGAAGTTAGCAGTGCAGAAAAACTATCAAGAGGTAAAACATGACCTCTGAGTTTTCAAGTATGTGTAACGCTATGTGGAGGACTGAGGGAAAAAGAATATATTTTCCTTTATAGAACCTTTGGGAAGCAGATTTTGCTGCCTGCTTTTTCCAAGTGAAGTCAACACTTCCTAGTAAAACAGCTACCATAGCACATAGGAAAGATTTGATAAGATATTATTCATTCATGGCTAGGCTTCGCGAATGA
>VZRE01002379.1:0-55484 GCA_013396775.1 Cephalopterus ornatus
TTTTTTTCTCCTCAGCCGTTTTTAGGTAACACTAATCACAACATATTCTTAGACTCTGACTTTCTCAGAAATATCTTTCTATGTCCCTTGATTTTAATTGTGAGGCACATAACCAGGAGCAGCCGCAGACAATGTTTGTGCTATTTCTCTTAGTGTTCATGTATATGTCTAGGTAGGAGAGACTATTAGTTGTTCACCTTAGTGACATAGAGAGAAGTTGGTAAGAACAAAGTAAATACAGCTACCCCTATAGTGCCTTCATGCTATAACTCTATTTCTTGCTTTTCTTGCCTTACAAATTCATTGTTACATCTCCTATGGTGTACAGAGTTACCACTTCTGGAAACTCGCTAATAGTGCCTGTTACTCATGAGTTTCCTTTCTTGGTCTGATTTCAGAAAAGATAATGGAGGAACATCAGAATATGCTTTAACCCTTCACAATGTTCCTTCTTATATGTGCATATAAATATATGTCAGTGCCTCTTTGGTAGAATACTAAATTAGTCATTTTCCTTGTAGAGTAGTGACTTACACAGAAACCCAACAAAATTTCATACAATATGTTTCATACAGATTGAGCCTACTTACAGGAAGGTGGCGTTGCAAAAGGATTTAATACTTCAGTCAGTATAGTCTGTATAGAAGAGGAAAATCCAGAGTGTGTTCTGTTCCTCTGATTAATTTTCTGTCTTTCTGTAGATACACCTAGGAAATAATCAGTACAGAGTAAGTACAACTAAATACAGAAAATAACATTAAAAAATTATTAGAAATTAAAAAAATAAGAATATATTGAGGAATAATTTACTGCAAAGTCAACACTGTTATTCATCGATATGCAATTATAGCAGACAAAAGTTTAAATTTCGTCTTCATTTAATCCTGTAGTACCCAAGTGATTTCAGAGTTCTTCAATCTCAAGGCTGGCAAGTAGAATCAAACAGCTGTTATCATTACACCTAAACAGCCATCTGGTAGCCTGAGAGGAGAATCATCATGACCACAGTGGGAACTGGTCCAGCCTTCCAAAACAGCACAACCAGGTTTCCATTCAGTAACTGTAGTATACAGAATAAATGAAATAAACAGTCATGTTTATTTTAACAGTAGAGTCAATTCATAATTTTTGTCTTTGAGTAGAAGCAGAAGCAGCAGCTTCTATTCCTTCAATTCCTATTTAGATCCTTGGCAGAATTCTACAGAAGGTGGAAGAGATAGGAATAAGGCATAAAGAGGGCTTGTTTATATGTCTTGATATTTTGTATAGAGGGCAAGGTTCAGCTGTATGTTCACATGCTTTTAATACTTAATTTCATTTAATGAACTATCAATAACCAGGTACATTATATTGTTTGTCCTTTTAGAAGACTTAGACAACTTGAGCCTGCAGGTTGTTTCACCGCATACTTACACATTATGCTCCTAAAGATCTGTAGAGGTCTAGCTGGTCTTGTTTCAGCAGTTTCATATATTCTATTCCTCGTGCCTTTGCCCCAGACTACCAACCCAGTAAACAGTTAGAAATTAGTATGTTATGCTTCACATTCATAAAGGGTGATAAAGGCATGATTTTTCTAAAGATTTGTCAAAAGATGTCTGCCAGGCATTTTAACACTTCTAGAGCTCTGCTACTGCTGTAATGAAAGAAGGGAAAATATTTGTGTAAGAAAGCAAAACATCTAGAGCCAGGTATAAACGTAACAGGATGGCAGGGTAAATATACTGTCCCTGTATTCTTCCCTGAAGAGTTAGAGGGAATTCTCCATCTTGTACTTGTGCAGGTAATTTTTCCTACTTAGTGCCTGTGTTTGTTCTTACCAAACTGTATGTCTATTATTTTCTATTTTTTCTGCAATTTATTGTGATTATTTTCAACCTCAGTCCTGTCTTCCTCAGTAAGATTAGCATCTACTCTATTTCCAAAACTACCAACAATGCTATGGAATAACATTACAACTAGTAGAGACTTTCACACTCCTCCCCCCACTATTTACTATGGGAAAGAGTGACTGAGAATAAAATATTAAATCTTTTTAATACAAAAAACTTCTATACTAACTTCAGACTAATCTTATCTAGACCCCAGTTCCGTAGCTTGCTTAAAAGAATTCCAAGATTATCAAAACTGCAGTTTACTAAAGTTATGTCATATCTCTTCTAAGCCTTAAGGCTTGCTGCAGTTTTTAAAGAGATGGGACTGACTTGTTCCCTACAAATATATTCTGTTTAATCTCAGAATCTCTTATAGATGCTTAGGAAGAACAGCTTGACTATTTCAGGTCCCTCATGGAAATTCAGTTAAGAGAACTATCTACCATTCTTTGGCTATTTCTTCAGGTCTTACTGTCAGCCCCTTTCTGAACTTTTGAAATTTCATTAAGTTCTCAAATAGGATGTTACTATACATCATGTAAGGATTTGTTTATTTTTGCAGAATCACACTCCTCCCCTCCCACCCCCTTTTACTGTGGGAAAGAGTAAACATTTCTTCTGTGAAGAAAATATGCATGCATATCCTCTTGAAAAAAATATGCATGCATATTTTCTGGCTTTATTAATCATACAGATAATAGTCTTTACACAAAATCAAGACCCAAATAAAAGACAGTTCCTTCTTTTTACCTGAGCCAACCTTACAGTTAGATAATTTGTATTTATTTTTCTAAGAGAAGGCATGACTTTGTGCATAATTAATTTTTTATAATTACTTAAATCATTGCATTGTAACATAACTTATCCTAGATTCCAATACTGGCTCCTGAATTTTCCACTGCTTTCTATACACTAAATATCTCACACAAAGAGACTAACAGAACATGAGACATGTAATTAACTGATTATGTTTAATTTTTAAGGTTTTGTAGAATTGTATGTGGATTTGTCTCACTAGTTCCTCTATCTTTCAGTTAAGATTTCTTTTAAAAGCGTCCTTGTCTGTTTACTTTGCACTAATTTTCATGCACAGAATGGATTCTTTTATTTTCTCTGTATGTTCAAAAAAGAAAATGTAGTCTGTTATGTTTTTAAATACAACTGGTTTTCAAAATGGATGTTCCTGTTTTGGGACACCTACATTAGATTGTTGGGTCAAGCTCTTTAAATAGAGAGGTATATTCATTAGATTATAGGAAGTATATTGCTTATAGGAAAGAACACAGATGACAAAACCAGATGAATCTAAGACCACTCAGAGTGTGTTGTTTGCCCAGGTTCGCCTGTGCCAGCTCACAGGAAAGGTAACAGAGGGAGCTCTCAGTTAACCAAGTGTAAACATGTGCATAAAGACCTAGATGACATATCCTATTCCTCACTTGATTCTCCTAACAAACTGTGAATGTCACGTTGTCTGGTGTTCCTTTACCTTGCCATAGAAACTGCTGAAGGACGCGGGCATTGATCTGGCTCCTCTTGAATAAATTAATGAACTACATGTTCATCAACAAATGACTCTATGTGCTTTGTTACCTGTATTTTTCAGTTTCTCTGCTACTTAGCTCAGTTGCACCCTTCTTTTTCCTTCTCAACACTTGGTCCTCTCTAACCTCTGTAAGCTTAATTTGCTTTCTTTAATAGTAGGATCAAAATCAGGGACTACAACTTTCCACAAATGCATTGTATACTTCTACAGGATTATCAGCAAAAAAATATAGCCCACTGACTAAGAAAAGTTAGCACGGGAAGATAAGCCTAAAACAAATGAATGCACTGCTTAAACAAAGCCTTGTTTAAGGATAGTTTCCTCTTTGGCATATGAAAGCAATGAGAAATATCAGCTATCCCTGGTGAGAAGACTATGTTAACATCTGTATCTCATTTTAAGTACTAGATTAATTTTTTTCATAAGAAAATATTGAGCTTCTCTGCTCAGTAATATCCCACCCTTAACATATAAAATGACCCTAAGAAAAGCAGTTCAGCCCTGTAATTCTACTACTTCCATGATAATAGCATCCTAGATAAGGAACATCTATCAAAATAGTGTCAGAACATTATCTGTTCATTCCAGTCTCCTTTTTTGCCTCATTTTTCTTATCTTCCAGCAGCACATGTCTGTGCTTCTAGTAAACATCCTTCACAAAGCTCATAGATAAATAAATCAAATAAATAAATAAAAAATAAAATAAAAAACCCCCAACACCAAACACACCCTCATACACTCTTCTCTTTCCAAGGTGGGGACACTTTATTATTTCATTTTCCATAACAAAATATAAACAGAAAACTTTGCGACCTCCTAAAAGCCTTCCAGTGAGAAAGGGAGGTGAGGTGAGGTAGGACGGGATGGGACGGGAAAGAGCAGGGCAGGACAGGGCCTATCAGCCCTGCACCTCACCAGGAGTAACTGCGGAGCCACCGTCAGGCCTGCAGGCAGCAGCTGGCAGGAGCGTAAGCGGGGTGTCAGGGCTGTGGGCAGCGGCACACCCGTGGCAAGGTGGCAGCACTGGGAGGTCGTTGCCATGGCTCTGTGGGGCAGCAGGCCTAGTGACAAGCAATGTGCAAAGAGCTGTGGTATTCCATGCCATTTTTCCACTAGTAAGGCTTCTCCTCAAACCTCCTAAGTCCCTAGACCTCCTAAGGGAGTTTGTGAACATGAAGCAGCACTTGCAGAAGACAGAGGAGTGCATCACTTAACCCACTCGGACGTATTCAAGTTCATGGTCCTCGTGCAAAGCATTCCCAGAGATGCTCATGGAACTGGCAGGTGTCTCTGAGAGACTGCTGCCTGTCCGTTTTGAAATGCTTGTGATGACTTGAAGGCAGTTGCTGTCATGCTCCTCTTGAAGACAAGCAAAAAGCAAGATCCAAGGAAATACAGGCTAGTCAGCCTTAACTCTCTCCCTGGAAAAGTTGTGGATCAGATAGTTGTAGAAGTCATTTCTTGCCTGAGGAGATCATGCCTGACTAACTTCAGTGCTCTCTGTGGTGAGGTGACTGACAGGTGTGGACATGGAAAAGGCAGTGGATGTTGTGCATCTTCATTTTAGCCAGGCCTTTGGCACACTTTCTTTATCACAAAACTGATGAGAAAAGGGCTGGACAAGTGGATTATAAAGTGAATGGAAAATCAGTTTGACTGCCAAGACTCAGAGAGTTGTGATCAGTGGTGCAAAGTCCAGCTGGCAGCCAGTAGCTTAATGTCTTCATTAACAACCTGGATGACAGAGAGCACTCTCAGCAAGTCTGGGGTAGATTGACTGCATCCTAGAATGTATTATTAAGACTGTGAGTAATGCATATCCAAAAAAGTGATCCTTTTCCTATGCTTGGCACTTTTAAGACTCACCTGGAGTACTATATCCAGTTCTGGGCTACCTAGTACATGAAGGATTTCAAATACTGAATGACTCCAGCAAAAGGCCAACAAGACAATCATGGTACTAGAAAGCATGGTGTACAAGGAGAGGGTGAGAAAAGAGGGCCTGTTCAGCATAGACAAGGGAAAGCTAAGAGGAGACCGTTCTACTATGTACAACAGCTTCACTGGAAGGCACAGAGAAGATGCCACCAGACTCCCATCAGAGGTGCACAGTGATAGGGCAAGAGGTAACAGATACAAATGGAAACATGAGAAATTTCAATTAGATGCTCAAGGAAGGAGGTGGTGTGTGGAATTACCATGATGGTGGTTAAATATGACAATAGTTGCCCAGAGAGGTAGTGGAATCCACTCTGGGGCTGCTCAAGACTCGACACATCCTGATGTCATTATACCTGCTTTTAGTTGGATATTGGACTAGACGGCCTCTAGATGTACTTTGTGACCTAAAGAACAACTCTGTGATAAAACCTAAAATTACAGCAATAAGTATTGCTATCTGAAATGGACACGTGCAGGGTATGGATGGTGTGAAAAAAGCAGATGTCAACTATGAGAAACTGTGTTATTTAAAGTTTGAGAATGGTCGCTATAAATTGCCTAGCAAAAAGCTAAAAAAAATTAAAAAATTGCTTAGATTTCTTAGAAATACCTACTTTGATGATTTCCCACAAATTTTTCAATTAATTTCCAAGTAGATAATTAAGGGAAGCTTCAGATGCATTTCATTTTGTTACAGATGTACCATTTACAGTGTAACCCATTTTCAGAGTTTTATAGAAATTAGATTATCATATTTATTGTTGCTATCATTCTTTGCCTTTTAAAATACGAAAGATTATTTCATTTTCTACAAATATATATACAGCTCTCTTGTACAGTGTCCATTATAAAAACCATATCATCTGTAGAAAAATTATGTCCAGTGACTATGTTAAAAATACATAGTTCACTTTCAATAAGACCTATGAGAAAATGGCTGTGAAGAAGCATGAATAGTTGTTATAAGGTAAAAAGTAATGTGTAAGCTTGAAAATATGAAACTATTTATGAAGAATGTAATAATAAGTGTTTACTGCTGCATATCTAAATGTCACACTTTCTGAAAATGTGGCTTTGATAGCAAGAAGTTAAAAAAACTTAACTCTGAAACTGCCAAAAGAAAAAGATTGCGCAATATTTTATATTCTCAGTATGTTATACGTGGCCTCTGGAAGCCCACATACCTACTACATGGATACTATAGGTTAGTCTTTAAACAGCATATATGTTGTAAGTTGCTATGAAGCCATAAAGAGTTCATGATCTTTTCCAACCTTAATGATTCAATTATTTTATGATGAAATTAATGCTGCCTAGGAAGAGAGTTAATTAAAGCTATAGTAATTTAATCAATATCTTATTATAGCATGAAAAAGGCTTCCTACCTGACACCCACAAAAATCTGAACAATACTTACTTGAAAACACTTAGAAAACACTCCCTTTAGTACCTAAATATCTAAATTAATCTTTTATGTAAAAGAGGAGGAAAGTTTCTAGCCATTTCTTTCCCTTGTAGTCTTTTAATAAAATTCAGATTTGACTGAATGAATCCAGAATAGTCCATCTACTGAGGACAACATATTTCAAGTACAGCATTCTCAGATGGCTTTTAGGTACTGAACCTAGAAGGTGTATTAAAATGAAACAAAATTTTATTTTTTAATAATTAAGTTCTTGATTATTGCAAGTTGTAAAGGAGAACATGGAAAAGAATAGTTTAAAATACACTTGAAACTAATAGCACTTGCAAATTGTGAAATAAGACTTTGCTTTAATCTAACTTTACAATTTAGACTGATTTTTATCATGTGTAGTCTTCAATATTCAAGAAATTTCAAGGAGCTTTGGCAGAAAGAGAAAATATACCTTAGTATATAGGAAAAAAGTAAGTACTGCAAATGACAATAAAGAGCTTACTTTTCTAGGTCCAAATGTCTATAAAAAGTGGGTTACCATGTAGCTTTCATGTTTTAATGTTCACTATATTGTGTCAACTGAATGTAACTTACACTTTCAACATACTACTTTGAACTGTGGAACCACTTCAATACCAGAATGCTGTGCTTCACTAACTTTTCTTTTCCTCTAAAGATTTTTGGGTGAATTAATTACAGCCAAGACATCAAATATAAACATCCTGATCTCACTAAAGCTACAGTTATTTTATCTTTATTACCCAAGACCTTTACACATTAGCAACAGTACCTCATGATTTAGTTCACCAAGAGTGACAGGCTACTATTTATGATTTGACAGGATGTCACTGTAGTAGGTATGTTGACTATTTAATGGCTTTAGAAAGTCTCTTATGGCCTTCATTAACTCATAAAATTAACTTTCATTGTTCTCTTTCAAGAGTACTGATGACAAAATGTAATCTTATTACATGAGAGAAAATGTCTAATGATAGTTTCTTAAGTAAAACATTTTTCTTCAGTGATGTAATTTATAAAGTTTTATCTTGCATGAATTATATTCAGTGCTTCAAAGCACATAGTAACCTTTCAGTATTTCTATGGTACTCTTGTGGTGTACTGTACAAACCCTCAGAAGTGACATATCATCAAACTGTCAAGAATCTATTTGATGCATGTCAAAGCTTCACTATTCAGAACTAGTGAACCTAGACACCTGAGCAGTAAAAAAGCAGAGTGAATTTTTACTCTGTATTTTCACTATAATGTGTCCACATATGACTACCTCAGCAAAGTAGAGATAGTCTTGGCAAAGAGCATTCATCTGGGCTGAAAGGCTGTCAGCAGGAATATGATAGATGTCAATTAGAATAAAGTAAGTGAAGCAAACACATTTGCCAGTTACATGCATTAGAACTCATAATGACTGATGTCACAAATGTAGTTTGGTAATAAATTACCTCAAGAACAGTAATTATATTTTTCCATGAGTTGAATATACCCATTTTGATCCACAGAAAGTGTCCCTTTAGACAACAGAAACAACAGGAAAGTCAAGTTGCTTGCTGGATGATTTTTTTCAAGTTAAAGCCAGCTTGGATTTCTAAGAAAAATAAATATTATTCAATTTTTTGTTATATACTATTTGCAAGGAAAATAAATGCATGTGGCATCTTTATCAAACAAGTAAACTGGTGATTTTAAAAGACAATTTGGAAGTGCGTTGAAGAGATAACAAAAAATATCCAAAAATAACACTTACCAAAAAAATTACATGGACAGAATCAGTTAAGATGGGGAGGATGGCATCCAAGGTAAGAAGAAAAGAGAACAGTGACAGAGACACTGGTAGTTGCATACAAAGCTACCTGGCAGAGTATCCAGTATTAGCAATTTTTAGATCAGTATTCAGATCAAGATGGGGAGTTGAACTCGTTGATCCTTACGGGTCCCTTTCAACTTGAGATGTTCTATGATTCTATAACTTAAAATTTTCCTAAATGTTCAAATGTAAATATCAACACCTTAGTATAAACAGAACTCAGAAAAATTCTAGAGTCTGTGCTACCTAGATGATCAGAACTATACTTTCTGGCCTAAATGTATATGTTCTATTTTATTTTTAAAAGTATCATGCAATACAGCAACAGAAAGCTGTGAAAAGGCTTCTGCCATGAATGTAAGTGTGAAGCTTGAAGCAAGGACAAAAAGTATGCTTCTCGCCGTTAAGGAAACTTCCCAGTCTCACGAGACTGGCAGTCACACTCCCAGCGCCAGAGACTTTCACTGCTGGGACCAGAGCCTCTCCACTGACTCGACGGGAGCCCCGCTGGACTCCCCACACACCCCACACTCGTGCAGTCAGACCAGGTTACCCTACAGGTTCGACCCCAGGTTTCCCACAGCAGAGCCTCAGATGCCTTGTTCCATAAAGCAATTTATTTACAGTGAAGTAACACAGAAACAGCTCGGGCCGGTGCCTCCGAGGAGAGACCTTCACCCCAAAAAAAGGACGCCCTGGGCTTTTTAATCCCTCACAGTCCAAATGCGCCGAAGTCTCGCTCTTCCTCTCGAGTCCTTGCCTCCTGCCATGTCTCTGAGTGCCCGATCCCCCGACCAGTGTCACAGGTCCCGGGGCCCTTTGTTATGCCAAGAGTCAGCAGTTCTCAGACTCCTGTCTCGGGCTCTCCCCATCCAGAGCTCAACCTGCAGCTGCACACTGAGCTACCGGCACTGAATGTATTCCTCAACACTTGCCCGTCAGCGAACAGAATTAATATTGTGAATGATGGGGATATACCGATCAAAGGAAGCAGGAAGAGTTACTGTTTCCTCATCACAGTGTTCATGAATAAACAGGATAAACAACTGATTTTCACAATCAGATCTTCTACCCTTTTATTAATCTGAATACACCCCAAAATTTCAAAAATCACTGGCTTCTACTGGCAGCAAAGAACAGTCTTGGAGGATGTGTGGAAGCATGTAAGCAGAATAGGCAAAGTAAGACATCAGGAGTAGAACACAGAAAGGAAGCATGAAGGGTCACTTGGGTCACCTAAATATCTACACAGATCTTTCTGTCTTTAGGGATACCTACTGTGCAACTGCAGCAAATTAGCCAAATCCTCCTTTTACACAGTTTTGGTATCTTGAGGATCAGGATTGCTAAGGCTGATCAAGAGTTGATTTCCATAACCATCTTTCTCTTTCACACACACACATCCACAGGATAGACAGGACAGCAGTGGAAATGTCTAGCAATCATAGAGCAGCAGAGGCTTTAAAGGGCAGCAGGGATAGACACTGTTGGAAATACAGTAGGACACTGCTTATAAATTTACAGGCACTGTTGAGTGTAGAGACAGGTATAAAGACTGAAACAACAGCACCAGAGGTTAGGTTCACAGGTAGGCAAATGTCATTTGAAGATAGTGCAAGGATACTCTGTTAGAATCTTGCTTAAAGAAGGCATTTTCTCATCAGGGAATTTGCCAAGCTGTGAACTCACTAGAGCAAACTGATGGCAGGTTAGTTGGTATCTAGATGATCAAGGGTGTTAAGACCACAGGAAGAAAGTAAAATTGTAACTTAAGTTCTACATCTGTTTGCTTTTAGTTGTCCACCAGAGAAGATATACAGCACTATTTTCTCCTGGCCCTCTGAACTCATAGATCACCTACACTTCATAGATAGCTCATCCTGGTTGACTGCATATCTTTAGTTAAAGACAAAAGTTGGCTTTATAAAAGAATAACACTGCTTTAGTTGTAATTGATTATGAGAGGGCTGGTTAGCCAAAATTCAACGTACGTAAAAAATGTATTTTTACAAAAAGCGCTACTGTAAGCTATGCAATAGCATTTTAGTGAAGGTGCAGTTATGGCATGCACAGACAGCTATAAATAAGGCATTTTTAAGGAAAATGTGCTAAAGTCATGTAGTTCTTTATGAACAATTTGTTATATATGATCTTTGCAATGGGATATATAAACATATACACACATACATACACACACATACACACCAAAGCCAGGGTTTTGAGTCTAACGATGATAACTGCTGTCACAAGTAGTGAAATCCAGCAGGTATGAAAATCAACTCCTGGCAAAAAAATGAGGTTAATTATGATGTTATGAGGTTAACTGATGAACTGCATTCATACAGAATGGAAGTAACTGCTTTTAGAAAGTAAAAAAAAAATATATATTGTTATAGACAACAAAAAGGGAGTGCATCAAAAATTGAAGTTAGCCTAAAATTTTAAATGAGCAGTTAAACACAGATGAGACAAGAAGTGTATTTTTATTATAAAGTATGTATTAACACCATTAGTAATCTATGAATGAGTGTAAATTGAGATGAAATTCCCTATATTGTGAAAGGAAGAGAGGATGACTTTAAAAGACATTTAAGTTTAGGACTTTTAAAATAGATTCTTCAAGTTTGGACAGTGTGGCTAGACCTCACTGTACCTTCCTATCTGCTGTTCATTTACTGGCGTATTTTGACAAGCTGTTTTAACAATGGGGAATGTCTCGGATCAGAACAAATACAATTTTACAGCTGAATAATGAGCTTATACAAATACTTAGGTATTTAAAAAAAATTAACTAGAAGTTATTAGAATAAGATTCAGAAAATCAGAGGTAAAAAATGTCTGATATAAATTGGAGCCCACTGTTCAGAAAAAAAACCCAAAACAAAACAACCAAATATGCATTCTGAGCAAACTATTGGGATTCATGTATTTGAAAAAAATCCAAATGAAAGATCAAATATTGCATAGCAGAGTTAGTTACATACAGGAAAAAGCTTAAGCCAATTTTGCAATACTGTAAGGAAATAACCTTTCATAAATAACTCAAAGTGTTCATAGAGCATCTGTCTTTATTCATGTTTTCCCAACCTATTTTATCGAACATTTGTCCACTTACCTCCTCTATCTCCAGCAGCCCCTTACTGATCCTTCTGCAATTAATTTTTCAATTTTTCTATATCAACACAAGCTTAATAAGTAAATGACAATTACTAAACTTATTTATAATTTTAATAAATGTAATGTGCAATATATGGATTATATTCTAATTCAGAAAATTAATTGTTTTCCTAAGTTTTCCTACACTTTCATGTAACTTCATTTCTACACTGAAGTCAAAGTTATAAATTTAGAAGAAAAATTGACTTTTTCGAAGAAAGTAGTCTCATCAAGGCCTGCAGAATGCCTGCTCTCAACTTCTTTCTGGCAGCAACGGTTAGTTTCTGAATCCAACTCATGAAGACATTCTGGTTTTTGGCTTCTTTTTAACAATGAGAACAGGATAAAAGAATAACCTCCTTCTCATGCTGTGGAAAGACTGCGTAAGTCTTAACATATCCCTACACCTGTTGATCTCAGCTGGGAAGAGAACAGTGATTCCATGTTCCATTTCCAGCTCATACCAAATTTATATTCATGCATTTTTAATAAGAGTATGAGGAGAGTTCTGCTTCTTTCCTTTCCATTTTTGAAAGAACTGTAAGAGCCTGATGGTGGCTATTCCCGTGATGGACATAAGTCACACAACTAAAGGGGATTTTCCTACACACTGCTCAACCTAGAATGTAATCAAGTCAAGGCTGCTGTCAATGCTAGCTGATGTTTGACAGAGCTTAATTTAAAAATGTGAGATTTTATGGACCAGTACATTAAAACAAGGTAGAATGTTTCAATACTACTTCAGCTTTTGCAGAATGAACCCAATGGTTGGTAAGATTACAGAAGACCTGAAATAATCGAGTTAGCAGTCTTCCACCTTTTAAATAATATGTAAATAGGTGGGTCTATAGCTACCTGAATGTAAAATCCTTTGTCCTAGCTCTATTTAAAATACAGCATTGATTCATTCAATCACATTTTATCACTTACTCATGTGAACTGTTTCCCACTGATCTATTTTCCTTCAAAGAATACATCAAAAATAATCTAACAGATTTTCTTCTAATTATTGTTATATTTCTCCATTGATATAGCTTCTTTTTACTGTTTTATTAAAACACAGCCAAAAGATTGCTGTGTTAGTATTGACCAAACTTCTTGATCTCTCTTGTATAAACTGAATCAAAAGAATGAAGCAGAAACAGAATATATCTGATGTTCCTGAGTGAGAAATAACATTACTTCAAATACACCTAGTACTAGATTTTATCTGTCTTAAAAATCAGCGACATATATAATTTTGAAGAACCAGACCAGTGTTTCAGTGATTTTTAGATGACTGTTCATTCTAGGTATTTGCTTTCATAGCTCAGAGTACATATATACAGCTTTGGCAAAACATGTTTGGAACACAAAACAAAATAAAATGGAACGGGGAGAAAAACCCCAACAACAGCAACAAAACAAACACCAAACCCCACAACCACCACAGACTGATTGTGCTCAGAGTTGAAACTGTGCTGTGATAAGTGGAAAGGTCAGATGATTAAAATCTAAAATATTCTGATCAGCAGATATTATGGTGAGAAGAGAAAAACTAAAGAAAGGCTGGTCAGTGGAATATCTCCTGCATATGCTTTGAATACCCATGTTAGCTCCACAATTGGAATTAAAAATATCCAGGTTTAAGTTTATTCATGTTTTAATACTCAAAACAACCAATTTAAGCTAATAAAACCTAACAAGGCTAAATTACATTATACAGCCAAACTGATGTATCTATGCAACACTCCTTCTTATTGTACAAGTTTTTGTATCACATAGGGCATTACCAGCTCATGGACTTTTATTCTGTTTTATGCTTTTTACATTCTTTAGAGTTATATACACAACAGTATGTGGGTAAGGAAATTCATTTTAGCCTCCTCTATTACTACTTTATCATTCCTTTTCAGAATGCCATTAAGATATAGTCTGCTGATGGCTATAAAAATGAGAAATCTGAAAATGACTGTATGTGTTATGTCTTGAAGCTATGATAAAATTCATTAAAATTATCCAATAAAGTATGGAGTTAATCATTAGTTTCAGGTGTGATATATTAGTCATCACAAGAATCTTTGTTCTTTTTATAATCTATCCCTATGAAGTTTTTACATTAACTGTAAAATTGGTTGTCTCAATGACAGGTGGAGTCTTCTTTAAGGACAGGCAGTTTTTGCTTTTAAAATATACTTGCTTAATCAGGATTCTGCAGGAAACATATTAACACTGGGCTATATACAGCCACAAAAAAAAAAAAAAAAAAGATTGTATAAGCACAATCTAAAATTTAAAATTAATATATTATGGCCCTCAATGTTTAGACAATGAGAAATTCCCTATCTTTGCTCAAGGTATTACATTCTATCCTAAAATGCTATCATTTGTTGAGTCATAGGTATTACATTCTATCCTAAAATGCTATCATTTGTTGAGTCATAAGCTCACAATTTTGTATTCATATCTTGACTTCACATTAATCTGAGGAAGAATACATGTACATAAATACTGCTAAGAAAATAGAAATACAATAAAACTGAATTCATCTACAAACAACTTCTGAAATAACTAAGAATTCTATTGGTATTTTTATTCTTTTTATGTTTTCATGTGTCCAGGTTCAACTAATTCTACATTAGAAAATCTTTCAACTTGTATAAAGGAGGTCTGCAAGAACACAGTTTGTGGAAATACTTAAGCTGAAACTGTTTTCAAAAAGCATTCCCTTTTTGAAGGCCAGCTAACTCTGAATACTTTGGAGGTGAAAAAAGAGAAAGACAGTACCAAAAAACCTGAACCTTCATTGCCAGAGGAAAAATAAATAGTCCAATAAACATAAATGTAGTAAACTCTATTTATTAACATGAATACCAAGTGTCCTAGCATTAACATCTTAAAACGTGTCAAATATTGGTCCACATAAGTGGGATAGCTGTGATTATTTCCAAATGATGAAACACCTACGTGTTTAGGTAGGCAATCTATGTAAAAAGCAACACTAAACATTTACTACCATTTTACTTTACCAACAAAGATCTAAAAATGAGTTCATCATTCTAAGAAAGAATAAATCTTTTTAAATAGGGATGCTATTTATTCTAAAAGTTAAAAATTTAAATGGATTTCATCATAAGATATGAAAGACAAGAATGTAGTTGGCAGCACCCAGAGAGTACTTTTCTTAAAAAAAAATTCTTCGCCTTTTGGTTTTTTTCCCTAGGATATTGCTTTCCCTTAAAATTATTTAAAATGTTTGACATACAGCTTCATACAGCACACATAGAAATCAATATGCTGTATTTTGAAATTTCCCCAAAATTTATCATGTTATTTCAGTATATTTTGTGATAAAATCAGAGACACTGATGCAAAGTCAATTGAAAATTAATGGAGGAAAAATTTGGACTACTAACACACCTCAAAAATTAACTCAATTAACTGACTAGAAAGGTAAGAAATAATATAGATTTTTCTGTTAATTTTCCTGAATTTGAATATGATTAAGAAAGTAATGAGCATACTGGAATGCATGAAGAATGGCATGAAAAATGACATAGGAAATGTCATAATGTCACACTCAGATATCATGGATACAACCCTCTCTGGAATTGGCTACACAATATAGATCACTTCCACTGAAATATCTCAGAGTTACAAAGAGTCCAGAAAGGAGAAAGCAGAAGTTTAATTATTCAATCTGTAGACCTTGCAGGTAGTTTAGAGGCAAAGAATATTCAGCAACAGATTTTGACATTAATGTGATAATAAAAATACTCAGTCTTAAAAATTTAAAAAAGACAAACATGAAGCTCTAACTGGTTTTGACATCAAAATATTTGAGGCAACTTTATAGCAAAAGTATTCAGAAGATATCCAAATAATGTGTACCATGTAACTCTCAGTTATCAAGCGACATAAGCAACCACCACTCCAGGCATGTTATTAAGCAGCAAAACTGGATGCAGTTCTTCCTTGCCTTACTCCTCAATAGTGTAAACTGGTGAGAAAAAAACATATATCTGTAAATTGAAGATTAATAATTTTTTAAAGTTATGACTAACTATCCTATTAATCTACATTAGGAGAAAAACATAAGCAAGGACAGATCTATGTTTTGCCAGCACATATATACTATTTACTAAAATGGATTCTTCTGCTTGTGGACCTGAAATAGCTTTCTTTCTACTCATGAGGTTTCTTGAGTAAATACACTGGAGTTTCCTTTCACCAAAATGAGGTTTTGAAATACAAGAAGTAAGGTTGTATTTTCTCTGCCACTATTCAGTCATGTAAGAGTACTTAAGAACCTGGCACTTAATCACTCAGAACAGAGTTAGGGAGAGAAGAGCATAACCTCTGATACTGGCATCAGATGCTCCCTGCATTCATTGTCTCAAGCATCTCTGATGTCTTTCCTATGATTTGGGTCACAAAAGGACTAATTTCCAACATGTACACATATTTTATACATACAGGTACACACACACATATTAAAAATTCATATTTACATTTGATATAGATGACGACTCCATGTTAAAAAAAGAATTTAAAAATTCTCATTTCATATCTCCATCTGCTAATAGAATAATTCAATGAATGACTCAGAAAGCGAGATTTCAGGTAGTTCAGAGTACCTCCTTAGACTGCTACTTCCAGTACTTCTCAGAAAGCATTCAAGCTCGTCAATACTTCAGGCTGTCAAATTACATCTTTGCTCCACTACGTATAGTCTTCTAAAAGCAAAATATTAATGTTTCAAAGAGAAAAAAAAATCCTATTACTATGCAGGTTTCTCCATCAAATCACATTAGACCCTTTCTTGTTCCTCTGAAATATGCAGCTACAACAGACGAGTAACACACACACATCTTTCCATCTCTCATCTCACAGAATATAATTTCTCCAAGAACCAAGGCGCATTGTGTTTGTGTATAAATATTGTGCAGTATCCTTATTAAAATACTGGGAGCAGTATTTTTCGCAGAATCATTTAGGCTCGAAAAGACCCTTAAGATCATTGAATCCAACTGTTAAGCCAACACCACCAGGTGCACTGCTAAACCATGCCCCTAACTGCCATGTAACATGGCCTCAATACTCATAACCCCTGCCTGTTCAAGAACAGATGTATTGGTCGCATAATCTCTCCAGTGGATGTTTAGGATTGTACGGAGGCAGCGTTGATGGAAGCGTTCTAAGAGTCGTAAGTGGTGGCGGTAAATGACCCAAGATTCAGAACCATATAAAAGAGTAGACAGTACAACGGCTCTATAAACACTGATCTTTGTACTGTTCTTCGCATTGGCCTTTTTAGCCATCAGCCCGCTTGTAGCAAGCGTGGGTAGAGTCCTTCACAAATCTTCGTTCGCGAAGCCTAGCCATGATGAACTGCCATGTCTACATGTCTTTTAAATACCTTCAGGGATAGTGACTCAACACCTTCCCTGGGCAGCCTGTTCTAGTGCTTGGTCACCCTTTCGTAAAGAAATTTTTCCTAATATCCAATCTAAACCCACCATGGTGTGAGTCAAGGATAAAACGCTGTATATGAAAGGAGATTTTGAAGTGAAGAAACATAATTGATATAAATACTGAGGGCATACAGGATATTTTCATGTGAAAAATTCCATATTTTAATCCCTTAGTTTTTAGAGCCATCAGTACAGCAGGGCACAGTATAATACAAATCTCTGTCCATGACTAGTAACCACAGTCGCAGTCCTCTCTGACAAGGCTGTTAACAGTACCCATGCAAAAAGGTGACCTGTAAGAGCTGTAGAGAAATTATTACAATTGAATCTTATTTTAAACGATGTAAACCAATTGCTTAACTACCTTTCAAATATATTTCCCCTCTGTATTGTCTCCAGTTAAAGAGAAAGCAGTGAGACAGAAATAAAGATTTCAATAAGATGAATGAATAACTCCCACAGAGTGAGACAGTTTATTTTTCCAGTACTTAATACTACAAAGATGAGCACTGAAGGAAATATAAAATAGATTTGTCTGAAAATTACTTTAAAGTCCTTTAAGTATTTTTTGTACCAAGGCAAATAGCATTACTATAAACTATTTGCTTGAACACTACAGTGCCCTGAATTCTCCTCTTCCTCCTGTTAGCAAATTAGTTTATGCAGGACAGAAATATTAAAATATTGGCTGAAGAAAACCACTACTTACCACCCTACTTGTAAGTGAAAATAGAATAGATTGTTGTGAGGACCTGTGGAAAAAACCTTCACACACCAACTCCTTCACATGAAAATTTAAGTCTAAGTCTTCTTGTCAATGTAGAGCATTAGAAGTTGTACAGTAAATTAATATACATAATGAAAATGGTATAGTCATAGCATGGTGAAAATTTCAGACTGAAATTATTTTATTTAAAACTAAATTAGTCTTTAATGAAATTATATTCTTATTTCATTGTGCTTCCAAAATTAGTCCTTCATAATAATAAATTTTTACTTAACATTTATTTAAGTAACACTTGAAGACATTTAACAGGAATAGGAGGCATGTTTCTTGTATCTTATGTTTTTTATCTATATACAGTTTCCTATTTAGGATCAGCAGCTACATATATCAGCTGATTAAAACTATATAAACATATAGATAAGAAGTTCAGATATCTGCTAGAAGCTTTTTTCTTAGCAATATGCAACAAAGATGCCAGACTAGTTAGCCAGTAATTTGCTTCTTATTTAAAAAAAAAATTTGTTCAAGGACAGTTCACAGTACATGCATTTTATCAGAGAACTTCACTTATATTAAATATAAAACAAATTTTAAAAAAATTGTATTACTAGTGACAAAGTATTTTAAAGAAAAAATCTAATGTTTACTACAAATCTTTCACATCAAATTCTAAAACACAGAAAATTCTTAGTTACAGTCATAAGTGGCTAAAGAGATGTAATTGCCTCACACATATTTTTCATTTGATTTTAAAGTGTTGAATGATAGCTGTGTGACTTTTATTTTTATGCTGAAAAACAAAAGACCCACACATAGTAAAAACTACAATTTTGTGTAATGAAGCTTAATATTCTGGGGCAATCATAATATTTAAAATTAAAACATTTAGGAAAATTTACAGGAATTGTTCAACAGCCAGTTAATGACTTCTTTGTCAACATTTTTTGTGTATTTAATTTTGTTCCAACATATTTATTCCTCCCTGACTAAATTAGGGAAAAAATAGACATCTAAATATTAAACATTAAAACATAAAAGTTACCCTGTGTTAAATATCATGTTATTTTTACTAATCTAAACATTCAATTAACAGGTCATGTTTACCTGTGTTTCTTATTTACTCGCTGAAGATATAAATGATAAAAGTTACCTACACATTGACTGTTTACTCATCAAATATTAGTTAATTGTGTACAGTTGCAGTAGATCAATGCACCCAAAATAAAACTACTTCTCTAGGGAAAATATTAAATCTCTAATTGATGTTTGAAGCAAGAGAACTGGCTCTACTTAATAGGTATTTCATCTATTCTGAAGTAATTTCCTGGGCTCCTACCTCTGAACCTGCAATAAATTTCTCTGCCCTCAGTCCCTCTTTCAGCACCTAAAATAGATCACGAACTTTTGTTCAGACCAATGTTGAGCTAAGAAAGGCACCATAAATAACCTGGGAAGAGATGTGATTTGCATTAACACAGAAAATGAGTTACTATGAGATTTCAGATTTCTAGTATTACCAAATCTTTTTGATGGAGGCAAATTTTTTTTTAGGGTTGGCAGGAGATCTTGCAAAATGAAAAAGGAGATAATAAATTGGATACTCTTTACATCAAAGTGCTTTTGCTTTGACATCACCAAGTAGTTTCTACAGTATGTGCCACTGTTGGAAGGTTAAGTAGAAAAGAATATTTTGCACACTAGTCGTCTAACTTTTCTGATGGAAAAGTAATGAATGCCTGGTTTTGGGGAAAATAGTACTACCCCATCTGAGGGATTTTAATATTCTTCAGAGTAAAGAAATTACTGAGGAGTCTTTTCAGAATTTTCCCCCGTGAAATCATACAGATAGGGAGATGAAAATCAGTTTTATGGAGTGATATAATCCAAGGTAATCTACAACATTAATATTCCTTACAAAGAGCTCATATTGTGTACCAGCTGCCTTTTTTTTTTTTCTTTTCCTTTCCTTTGGTCCAGTAATTTTATTTTCCTTTCTTGTCATTGCTTTTTGTATAACCAATAATGATTAAGCCAAACCAACAGAACTGCTTTTCATGTCACCCAGAAAGCATTGTATTACACTGATTTTTTGCGTTAAGAAAGAATTGGTCCCCAAACAAGAAATTGTCCAAGTTAAGCTACAAGTTCAAGTCAGTTTTATATGCTTAGTGTGGAATATTTTGTTTTGTGGACATAGTCTTAGTGCTTATACAGACCTCTCCACATTATTATTGAGACAGCATTCCTACCAAATGCAGTGTGGCTGCTCTTAATATATATTACTACGGCAAATTCAGTAAATGGCTTTCCTCTATTAAACAATGAGGGTTACAAGAAGACAATCATTTATACTCAAGGATGTAGGAAATACATTCCACTGTGAATTTGTAATTTTTCTTAGCTATTGTGGATATAACAATTATTTTTTGGGGTCTGGTCACCAACATGACATAGTGAAATCAATATGACTATGTTTCTGTACCGTAGTATGCACTATCAACAGATGACGCAATGCTACTGGTCATTTATCAGTCATGGCACTTAATTACTCTAAGTATTTAACCAGGCTTCTCTGATATCAGAAAAATCAGCTCCATGTAAAGGTTTATGTGCAGTGTGTTCTGCGAGCAACTTCTTTTCACAAGTGTTGAAAATAAAGTGTGCTGTCCACATGAGAACTTTTTTCAGCATGTGCAACTCAGTATCAATCAAATCCCTTCTGATGAATGACTAAGAGTGAAGGAGAAAATATATATCAAAATTCTGTTTCTACCGATTTTCCTGTGAACTTGAAAGGTAACAGGATTCCAGCATGAAGAGGGAAAGATCCTCTTCTGTACTGCTAATGTAACTCCTAGTACTCTCATTGCTATATTGTGACCACAAAGATATATAGTACATACAGTACTATATATCTTTCCAGCTATATCTACAGCTGGAAAGATACTTTAGGCATGTGTATATAGTACAAAGGTCTCAGAACTAAAGCTATAAAGGGAATTTGATCAATTTATGAACAGTGTCAGAGAACAGGATTGCTCATTACAAAGAAGCTTTAGATTAGGCGACTTATAAACCCTTTTCAATAGTGTATCTTAAAAATTAATGTAAGGGCTTCCATGTTTCTAAAACACTATTTTCAGTTGAAGTTAACATGGCAGGAGCAAACAGACTCTCACTGCGTTTTTCAGCACATTTATCCTCACTACATACTGTGATTCATCACAGACTGGGTGCAGTTGATTTGAAAGTCCTATAATGCACTAATGCATTACTGATAGCTATTTTCATTTATTAAAAGCAGTACCAGAATTCTTAGAGCATTTCAAAGCCTTGTTCCTCTATAGCAACTTTGGCAGAGATCCTGACATAGCTGAAAGTAGCTGAAACACTTAAAAAAAAAAAAAAAAAAGGAAAAGAAAAAGGCATCCACATGAAATGGACTCTGTTCTCAAGTTACTGTATGTAGAAAGCATCGTCTGTTCTTGCTAATTAACAAGAACAGCCCTCCTCCTTACTTAGATAAATATACTACAGACAGAAAAGAAAGCACTCTGCTACACAGCGCCCTCATAAGGGAAGAGAACCACATAAATTATCCAGCCTTTATCCTGCAGCATAAGAAAGAACAATTGCATGGAAGGAAAAAAGATATTAAGGACCTGTGGTTGCTAACTGTCTGTGGCTACATAAAGAAAGTGCTTAAGTTCCAGAAAGCATTTTACAATTTATTTGTTCCTTTACGAACATGAATAACACTAGTGAACTGACACTAAAGATCTTGTATGTTGCACATGCGAGGGTTGTGGGTTTTTGGTTGTTTTTTGTTTGTGTTTTTTTGACACTAACCTTGACACCAGCATTAGTCTTTTAGTGTTACAATAAAAAAAAGAAGTGGCTATTTTGCACAATCATAATGCTTTGCAGTAAAGACAGAAGACCAAATTAAATTTTAATAGAAACCAACTATTTGCATATCCATTAATGAGGTGCAGAACTGTAGGTAAGAAAACATTTATTAAATAGACATTTGTATAGCATAATCCTAAACTGGAAGGATACAGGGTAAAAATCACAACCCTGTGATCACTAGACAAGTCCACAGGGATGAGGCATATCTAACATCAAGCCAGCAAGGTGATGTCAGGATCAGTAAAGCAAAGTAAAGGCCTAGGCACAGTCCTTCAACACACCTTAGGAAAAGAGCAAGGGTCTGAGCTCACACAGCTGTTTCACACTGCCTAACCAAAGCCAGCTGTGTCAGCTCACGGGAAGCTGTACTCATGTTGGAGCTGGACACAGTCAAGGAATGTGAGGATGCTGTATACTCTGGGGGAGAACTTGGCACCCTGACAACAGCTCCAACAGTACTACAGTATTTCTAATGCCTCCTATTTTTTTTACATTTTCTTTGCTTTAGGTCACAAAATCATTGAGAAACACTACAGCAAAAGTCTCAGTGCCACCAAATACCAAATGTCAGCTAAGGGTCACCAAACCCCCAAAACCCTCTTCTCAATTTATTGTATATTAGCATGCTTTAATGAAAGAACCTAAAATAACACAATAAAATATAAGGATAAGCCACCACATTTCCTCTTTCAGTCTGTAGTTTCATTAGGGTCCTAAAAGAATTAAAGAATTCCTCTTTTAGAAATAACTTCAAACTAGTAGTATTGCTAGTAAATAACTTGTGTTACGTTTAGACTCAACTGCACTCAAAATGCTGTAATAAATTAAGGATTTATTTATATATTCCAATATTGTTTGTATTTTGATATAGAATATACATTTTAGTCCAAATTTCAGAAACATTACTAAATTAGTTAGGATACGTCACTAAAAAATTTTGCCTACATCCCAATCGTATTGTGAACCTTGGAGTCTGCTGGGCTTTTTCTTAATTTTAGGCATGATCTTGGTTTCTAAAACTGATTATTGGTTTTGGTGTTTCAAGCTGAAGTAACACAGACCAAATTTTCAGGAAGCAGTCTGTAGGAGTTCTGCACTGCAAATCAGTTTACAATGCTGTAATTTTTTACTGGTAGCAATTTTTCCCATACTCTTGGTCATTGTTACTCAGAAATACAGCAAAATCCTTACCTGAATTCTTTCAACTGGACCATTATAGTCACTGACCACTGAATCAGGAAATGTGTTTTGAAATGTGCTTTGTTTGTTCAAACAATCCCTCAGAAAAAGATGGGACATTTAACAATACAACCTAAAGCACATAATTCAAAGCAACTTAATGATATTTGTTAATATTCTATGCTTTCTTTTCAGTGGTAGGACACAGCTCTAAACAGATTTCATTCATTTAAAAAATATTTTTTTAGTTCTTTTAAGAAGTTGGATAAACTCTGCAAAGTATGCGAATTGGCATGCACAGATGCCCACGATTCACACACTGATATTTATAAAGCACTTCAAAATTAGTCACAAAAAAACTGCAAAAAAACAACCAACCAAAAAAAACCCCCAAAACCCCAAGCAAACTGACATAACACATTTAACGTTAATTCATGATTAGAGATATTTTATAAATAACAGAAAGTTTCATTTCACCTGCAGATTAAGTATAGCAAAGGAGAGTATACTCTTGCAATATAGACACAAGAGAAAAAATTAGAAGGCACTCAAAAACAACTATAAGAAACCTCAGATTTTATATTATAGTGTTTATTGGTATTATTTCTAACAATCTAAATATTTAATTTCAGTAACACAGTATATTTTGTTTATGACATGCCGTTTCCACATTCACAAACACAACATGGAAATACGTGAACGGCTGATGCCATTTTAATCCACCATGAAAGACAAATGTTCTTCCCTAGGCCTCAACATTTGTATCCAAGTTCCTAATTGCTTTTCATGCCCTAACAGTTTTTCGTTTTACTGATGTACTTTCCTGGACTCCTCATCACTCCCCTAGGCCCAAAAATCATTATGGAGTTTTACATATTCTGTCCAAAATACTTCTTTTCCCACTAATTATTACCCTACCTCATTATTTGAGATGTTTCTACCACTACAATTGAAATTAAATAGATAAACTTGTAATTTTATCAGTAAATGATAATCACATTTTATAGGTTTCAGTGGTTTTTTTTTTAACATGGTATATAGCAGTATATTGCAACATAAAGTTTCAGTAAATATATTATAATGTGTGGGTATTTATGTATCCTATACATTGGATAAACTGAGTTTCTTTATTTTTTTGGCAAGAAGCAATAATAACAGAAGTTGTCAATGTTACAGTTTGGCTCTTAAAAAATTCAGGGAACACTTTCTAATGTTAATTATACTTAACATTTAGGCATTCTACAGTGAATATACTTTAATGTTTTTCTATACTAAAATCAACACTTAATTAAATGTAACAGAAAGCTTATATGTGATGAAACCAAAGGGTCAGAAAAAACCAAAATGCAGCTGTTTGCTCTCACTTATAATTATGTGCATCTGTTTGAATAAACACTTAGGCTGAATTCATAACAGTGTGTTTTGTTGAAGGTAAGAAAGCAACCTATAAAAATACTGAGAAGAAAATAAAGAATTTAAAAATATAAATTCTCAAAACTATTAAACAAAAGCCAAGGAGGTAATTACTCTATGTAGACTATTAGCACAATATCCAGGAATTATATTAGGACATAAAAAGACACAGAAACTGCTAACCAAAAAATGCACTTTTGAAAACTATTTATTCCAAATAACATAAACCTACTGGAATTAATATTAGTCTTTTTATTGACATTTATTAATTTTCTTAGAGGTCTTGGATGATCAGAATTTCCTACATACTCTTATATTATTAGTTCATGTGGGCTTTTCTGGCTTCTGTTTGGTTGATAGTACTTTTAAGCATGGAACACATTCAACATAGGTACACAGGAGTGGACAAAAATCTACATGCCAGTACTCCAAATACAACAACTCTTCACCACCACTACCAATTCTAAAAAATAAAATCACAAAACACAGGCTTGCATTTTCCTGTGGTGCATTAAGCTCTTCCCATGATAATAAGTTCTCTAAAAGTTTAGTTAACTTCAAAAAAATTTTAATCTAGATTCAGATCTATGAAAACCAGAAATACGAAGAACTAGGATGTTTCAAGCTCAAATTCCTGGAATTCAGGCTTATAAAATAACATGAGAATTATTTACAAACAGGAAATATAATATGCTTGTAAGTGCAAACTGGAAAATTTGCTTGAGCAACTTAATGAAGATTGCATTAGAAACCCTGAACAGATCAGACTCTTTAAGTTGGGTCAATTCCCACACCACATTCCCAAGAGTCTGATCACAGGATAGATCCCACTGTGGTTCAAGAATACCAAAGTATTCTCACGTCCTTTTAAGATTGTAAAGCACATGTCATTAGCGAGATATAGCTTGCCCTGAGGATTATCACCAGTCAAATAATAAAGAAATAAATAACTCTGCTTGATGCTAAATGTATAGAAGTGAAAGATTGTACACAGTACACAATATAATAGTTTTGAAATTTAGCAGCCTGTAATTTGACAATATATCATTTCTATGTTGCTTTTATTCTGTAAAGGCTAAAGACAAATAGAGATGTGTTTTATAGAGATGTGTTTTGGGTGCATTAAGTCTCCTTCATAGACAGCAGAATGAGTATTGTGGGGTTATTCACTTAATTTTGTATTACCTAAAGTGCCAGTTTTGCTGAAGATTGATGTCTTGGTAGGCTTCAAGATCACACTGGTAAACCTCAATTCTGTTGGATTTTTTCATTTGTTTTGAACAACAGTAAGAAGTATACTTTTGCTACTCAGTAGTATATTTCTGAGTGGTATAAAATTTCAGCAAGATTTCTGAGTCAGATGAAATATAACTTATGTTGCAGCTATTATCTTTTGCCACATTAATGACTTTAATAAGGTTAAGGCAAGAATGATTGTTAAGTGTTCCTCTCTCCTATGGATTTTATTTCATAGGAAGGGAGATGGAGTTTTCAGATTAAATGGGTTTGGAGTCTTCAGTTTGATACAGTTATCAATGCTACAGAACTGTACTAAAACCCTGGCAACTGCAGTAATATTAAGCACGAGAAGGTCAAGAAAGATCATTGTGTTTCATCCCCTACCACAGTGTGTGTCCCCTTTCCTCATTTCCAGGTCACTGTCTCTTGTCCTTTCTTGACCATTATGTTTAGCTATTATAAAACATTAAGAGGCAAAAGGTTAGGAATGTTTCAGTGCAATTACACAACCTCTGGAATGATTCCACCTACTAAAATAAACAGATCAGAAAGTTTTAAATTCTTTATGGACATATTTTCAGCCAAGAGTTTTTCTTTTGATGAGGACTGTGAAAGGTGATAGATGCTCCATCCCTGGAAACATTCCAGGTCAGGTTGGACAGGGCTCTGAGCAGCCTGATGTATTTGAAGAAGTCCCTGCTCATTGCAGGAGGAGTTTTCTAGATGACTAGGTGACTTTTAAAGGTCCCTTCCAACACAAACCGTCCTATGACTGTATTTCAGGAACTGCTTGTTTCAATAGTCACAGTTTGAAAAACTTGCCTTACTGTGCAAAAACACAACACACAGCATTTCAGTAAATCTGGAAAAGCATGAAGATTTTTGGAAAATTCAGAATCCTCAATTCAATAGAAATAGATTCTTAAATACAGAACAGCAGGTGCTTCACTACACTATTTTATTGACTGCACATTGATATGCAATACTAATTTTAAACCTGTAATGGACCCCAGTGACTTCCAGAAATTTACACAATTCATTTCTCTTATTGGTTGCATCATTCCATTATGGCCTTCTATAGAGGTGAATGCATGCTTTGCTATGTAAGTGTACCAAAGTTGTGTATTAAGAACAGTAAGTGTCATGCCTGAAATACATTTCAAATTTTAGCTTTAATAGAAGCAAATTACCTTAACAAATTTGGATCATTATTACACAGTCAATAATTGTCATTTCAAGAATCATCAGTCTTCTAAAAACTTTTCTCTCCTTCCTCCTTCCCCCTCTACAAAAAAAGCCCACTTAAATTATACAGGAAGACATTGTTACTCGTGCACTATAAAATATCACCTGACTCAGTCTTTGTACTTGAGAAAAAATTCAAGTTACTACCTCTTCAAGAAATACCATTCTTTAAGAATATACAGTTCTACAAAATTCAGAGGTTCTGATTTAAAAAAAAAAAAATCACTCTACTGTGTCAAAACATATCAGGATATATGAGAATGGCAATTTTCTTTTTTTTTTAGGTATATTTCTATGCTCAAAAATAACATCACTGTTCATTTTTTACCAGTTCTTAGGCATAGTGGGAAAGGAGGGTAGGGAGAGATATAGACCAAAGATGAGTCACAACATTAAAGCAACTTAGAGTAGTGAATAATTGATCTGGACAGAAACGTAGCACAGCCAGACTTCATTTTTTTACTTCAGAACGTGGCAAAACTGAACTTTACTCTCTTTTCCTCCATCACAATCTTCACTTAAATTCTTCTCGTTCTCCTCTGAAGGAGCTGTAGAATTATCTTCCCCAGACTCACACAAAGGCTAACATTCACTTACAGAGGCAGCAAGTGATCAAAAATTGGTTGTTATCATATATAAATGTCTATGCACTCACAGCTGTGTTACATACTCCCTAAAAACAGATATGTTGCATACAAAAATAAAGGGATGAGACCTATGTTATATAGACTGCAGAAGTCTGTTCCTTTTCCTGGAAGTTATGTGCAAGTGCGTCAGTGCAGGCAGGATGTGCTACTGAAATTGGTTAACAATGTTCTAATAGTGTAAACAGTATTACATATTTGATTCTGTGCTGGATAGTTGGATTATGCCAACTCTGCAAAATGCCACAGTGAGGAAAGATCTGTATACTCTAAGAAAAGATCATAAAATGCTAACTGATACACACTGAAGCTTTATTCCAAAAGATTACACAAGATTACTATGGGTCTCATTATTTATCCAGTATTGGGATGTCACATTAATACCTCTAGAGATACATAATAGGGAATAATAAAAGTAACAGACTTGGACAGATTATGACAGTGGCCACTTTCCAGAGAGAAAGCATACAGCAGTGAAAATACTGGCATGATAACAGTTTTGTTACATGGCATATTTACTGATTCATTATCTCCAATTCTTCACGTTCCATTGGCCCCAGTGTTAAAAACGCCCAAGTTCAAATGCATTTTTTTACTTGCCAAAGCCAAAAGACCCTGGGAGAGGAGGAACAGATACTGGCTAAAAGGGCCTTTTTGTTTATATGTAACTGCCAGGGAAAAAATGGAGTTTTAAAGAAGCATGCAGAGAAAATGAATATTCCCTGAAGCATTTAATCAAACATCTTTCAGCTCAATTTGTGCATTTCAGGCTGTTTATATTTTTTATAGTGCACTTTTTCTCTTGCTTTGTGCAATATCATATATTATTTAAAATATGAGGACAAGTACTAATGCAAATATACTATGTAAATTATATTCCTATACTTCCTATATATTAACTGTGTTGAAAATATCTTAAATTTATAAACACATAATAAAAGCAACTAGTAATAAAACTGGTTTCTGGACTTCAGCAGAGGAGGGCTCAATTAAAGTCTTAAGAAACCATTTTCTATTCAAAATCAGCATTCTGAACATGTCATAATTTGAGATTCAATCACAATTATCATTCCAAGCTTCTGGAATGTACTTCATCCTTCCAAATTCAGTATCCAAAAATAGAAAAAAAATATAAAATCTAACATAGACTTCCCAAGAAAGTATCCTGAGCTTCAGCCACACTCTATTTACTTATTTTCCAGAAATGTAAAGAGACAATGTTCATGTACAGCAACACTAACAGAGTGTTGCTGTCCATTTTGAAGATGAAGTACTACAATGTAACTTTGACAAGGAAATTAGGTGGTGAATATCAGGTTTCCTCCATTAATGTTAACTGCTGGCAAATATTCAATAATAACTTACAGCACGTATTTGATTTTTCTGTAAGTTCTCTTATTCAAAAATTACCTTTGTATCAAATCACTTAACTCAGTTTAAAAAGTCTCCATGAGGATGTTTGCTGAGAGGAATACTCCCATTAAAAGGATTCAGATGCTGACTGCTCGTCTTGAGATGAGACATATCCCATTTCAAAGATCCCAGTCAAAATGAGAAACACTGTTACAGTCATTTGTGTGAAAAACCTTATCTCTCTTCCTTAATTAGCTACCACTTTTATTCTTCTCACCTTTCACACAAAGTTTAAATTGCCTTTAAAAAAAAATAAAAGCAATCATAATCCTAGTTATCTCCCATATTAATAATCCATCTACCTCTCCTATCTAAAATTATTAAAGTTTTACAGTTACTATAGCGAGAACTTCTTTATTCTGGTCCTCAGCTACTTCTGATCTGACTTCTGTCCTGTGCATTTTATTGAAAATATTCTATTCACCATCTTCAGTGATCTATTTATTATGAACTCTTAAAAAATCCATTACTCAATCTCAGTATGTCTGTAGTATTAGATTACTTCAAATATACTGACAGACTTACTGGAAATGCAGTCCTCTTTCATATCTCCTAAAACTCTCTAATCTGCTCTGTGTTGTTCTCTATTTGATTATGGTTATCCCTTCAATGTCCCTACCAAATTCTCTAGTGCAATTAATAAAATTCATTTTCATAATCAACCCACATTTACATTTACTGATAAGGCAAGTCACACCTTACACTGTCTAGTTATTCCTGCCTTCCAGGCTGTCCTTTCCATTTGAATTCCCACAAGCTAACAAAAACTGTTCCCTTTTTCCCATTTGAAGTTCTCCTTAAAGTGGGCACAAATTCCAACTGATGTAGCTATACAGCTTTGGGCCTACACCAGGCTCACAGCAAACAACCTAAGAGCCTTTACAAATGGGCTTGCACCTGTTTGAACTAGTCCCTATGAACATTTCAAGTTTTCATTAAAAGATGACAGAAAAATGAGTTTCTAGAAACTTGATCCACTACCACTCGAAAATTGTAAACAATTTAGATGAGTCAGGAAATATTACAGACATCAGACCTTCTTCAAAGTCTAGTATGTAGCACTACACAAAGCTTGAAAATAGGAAAAGACTGGAAATTCTACCAGTCTTTGTAGCTTTTCCATCTGAGTTTCTCAAACTCTTCTGCGAGCTCTTTTTCTTCAAATGAAGTTTCAAGCACACTTCTTGTTAAAAACTACAGTCATTTTCCAGCTGCCAATATGAATATAATTGCTTGGAGTTTATATTATATTACGCATCTGTAAACAAACACTTTAAACTAAAAATATAACATGATTAATAATCACTGGAAAATGCAAAGACATTTTTATGTTTTTACTTTATCACCCTAATTAATGTCAAGCTACACAACAAGCAGCACATATTGACTTGATAGATTACTCTTTCATGAAATGATACAATAAATTTTAACTGATCTCTCATTTACCTGTATGAAGAAAAAACTTTTCTCAGATGTGACAGCCCATTTACACACTATGATTGTGCTTAATATCCTGAAAGCTGCCTCAGTGTATCTGAGGAAGGAAAGGATATATTGCTAAGGAAACTTAGCAAATATACCAGTTTTTAAACCAAGAAAACATGATTCCCATAAACCTTACAGATAACTTCCCTACTTTTCATGAGCGTTTCCTATATCTTCTCTGGTATAGGTTTCTGTTTCAAAGCTTTCTACCATTAAAAGTGTTAAGCTTTTGATTCTGGTTTGGATGTCAGTCCTTCCTTCAAAAAATTCTGAAGTGCATAATTGCAATTCAGAATTTTTTTTTTTTTTTTTTTTTTTGGTTTCAAATAGTCAGGCACTATTACATCTTTTCCCCTATTTTTGGAAAACATGTTAAATATACTGAGAGCAAAAATAGAGTTCTGAACATAGTAACTGAGGGGAAAAAAAAATCACCATGTTCAACAATTAGATGAAGATGATTGTACTTTCATATATTTATTATGCTGTAGTACAAATCTCCTGGAAATTACTAATAAACTTTCAGAGATAAAGGATTGCAGGTCAGTGAAATAAATGAAAGCTGAAGCAGAAGAAGGACTTCTCTATCTCTGAAAATCTAAGATAATGGAACACTGCTCAGGTGGTGTATTTAACTAGATAATGGCTACGTATCAACATGGATGCCTGAAGAAAACAAACTTTTGTGAATGGAAGGAAAAAATATTCCAACTTCTTTGTAACTGCAGAATAGGAGACTGCATGAAGAATTAAGACATGTAAAAGGAAAGCTGCTTGTTAGTCCATGGATTTACATTACAGAAATAATTGATTGCATATACCGTTGTTCAGAAATACCATCCTTTCCTTTTACTTTTTAAGATTTCATTACAACTGAAACTTTTGCCTTTAATTCATTACCTGGAGTTACAAAACAAAAAAGAGGGACAATTGATTGGAAATAAAAAGATGCAGAAAATCCTGACAGAGTATAATATTTTCCACCAGTGTGGATATACACACTGTTACAGCTTCCAGGACTATGTGCCTGGCTCTTCCCTCTATAGAAATGCTAGTTAACTCCAGTAGTGTAACCACTCACATCCGAAAAGAAGCCCAGTCAGAACTTCAGACTGGTTTTAATGCTTTCTTCATTATTTCCAGAGTACGAATGGCATTTTATTTGAAAACAGACAATTTTAAGGGATAGACTGCAGATCAGTCAAAGAAACTACCATCAACCAACTTAAAAATAAGAGTCCTGAGCAGGATCTTCAATTTGCATAACAGAGCCATAAATTTAGTGACAAGAACAAAAAAAAAATACACAATTTAATAATAAGTAATTAAAAATTAGTTGGTCACTGGTAAACTTCAAACTTTTCCTAGCATATCAAAGCAATTTGTAATGTGAAAAAATCAGTCAACCGAAATGTCTTGAACATATAATTTCTCCCACTGTTTTCATTTTTAAATTAGGACTCTACTGTTTTCTTTTTGTTGAGGAGACAGTATACATTCCTGTTTAACCATGTGTCAAGAAAAATCATCTGTTAAGATGAAAAGGGATAACACATTAAACCTAGAGAGTAAGAGATTTTTTGATTTCTTCTCTGGTTCTAGAAATATCTATATGTAAAATGTTTAATCTCATTTTAAGCTGGAGAGCAGACTGGTGTCCCTATAAGCTCTATTTAAGATTTTCACACACAAAGCAACAGAGAAGCTCAATATAACTGTAACATGAAACTCTTCGTTTCCAGGATAACAAAAAGAAAAAAATAACACTAACAGACTATCTGGTTCTGAAAGATCAGAACAAATGTTTTAAATATCAGAGAATAGATTTCTCATTCTCAGATTTTACATTGCAACCAGTACTTACTAGACCACATTCTAATTTCTTCTAATGAATGCTTATTCAATAAATGTTTTGTTTTTCACTTATCTTCTTTCTTATGCTTTGCTGTTCATTTTGGAGCAGTTGCCATGTAGAAATGAACAGTAAATATTATAAATATTAGTTTATGACCAAGCTTTGAACAAATCATGTCAGAACACTGTTTCTCTTCATTTTAGCTAACAATCAAAAAAAAAAACCTCAAAACACCAAAAAAAACCCCATTCAACAACAAGAACAAAAACCCAAACAGAAATAGCAAAAAGTCACGAGGATGCATAGGTCTGACACAGGTTATTCCTTTCTGTGGAGGTAAAGATATCAGCAGGATACATAGAAGCTTTACCTCTAGCTTGATGCTGAATGTCAAAAAATAGCTGAGAAAGGTTATGGAGAATTGAGATTATTGCATTCCATCATTTCTCCATTTTGAAGTGTTTTCACTTCACAGAGAAGAATAGATAAAGAAAAGAAAGATTTCGAAGCAAAAAGAATATGCAGATATTTTCTTATTAAAGTTTTCTAAAACATCTTTACAAGTAGTGAATTAATATAAAGCCAAACTGCTCAAGGCCTGGTATAAAGCTTGATGCCACTGATACAGAATCACTAGCCATGCTGTCACATTGCAAAACAAGCATGATGAAAAATTATGGGCCCAATTAAGAAGAATATAATTTAAGAAAAAGTGATAAGATAAATCTAGGTGTTGGGTTCCCTCCCCAACCAAAACAAACATCTTGTAAACAGGGAATGCTATTGTAATGAGCTAACATGATCCATGACACTAAAGATCAAAGAAATACCTGCAAAGTTTATGTAAAACTGTTATTTTGCTTTGTCTCAGCTACTATCAAAGAAGGCAAACAAGTGCCTTGGTTTCTCAGATACCCAGACTTGATCATGTAGTTTCAATTATCCAATCACATATCAGTCACTGGAATTTTTTTAAGTTGCAAATAAAATTATTTATGAAAGTGTTTATGAAATACATTAGTTATTAACAGATGTGTTATATAAAAACAACAATATTTGTGACTAAAGAAATATTTCCTTGTGTTTCCCACCTACAAGACCCCTTACATTTGGAGAATACTTAAGATAATAATGAAACAGTAACTGAAATTTTCACTTGTCTTTCAATACTTAATAAAGCCTGCCTAGGGTAGTTTAAGCATATTAAAAAAATTCCAAAAAAGAGAGGATGTTTTAACTCAAAATTTTATAATTTTGGTCTCATTTCATATCAACAGAAAATAGGCAGCCTAGTCTATTTACAAAAACCCAGCATTGAAATGAAGATGGACTTAACTAAATTCAAACAATGAATCTCTTATAAGAGTGTAGCAATTTTATTCACTGTTAACTATATAGTCATAACTATGCAGTAGAGAACTCAGAATTGCTTTCGTCTTTAAAGAAAAATAAAATGTCCTTCGAAATCAAACACACCTTCTAAAGACATCAGTCACTTCACTGAGAAAGCATTACAACCTTGGCACTTGCACCCAAGAGACTGCTGTCAGTCGGCAGTCTGATGTCACTACAGAATTACAGTTTACAGTACATTATCAATGCCTGCTATGTCCTCTGAGAAAGTAAGCTCTGCTGGCTGAACTTTCCAATTTACTCCCAAAGGCAGAAGAACAAAGCTTCCAAAACTATATAGCGCATATTTTTTTAAAAATTCTCTAGAGATGAGATTACTACTTATTAGCAACATTTTCTTGTACTATAGAGTGAATACTAAGCAAATTTCCTTTGAGTAAAGTAAAATTTCCTTTGAGGTAAAGAACCTCAACCACTAAGAAATATATCAAAATTGTAGGTGATACATTCAAGACAAAACAGGTATTAAAAACAAAGCTGCCCAAAAGTAATTCAGACTTCAGAGCTAAAGAAAAAAAAAAAAAATCGTCCTAGCAGGACTACATACTAAATATCACATCAATGAGATTTAATCTAGACAACAGGAAGAGGTTTCATTATTGCTGAACTTTCCATTACCACTCGAAAACACCACACTTGACCCTTCTCTAATCCTGTAAAGACTAACTAATAAAATATTGCTATATTTATGAGTTTAACGTTCTTTATTCATGTCTGAAAAGAATCCCATCCTTGATGATAGAAAGACAAATAGGAGGAATTTTTCTTCTCTGTCATTTTGTTTTAAGCCTTAATCATAAAAGATTTGCACGACAGTAAACCAGAAAAAAAAAGTATTTGTTCATCATTCCACTTTTGAGTGGGGGAAAAGGGTACTTGATAGGGTTTTTTTGATGAATGACTGTTGCAATCAGAATCTCAAATCATAATTAAGTTCCACCTTTCCTCCCTATTTTCTGAATTTAGTAAAATAGAGGTGGATGGCAAAATGAGGTGCTGGAAAGGTGAACAAATCAGTAGGGCATAGGAAAAAAGTGGGACTGCTACATGATGATTAGTATTCCACCTGCTCAGCAAGTCTGGCTTTGCCTACTAGCATCAATACAAACTTTAAGACAGACCTTACTCTCAGTTGATTAAGTATTTTGCTTTCTAGAGTAGTCTTTTGAAAAACACTTAGCTTTTCCAGTTGCTTCTTCTATTACATATTTTTTCATCCTTCAGTTTTCTTTTTTTAGACAGCACTGACCTTTCATAGGATTTGAATCTTGATTTTTTTATCAGACAGTTCTGGGATGAATACTTGCAAGAGTGATGTCAATTCACAACTCAAACATCTCTCTTTGGATCAAAAACTGAAAACATTAGGCATCTCCCATTCTTTTCTGCAGAACAAAGATCTACAAAAGACTGATCAAATTTGTCACCTGTCTTTCTCCTTGAAGGAGAAAAGTTTTACTCCTGCAAGGAGTGAAAAAAAAAAAAATCCAAAAACTTCAGTATGCTTCCTAAACCCTTTTATTATACAAAATCCATCATTTGTCATAAGTGTCATCTCTTCTTTAATGGATAAACTAGTATTCTTCTTCCTACTCAGTTACCTCGTTAAAAAAATAAATAAATGAAAAATAGGCAAACATACTCCTCCATAAAAAAAATATTTTTCCAAGTTCTCAGGAAACTTATAAAGGCATTCCAGACACTTTATTTCTTTCTACAAAGAAAACAGTAACACAATATGCATTTGTGTTTTTAGCAGACAATAATCTGAGGGGAAAAGAAACACCATGGCAGCAAAAACTGGCAACTGCTGATTGATCTTTCTGCCTGAATGCATGAAAAATAACCCAAGATGTCTGGACTGACCTTATTTAATGAACAGACAGTATTTCCTCTGCTTTTCCTAACTTCATTATCATTTGTTTCAGCAAATCAACCCTGGTAAAGGAAGAGGAAGGAAGTGCCGTTTTCTGCACATGGGATGGGCAACCCCGGATGTACGTACCGACTGGGGAATGAAATGCTGGAAAGCAGTGCTGGGAAAGGGACCTGGGGGTCCTGCTGGACAGCAAGTAGAATATGAGTCAGCAGTGCCCTGGCAGCCGGGAGGGCCAACCGTGTCCTAGGGGGCAGCAGGCAAAGCATCAGGCAAAGTGCGTTGAGGGAGGGCATTGTCCCACTCTGCTCTGCACTGGTGTGATTACTCACCCTGAATATTGTGTGCAGTTTTGGGCACCACAATATAAGAAAGATATTAAGCTCTTATTAATCATCCAAAGGAGGGCAACAAAGATGGTGAAGGACTTTGAGGAGAAGCAGTGTGAAGACTGGCTGAGGTCACTTGGTCTGTTCAGCCTGGAGGAGACTGAGGGGAGACCTCACCACAGTGTACAACTTCCTCGTGAGGGGAAGAGGAGGGACAGGCACTGATCCCTTCTCTGTGGTGACCAGTGACAGGACCCAAGGGAGTGGCCTGAAGTTGTGTCAGGAGAGGTTTAGGTGGGATACTACAGAAAGGTTCACCCACAGAAAGGTTCACCCAGAGATTGGTTTGATTCTGGAACAGGCTTCTTGGTGAAGTGGTCACAGCACCAAGCCTGAGAGAGTTTCAGCAATGCTCTCAGGCACACAGTGTGACTCTTGGGAACGGTCCTGTGAAGGGCCAGGAGTTGGACTCAATGTTCCTTGTGGGTCTCTTCCATCTCAGCATATTCTATGATTCTGTGAAAATAGTTAATCTAGAAGATAGAAGAATATTATTCACTGTAACTGCCACTTAGTTTACCACAAACATCCTACAATTTAGCAGTCTGCTGTAACTTTAATATAAATAGATCAAAATAGTCCAGCTTTGCTTCATATTAAGTGCATTATATAACTGTATGGAATTTTCTATCTTCTTATTTTAATAATAATTTGTGGGAACACAATAAATATGAGAAAAACAACTACTAAATTAGTCCAGCTTCAAGGAAGTTACAAATTTTCCTGTAGACTTCAGGGGGACTAGAATTTTGCCTGAGATCCTGGCACACAACATTAGCTGCAGGAATAACAAAAAAGGTTTTAGTTGCTATTAATGACTAAACTGATACACAGGGTCACTACAGACATATCCTTGGCAATTTCTGAGTTAGCCAAACATAAGCACTGTTAGCACATGCCAAAGTTTCAACTGATTTTTTCAGTGTAGGCTACCAGACATCTGAGCAGTTTAAATGGACTATAAGTTTTAGAGTTCTCAGAGAATTTCCTCATGTAAGAGTAAGGTAATAATGAAACAGCTTTGGTACAAGTGTGTGATTATTCTATAATTATTCACATTTTGCTTTTGTCTATGATGCAAGAAGCCACCACCATATTCAGTGGGACAAACTGCAGACACTAAGTCCTAATTAGAGTTCTATGTGGCTGATTGATCAAGCAATAATTCCAGAGACAGTTATATGGAAGCATCAAGTCAGCAATTCTCAAGAATTGTTGTATTAACTGATTTATTGAGTGTTCTCTTTAGTAGTGTTGCTAACTTTTTCCTTGAAATTATTTATGTAACTTCCTTATATTTAAATACAGAACTGTGCAGAAGCTCACAGTATTTTTCATTTCAAGCCCTGGGATGTTATAGATAGATAATAACTATGCTACTCGTCAGAGAACACAGTGTTTCAATCAAGTTTTAAGTAGCCCTTAAGATCTGCCTGCCAGCGTAGCGTGCTCCTGATGTATTTATAGAATTCCTCCTGTTCACTTAAAAAAGTAAAAGCAGCAACAACCATCCACAAAAAAAAAGAACACTGCAGTTTTCCTAATTTTTACATTTAAAAGAAAAGCAGATAAGCCTTTCAGAATTCCAACTAAAATCAACTAAATTACTGAGGCAAGTCACATGTACATTTGCCAAGCTGTGTTCTTATTTTGTATTCCAAACAGTACTGTTTAAACAAAATTTCAATTAATTTTCATCTCTAAATAAATCAACGCATGTTCATACTCAATTGTGTGGAATACCTTTCTCTTTTCATATGATACTTCCTTCTTGAGAAACGTAAAATTTGTATCTTCAGAAGGATATTTTCAAACTCTTCTCTGGGGCTTCAGGCTTACTTGTTTTTCAAAAATACTTTTCATGCATAATTAACTTTTTTGGTATTTTACCCAAAATAAGCAACTCTTCCTATAAACCACCTTCCTCTACAAGTTAGAACAATGCCGCTAAACAGCAGAAGTTTTACAATTGCCTACCTTTTAATAACTAGCTGAGATATTAATTTGGATCCCAGCACAGCTAAGCAATTACCTCTGTTGTTTAAAAACAGTTTTTTCTTTTTAATTGCTAAGTCAGTCAGGACTGCATGAGCAAGCTATCTTCTTCAGACTTTCTTCCAATGACCCTAATATGCAGCTCTGACAAAAATATGACATCTGGGTTCCTGAGGACACAGAAAAGGAGGAATTAAGGGACATTAATGCAGTCCATACTGATTACAATATCTCAGGAAACAGTCACTCCAGTTTCTTACTGCAGTGGATTAAGTGTGCACACTCGGGATGTTTCTGTCAGAAAGAAATTATAGTATCTTCCTTGTGAACTTGGCCAGTCAAGGTGAATGGTATTAGGCAAAAGACATTGGATCACTCCACTCTGCTTTACAGATTTGCAATAATAAATTTCAGGAAGCAGCAGAAGAAAACTGACTTCTGATAGAAGTACATACAGTGACAGTTTTTCATAGGAATCACTCAAATTGGCTTTATGCAAGGATCACTCGGTGCCCATTGATTATAGGATCATGAAGTATATAACTTGGTACTGACTAAAGAGTCTCAGTGGTAGAATTTATGAACAGGCTGGCAGAAGCGTATGGCAGAATTGTACTAATTTCCACTGCTTGCAGAAATTGTTGACATATTTTAGGAATAATTACGCACACACAACCATACATATATAACAGCACGTATATGCAAGCATTACAGAAATTTTGGATAGTTGGTATGCCATTACATAGTGGAGTCATAACTAATTTTTTTTACTAGACCACCTGAAACTGATGTACTAGGCAGTAAGATTTACATGGCTAGTAAATATTTAGGGCTTTCTTACTATACGATGACCTAGAATACTTACATAAGAAATTAACAGCAGATGCGTGAATAACTTCCGTCAACCACTCAGTAATAATTTCACAGGAAAGAAATTAAAGGGCCATATTTACTCACATAATACATCTAAACACTATCATGCATAATTACACTCAAAGTTAACCCATTGTCCTGGTGTTGGCCAAGGACAGGGCTAATTTGCAGTAGGCTGTCATCCTGTAACACCTCACATCACCGCGGAGGGGTAGAAGTAAGGGATTCTCACTTCCAAGAAGAAGAAGTGTGGCTTGCCATCAGGAGAAAGGGTCTGTCTGCCATTGTTTTGCGTTGTCCTGGTCGGTGAGCATTTTGCATGTAAATCACCCTCTCTTTCGTACACTGTTGTCATTAGTATTATTGCTTTTACTATTTGTTTTCTTATCTCATTGCTGTTTCCAGTAAATTGTCTCAACTCATAACTTCTGCCTTTCCTGTCTCCCACTGAGAGGGGAGGGGAACAGTTTGTGTTTTTCTTTTTAGTGGGAGTACTAAATTTGGGAGTGCCATTCCTAAACTGGGACAAGCATCCAAGAAACTTGCATAAATCAGACTTTCATTAATTTTCCAGAGTCTCAAAACAATGAAAAACCAGTGTCCCAATTCAGAACCACTCATCAAAAGAAATAAAGACCATATAAAAGAAAATTGACTTATCATCTGAATACCCAAAAGATAAATGTACTCCTCTATACAAGATTCTGAATAATTCTAGAGAATTTCAAAGTCACCTTTTGCTTGTTTCATTAGTGTGTTCATTTTGAATTCCTTGCAGAGACACATATTATTTCTTTTCAAAAAAAAAAAAAAAAGACAGCTCATCAAGCCTACTCTGATTCTTCAGGAGTTCACAAGTAGCTGCACACTGCTTTGGACCTCAAAGGTTAGTCCAGGTTTATTCTCAAAGTATGCAACATACAACTGTAACAGTTGTAGTACATTTGAAATTTAGGATTCCAAAGTAAAAATTTGATGATATGCTGCAGAAGAATGACCTTCATATTCACACAGAGTTTGTTTTAAGGTAATCCAGTAATTTAATCCTCTTCTAAGAGGAAATCCAGGCACCATTTCCAAGATTTTTGTAAAGCCCGCTGTAGGCCAATAATGTTGATACACACCACACAAAACATAGCATGCACCACCCTAGACAGCCAGCACAACATATAAACCTGACAGTTTCTGCAGTGCTTTCACCTTCAACCATCCTCACATACTTTTTCACAAAAACAAACTAACAAATCCAAATAACACCCCCCCCCAAAAAAAACAGACAACCCACTCACAAAAGCACACCTCAGAGCTACTCAAAACAAACCCTGTCCCCCACCAAAATCCATGTTTTTCCTGCGTCACACAATGTCAGTACACATCAATCTTCTTGAGAACCTTGTTCCTTCCTTAGATGTATTCCACAGTGTAAACAGTAGTCTTCACAGCTACACAAAATACATTCCTTATAAACTGAGAGTTACCCATCAGTCCTGAATCAAAATTATGTACACTGAGTCTGACAAGCAACATGCAGTTGCTTAACTCTTCCACCTACAGAATAAACTAAATATATACAATTTTCTCTGTGGGTAAGAAAATACGTGATTATAAACCTATGTTCTGTTTCCATTTCTTGTTCTGCACCTGGTACTTGACCTGATCAAGGTTGTCTCCTTTCGCCCCAGCCTCTAAATATTCGTATATAAAGAGTATCCAAATAATGACAGTGTGTATACTATAGGATACTGAGTGTGAATTACTGAATGGCAAACAAAAGAATACTCTAGCAAATGCTACTCTTTAGCATTTTGTCTGTCTTTTTTAGAGAAAGGAGGCAATTTGGCAATTTCCTAATTCCCTTTAGGCAGAAATACAGAAGGAACACCTAAGGCTGGAGTAAGACTATACTCCTGAATTCTACACAAGGTGGTGTTGGAAGGGGCCTCTGGAGATCATCTGGTCCAATTTTTTATCAAACACAGGACTTTAGACTAGGTTATCCAGGGTCCTGTCAAGCTCAGAGCTGAGTCTTGAATTTCATTTTCAGTAAAGAGGATCCCACCAATTCTCTGGGCAATCTACTTCCAAGTTTGTTCTCATGGTTTTGCATCCAAAAAGAATTTTTCATGAAGCACCAGGTGCCTGTTGCCTTGTCCTATCACTGCACATTGTCATGAGGAGAGAGTCCACATCTTCTTTGTAATTACCTTTTAGGTATCAGAAGACTGTGTTTAGCTCCCCTTTATTGGGATCTTGAATCTATTGTCTAGGTCAGGGGAAAAAAAACCACCTAATCTAGCAACACTTTCTGAAAAATGTTACATTTTTAGGTCTGTTGAAACAATGGCATGTTCCAGCCTTGTCGCATTTTATATGTCTGAGTCAGAACTAGTACATTTTTAGAAAACTCCCCAAGTAGTAAATTTATAGCAAACTCCCCCCACCAAAAAAATCTTTGATGGCTAGTGGTATCCAGCAAGGTTTTTCTTCTCTTTTTCAGTTTTCATGACTTTTAACATCACTTGCTCCAAACGACAGTGTGCTGCTCTAGTACACCTGTATGGGCAGGTTAGAGTACATTATTACCACAAATTTGTCTTGAAGTTCTACAGTATTCAGTCAAGCTCACCACTGATGCACAAAATGTAATGTAGATATTCTGTTCTAGAACAATAAAAGGTAACAAGTAAAACTGCAGTCCTTTATTCTTTTGCCCCCAGCCTGTAACCAAAATTGTTATAGATTCTGCTAGTAACTTAGAAATCCCAAAAAAATGCTGCTAGGATACTCAGACAAAGTGAAAAAACAGGTTGAGGCTTAAATGCCACATCATAATCCTGACCAAACATATACTAATTTTTCAGAAAAAAATTTACCCATGTTTAGGAGAGCATGATTTCCAGTAACATAACTTTATGTATTTCAAGGGCAAAATGTCAATTATGTAATTGTTATCAGCAGTAACACATAGCATTTCTGAGTATTAATATATTATTATATTTAGGTGTTTGAACAATAGACATGTAACAGAAATTATAAAATATTTGTCATATGCAAGTGAAACAACAAACTTGCTTGCTCTAGATCCTCATGCCCTCTGTTATTTACTACAAATACTGCCATACTATGTACAGATTTATGTCAAAAGATAAACCTAATAATGTAACAGTTGATTTTTTTATTCACACACACTCCGGCTACTCCAAAGTAAGCACCTAAAAATAAATATCAGAATTTCCCATAATTGTAGGTCTGTTACTTGGATTCCATTCTAAAACAGACTCAATGTTTTCCTCCCATAATATATCAGAACAGTCTCTGCTTATTAAATTTCCCAGCTAATCTGTAAAAGAGGCAAAAGTACTCTGGGACCACTTTTGAAATGCTACTGAAAAAGCCACCCTTCAGACAAAGAACGGCAGGGAGCTCTTCTCTCATTGATATCCAGGACACTTCATAGTTGATCCTTATACTGGCAATAATCACTATCCCTTTAGTTCTTACTTATAATTTGTGAAATGTAGATATTACCTCTACTAAACTGGCTGGCACACTTCCAGTGTGCCATTTTAAGGCTCCCTGCATTGCAGGGTATTTTTGCCTCCACTTAACTAAACCCTTCTGCAAAGAGTAATGTTCATGTAAGAAAAGGGCTTAATCTGAAACACTAAGAGGAAACCCTCCTTTAGACTTCCAAATTTGATTCTTTAAAATTGTTTACCACTGTCCTTATGTATATTTATAATTTTGGTTACAGGATAATGATGCCTTGGAAGCCTTTAATACCTACTCCCTACAAAAAGCAAGTCATCATTTTACTTTACACGCATTCATCCATAGTAAGGCACATGAATTTTATGAAGACTATGTTCATTCATCTTAAAAGCACAGTTCATTATTACAAAGAGAAATAAAAAATACTTAGCATTTTTGTTATGGCTTATAAACGGAACCTCCTTTGTGTTTTGGTAATTAGGCAAAAATCATCTTGCTTTATATTTTGAAGCTTAAGCACACACAAATGTAACAGAGCAAATGATCATATCAAAGTGGGTAAGATACTCCACTGTATGTGCCATGACTGAGAACTGACTGGAGATATATTTTCACCCCCACATACTATTTTAGAAATACAGAAGGCATTTATTACTCACTGTGTGAGTATGGGGGACACACATCAGCACCACGGAGTTTAGATTCACACCTTCTTTTCAGTATCTTTTTAAATTACTTGTATTTATTACTTAGAGCTCTTTGGTAGGACTGCCACGATACAGGCTCCCAATAGTCTTAATTTTCTTCCTTTTTATTAGCAGTTTGTGAAACATTATCATTTGACAATAAAACAGTACAGAAATCCTTCTACAATGTTTTTCCTGGTAAAATATAGTTGTTTGATCTACATGGTTGTTTGAACCCCAGAATTCCCTTCAAGTTCCCTGTCAAAGTTCTCTGCTAGCCAAAATTATAACTGTAACATTCTCTGACAAATTAAATAAAAAAATACATTCTGTTGTTGTAAAGCGTGTAAGAATACTGTGATAATAGAAAATGGCTTATATACGTCACTTATTTCTAAAGCTATCATTCTTCAAGTACAGTAGTTGACATTCACTAACAATGCCTAAATGCCAGATCTTTTATATCCAGTTCAGACATTGAATGTCCGTGTGCCTACAACCTTAGCAATCAACAGCTTTAAAACTTTATTGAGTTGAAACCTGGATTCTAGTTCCTGCTCACAGGATTTATCTGTTTACCCAATAACTATGTAATGGAAAAAAAGCAAAAGCAATCCACTGGTGCATCCAAGGCTTCCTCTCATATTCACAGCATCTCAGAGCAATGCTCTTTGGTTATTTCCCCCTCAAAATTACTTTTTGCACCATAATAAAGTAACCTGCTGTTTCTGTAGGACACAGGACTTATTGACTGAAGATGGCAGACTGAGATTGGTGTTCCCACTGTCTGTGCCACCCTAAGCACTACGAGGCGCCTGCAATCACTGCTACTGTCCTTTTAAAGAGAATAAGCACCTCTCACGTAGGTGTTTACTCCTATAAAAAGAATGCTAGATTTCTGGCCACTGAATGAAGAGATACTTCTAATGTACAGCCCTGAGTCAGTCTTCCATACCATAAAGAGATGTGAGATTTCAGACAAAACACTGTACACTTGACATTTTCTATTCACCAGCTTGCTGCAGCCTCTCAAGGAGCAGTCAGTCTTCTGACCATACCTCAAATGACAGACAATTTCTCCACAAAGCACAGAGAGCTGAAGTGCTCTAACGAGGCAGACTAGATCAGACTGCTTAATTTCACTGAATTAAAATGCATGCCTGAGACCATACTAGGCGTATCCCGAAAAATTCAGACAATACACAACAAAGGCAGATAGTGACAAATATACATTTATTAGGAAAGAGAATCTTCAGCTCATTTGCACACTGGGTTCAGCACAGAATAAGGAGAGCAAAGTGAGACAGAAAGCAAAATATCTTGTAAATCAATATTAAAAGTGACACTATAAAGCAATAAAGGGTACCTAGTAAACAAGAGACAAAGTTATTCATACTGTAAATCCAACTAAATTAGTTTCCCAAACCTGCATAGTAACATTTTTACCATTAATCCATTGAAAAAGTATCAATGACAGACTGAGAGGACTAAAGAGCTGACAACATGGATACCAAGAAATTGATGCACCACATTGCTGGATTCTGACCAAAAAACTGGCCCAACTAAGAAAATTCTTCACAATAAAGCCCCTTTATATGATAATTGAGCTACAAGGTAAGATATATGCCCATTACATAAAGTGATTATTGACTACCAGAAGCTTTCGATTTAGTAGAAAATTACTCTGTATAAGAGCTCTCCTGAGCCCAGTGACAAGGGTTACATTTAGCTCTTTTAGCACACGCTAAGAGAGAATGAGGCTTCTACGGGCCTTTTCTATATCAATTCATCAAAAAATGGAAAGAAAATTAAGTAAGGATAACATTCTGTGCATAGATTTTCACATTCTGTCCAAAAGTTAACTTCCCCTCCAAAAAAGAGTGCACTGGAAATAAAATTAGTTGAATCTGAAATTCACTGACAGCACTTTTCTCACAAGCTACATATGTACTTTAAAGCATGAAGATTTAATGTTAGTGAAGATGCAAAATTCACTGAAATAATACAAAAAATGAATATGCTAATTTCTAAGTTAACTGTAAAAATAAATCAGAAATAAATGACTTCCAGTAAACATACAAAAAATTATGTCCTTCACCCATTTAAAAGAATTAAAAATTTTTTGATTGAAATTTTTACCAACCGCATTACAAGAAATTGAATACGGAGGATAGATAGGAAACAAACAGTCACATAATTGGATCTAGAAATTGTCACCTTGAAATTTTACAAAAGTTTTGAATTTAAATCCACTTTACAGAACAAACAAATTCCACGTAAAGAACACCTTTAAGTCCTTTTCTTTATCTACATTTTAATACATTCAAAAAAATGTGGGGAAAAAAAATCTTCCAAGATCAAAATAATGAAGAGAAATTACTGGTCAAGAAGAAAACTAAAACTTCAGCTTCCACTCCAATACAGTTTAGCATTCAGCACTTTCATAGTGGCTTTCAGGTTCAATGCATTATAAAATATATACATATACATAAAATTTTTTTTAAAAGATAAGCAAGTGGCCTTTTGGTTTGTTGAGTTTGATTTGGTTTAATGATAAGATAGTACTAGAAGAGAAGGATTACATATATGGAATAAATGTGGCATTTAACTACAGATGGTTTCATGAAGTCCTGAGAGAGAAACTGAAAAGAACAAAGCATTTGATCATTACGTCAAATGTGAAGAAAAGGATATTTTCAATGTAGTTTTTTATCAGCAGTTCTATTCAAACTACGTCTTGTACACGCTCAACCTTCAAATCCTGTAAACTCTTAAGTCATCAATTAAAATTAATTTCTCACTAAAACCTACTTGTGTTTAGACATTTTCACAGCAGTGACAATAAAATATTAAATACAGAGGACCTATCGCTGTAATATCTACAACATGCAATATCTGGTAGCTTTTGTCAGAGTTCTGAGGAACAGAGTAAGCTGCAGAAGAAAAATCACAGAAAGCAAAGTACATACAATTTTTACTTTGCAATGTCACAGTTTGTTTGTACTTCCTTGCGAAAATTATTATCATGAAAAAAGACTGATTATTGATTTTGAGGAACTACAGGCATCATATAATATATTGAATCTGCATATTACATTGCATAACCCCCCCTTTGAACAGTCAGAAGACAGTTTAATAAAGAACTATCCAGACAGGTTTTGTATTCTTCACTGAGGATGGCACATAGATGAAAGCTTTTGTTTTGCTAATGGTTTGAATGCCTAATTCCTGAAATACCTTGCTTCTGACATATATTTGCCCCCCATTAACAGTATTTCTACTGTGTTTATTGAGGGCTTTTAAACAAAAAGATTTCCTACTGACATTTAAACTTCTCTTCTGAGACCCCTCAGTGTCCAAACTCGGCAAACTTTAAACATGTAAAGACGAAGACATTCATTTATCATCTTAGAGTGTTAGGAAAATGCAGGATAACTTCAGGAGGATTTTTTGTTTCACTAGGACTGAAACTACTGGAGGTTCAGCGTGCCATTTTATTTTCTACAGCTTACATTTTACTGAGTATGTTTTGTCACTGTAGATACTTTACAAACATGATAGGCATTTCAAAATACTGTCATGTAATAAGTAAGGATATCTTCACTGCAGTGAAAAAATAGAAACGAGGTATTCACTGAAATGCAAATTGATATTAAACTTAAAAGTGGCCTCCTAAAAGTAAGATTGAGATGAATTATCACGACAGTGATGAAACAGTCTTATGCCTATGTACCCAGTGTGCACCTTTTTCCTGGGTAAGCTGACAAGCTTTCCATGCAGCTAGCACTTCTCTTTCACTGGTTTCAAACTGGCTTTCAGGGAAAAAAGCCTGAGCAATATGCTTTCTGTGTTATTCTGAGCAAGTGTGATTGCTGAGCACAACTCCTAAACAGATCATAATTTGTGTACTAATAAGAAACAATTCTGGGCAATAGACTGTATTTAATCTTAAAAATACTATCTAGTTTCTGTATGTCCAAAGAAGGTTTACTCCTTCTTTGAGAAACATAAGAAAGAAGGGCTGCCACACAGGTTTCACAATTAATCTTTTTGCAGACTTACAGGTTATTCTCAAAAAGGATTGTGTGAGACTCAGATTTGGCTTCCAAAATACCATGTTAGGAGTATTTCTGTGGGAAAGTGAAGAGCAGTGAGGCAGTCAGACAAAGGCTCAGAAAAGTATAGCCACTCATAAAGCTCAGGATATAGCACTCAGAGCTGACCACAGTGAATTCAATTACAAGTTGTAAATGCAGATAGCTACAGTAATAGCAAAAACACAGTCACACCTGAGAAACAGAAGAGACCAAAGTAGAAGACCAAGAGGGAAGATTTGCCGGCTGGGTGGAGAAAGCCCTTGTAGTAAAGAAAAGCAGCAAGAGAGAATTTCTGTAGCAAAAACTTACAATAGCTAGCTGCACACTACTTATGGTGTACCAAGATTATTAATACATAAATAGCGAATAGGATCCTCAGTATGTGATCTGAAAGCCATGAAATTGCCCTAAGAAATAGGTGGCAGAATGGTGCATGGATGAGTGAAAGTTAAAAAAAAAAAAGGCAATGGAAAACTTAGTAAGCTTAAAGTTTAATTATGTTTTCTGAAGTTCCAAACAGCAAGAAATATTGTTAGATGTTTTATTATGTGTTGCATGTGTTAATGCATACATCTTAACAAGACAGTGGAATTTCATGTCCATCAAATGATAAAAGAGAGCCTGTAGTCATTAAATTCACATGCCATCTAGCACAAGAGTCTTGTCCTTCTCTCTAGCGAGGTCTCTAGCTGTTATGGAAGAACACGGCAGATAAAAGACAGTAATGAAACATCACAAAACCCTCCGATTACAGAGTATAGATGATTCCAAGCATGAAGCAGAAGTTCTACAAATCTTTCTTCTGATGACAAAGGTGGCTAAAGCAAATCCCACCTCCATCCTTGCTCTGCCCTCATTTGTACCAGTAAAACTATCTGGAGGCATTGAAATAATTCAATGTGGGTTTTTTTTTCTTTTTTTGCGTCACAGAATTACTCAGTTTAGATTGGTTCGTTGGTTGTGTGTATAGTCCTCTCTTCAATTCAACTGAGACGACTGTTACAGAATAGAAATCAACAGCCAAAGAGTTTGAACAATTTAACTTTTCCATCAAGAAAAATATGTATAGAACCAAGGTTTCAAATGTCATGTACAGTTTTTGAAAATCAACTACAGCTATTCAGTCAGGAAACGGAAAGATTCTATGCAAAAGTTTTATAATGATAAAAAAAAGATTCAGAAAAATACCGGGTTTTCTTTCACTATTAAAGTTTCCCATTCTGAAGATAGAGACTTTCCTTGTAACTCTTTACCATTATGACAACTAGCAGCTGAACCAAAAATTGACAGAATCTTTCACAATATTACTCTACATGACACTAGCAGCAGTGTGAAATTGAGTGTGATCACAGCAACAGTCAATTCTATTGGTTCAGGGAGTTTTCAGTTCAGGTCAATTTATTCTTCAGATCCTCATGCTCTTGAATCACAGAAGTAAAGAAAACAAAGATGGAGAAAAAAAGAGAGTGGAATGAAAGTCTATAAAAATGAAACAAGTGCAGAAAATTTTAGAAATTACTAAAAGCTCTTCCTGTTCTCCAAGAATACAAGCACATGCAGCATAAGGTATATGAGTAGTTCTCCCCCACCTCTCTTAAACCCAAAGAAGCCTTGTACTGTTTGAGATACATTTACTTCATGTCCTCTAGAGCACATCAGAAAGTCCTTCAAGAGATGAACTTCATACTGAACTTACATCTTATTCAAAAAACAAAAAAAAAAGGCAATTTTTTTTTTAATTTAAAAATAAAATAAAAAAAATCCAAACATTTTTTCCCCTTGTTGACCAACCTCTTTGTCCCAAGAATTTCTGATAAGGTGGTATTTTAAAGCCTTTTTTAACTGTTTTCTCATCACTCCTCCTTTTTCTTCATGTTAAATCCAATCCTCTCTCCTTCAGTTCCTACTAAGGAATAACTACTTGTCATCCCCTCTGATTGTTGTAACAGCTGTTGCTAGTCTGCCAGTCAGTCAATGCAATCTTGTCTCATTTTCTTTCTGTAGTTTCTTCCCCATTTTTTGCATGACAAATCAGAAAGCATATCTGAACAAATACTCCCTAAGTTACAAGTATTTACTAGTGAGTCTAAGGAAAGGTGGTAAAATCTAATCCTTATTCTAGCCTGGGTGTACATAATCCTAGCTATTGCTGAAGTAAGCTCTAACCAGTCAGTCTTTATTTAAGAAAAAAAATAAAATCTTCATTCTAGAGCACTTTACAACAATCTACAATCCCTTTTCCCAGGGCCACATAAGCTATGGTAAATCTTTTGCAAAGTGAAATAAAATTAGTTAGTCTTGCAGCTGCAAATGAACATATTTTACTTCCTACTGCAATGGACTATGAATATATTTGCAATTTAGTCTGAAAGTCAACTAAAAATCCAATTAAATTAGCAGCATCTTTTAAGTGAATGGACAGTACCTTCTTACCAATGGTACCTAATTCACAGACTATACTGTACCAGGACCCCAAATTAGCAGCAGATTTGCTGAAATAAAAAAGTATGAATCTCTATTGACTATCACCTCTTTTCTTCAAAGCTTGATTTCCCCTTAGACCATCAGTTAGTACCTTTTGATTCTCATCCATGTATTTTATCCCCTTCACTTAAGTTAAAAATACTTTAAAAATTACCAAAAAGTATTAAACAGTCTTTGCTTCCATTAAGATTATGCTTCATATCTCTTGTTATATTAAGCTGTAGTCCTACAAATAGAAGCAGACCTTGCCATCAGATTAAACATGTATGTAGTGTCTGCAGGAACAAGGTCTGAATGGACTTTATCACTCATAACATTAGATGGTTGTCACTGAATAAATCAGTGCAATTTCAGGTAATTTTGCTAACAGTTCAAATGTTTCCATCTGAAATCATACAGATAATGGTCAGTCTACCATAAAGTGGAATTAGCTGCCAAGATAATGCCTCTCAGAGCTGAGTTGGTGGTGTTTCAGTTCAAGTTTCAACAAGCTTCATGCCTGTTGTGACCCAGGGGCAGTGTCCACTGTCAATTACCACATGCTTCATCCTTCTTTCTTCCTCACCTCACTTGCTCTGAAAGTAGATCCTTGCTGGATGGCTGTCTCCTCCCAGTTCTGCCCTGCTCTCTGCCTTTGGGAACGGCTGATGTTCTTTCAAACATCTCAGTATTACACTATCCTAAGGGAGAATACGTTTATAATAAAAAGGTAGAGACTGGTGTAGGTAAAGTACTTCAGACAGAATGATTTGTCACTGTTTCCTCAGAGATTAAATCAATTTGATTTTTAAAAACTGCTTTAAAGATGGAATGATTCCTGAATCCACAGAAGAACTGTTAATGCAGAGTTGTCTATCAGAAGGGAAGAGCAACCTGACTGCTTCCTATATTGTGTTCAAAATGTACCTACTACAACTATTCCATGTGTCCAGATCACATACAATGAGATGGCTGCAAGTCTGCCCTCTGCAGCTTTGCACTGTCAAACAGATGGAATATCGTGGAACACAGCTCAACCTTCTTTCTTTCTTTTACCCTTGGAGGAGGTAAAAGCTTCAGCTGGCAAAAGTCTTGGGAATTGGTATGTAAAAGGACTGGAATAGGGAACCATCATGTTTGTGACCCTCCAGATTTCTGTAAACTGTCTCTGCATTCAACTAATTAAGGCAAAGTGATGCTGCTCTTATTAGACTGTTACAACAGAAACATGATGAACAGATTTCTCCATGGGGCATTATTTAAGACTTCTGCAGAAACACTTCCTATTGAACAGACAATGCTGCAATACGCTTGTTTGCTGAAAATGTTTGCTTAGCCATGGAACTTTTATTCAACAGGAGACCATTACACTGTCATAACATTTGATTCGACTTACATTACTGCTTAATTAACACTGGAACATTTAGCAGCTATTAGAAGAGACATTCTCAAGCATCCTAGATTTCAGCAGAGCTCACAGGCAGACAACATTTCACACAATACTTCAGAGATCGAATTTGAATTAACAAAACTAACATAATCTTTGACTCAATTCATATTTCTAGAGGAAAAGTATTTGCAGATATTCCATGCTGATCTTTGTAGATGCTACAGTAAAAAAAAAAAAAAAAAAACACTTCCCCTGCTTTACAAGAATCTTTGCAAATTCTGTCTTACTTTATAACAGATGGGGTACAAGGTACAAGGGGTACAAGGCACTATATAAATTAAATCCCTAACATAGTTAGTAAAGCAGACAGGTTCTCCTGCTAAGATTAATTAAATAAAAGACTGCTTTTCACACAGAAAGCATATACTTAGGCACATACTTAGATACATAACAGTGCGTGTGTGCGGTAAACCAAGAACAGTCTTCTCTGTTTGACAACATGTTAGTCGTCAAAAAACCCTAGTCTTACACTACCTATCTTTTAATTCCTAGGTTCATAGTCCAGAATTAAAAGGTCCATGTGTAAAACTTGTTTTCTTCACAGACCTGACCGAAAGAACGCAAATTCAGAAGAACATATCCATGACTTAAAAAAGCTGCAAGTCTTGTATGAAATTATCTTTATTGCACAAATAAAAGCGTAATTTAACGCTTTAGTCATTCTGATAATTTGCAAACTATGACTTTGCTAAGCCTATAGAATGTATTAGTTTTTAACTTCAATTGCTACCTTTAATACAGTAAAACACTGTTATAACGAAAAAAAAACCACAATATCTATGACGTCAAATAATTAAAAAAACAAAATTCAGAAGTATTGTCTCCCAGAACTCTTATTTCAGCATTTATCACAGGTAATAATTCTTGTTAGCTACACTATAAATATTCTCAGATACTAAATTTCATAGCCTGTTCGCCTCAGTGCATTAACAAATATTTTGCTTCTGTTTCTTAAACATGTGTTTTAGCTGGCATGAGTTGTAATGTAGGCTGTAGCTTCAAAGTCCCCCACAGGGTATTTTACTGTTATGACTTTACTAGTATGACCAAAACATGTGCCTAGAATTTGACATCCCCTCATTTAACAAGCAAAGTGAGTACGGTAATTATACAGGATTTAAGAACCTCTTTCCTTTCCCCCCAGTATTAAAACTACATTTTCTAAGATTAAAGTTTTTGGATTTTCCATATTGACCTGTCAGTTTAGTAAATGCAACATTTCTAGAGACTGTGTGTAAAACACTGATATGTATTTTTTGGAAGTGCCAGAAGAGCAGAAAGGTACTTTCAACCTAGCAAGGACAGTAAGTTTAACGTTAGTATAACAAACGTTCGGGTGAAAGAAAGACTTCAAGTGCTACAAATTGGAAGCAATACAGAAGAATACGCTTAATAATGCCGGGAAACTTTCTTGCATAGATTTACTGATAGAGAACTAGGAAAGATCGGGGAAAAGTATCTAGATGTTATAGAAGAAAGGCATCTGTGTTTCATTAGAAGGATTTTCCAAGTTAATTCTCTTGCAAAACTTGTGCTGGTATCATTTTAATATAATATATGATACAGTGTGGAAAATATACAAATATACCCCCACTCCCCAGCCAGCTTTATACTATCCAGTATGTCAGGGAAAACATTTTTTAATATTCCTTCTATTTCAGAGTTGGGTTTTTTTTTTCCTCTCAAAAAATGCCACGACCCTCTACAACATTTTCTCACAGTCCATTTTTTATTAAAGACACACAACAAATCCAGATGTCAAGACATCAGTGTTTTGTAAATCTCTGCTAACACATTCAGCTATCTATTTATCAGCTGCATGGAAAGTCATACTTTTGGTCTGGAGGAAATGCAGTTATTACATTAAATACCATTTAATGCTAACATTTTTACATAAACTGAGGAAAAATCCAAAAGTTCTATTATTCTGAATTTTTAGAAACCCTCACTTGGACAGCATAGAATGGAATTCAGTTTCAGAAGTCAGCAGCAATGCTCACAAGAAATATTTGAATACTTTGGCATGAAATGATAAAAGAAGTGTTTGACAAATGTATTTATAATAGTGAAAAAAGCAAAGTTGAGATACAACGCAAAAGGATTTCCAAGGGACAACTATAGCATCCACTACAAGAAGAAAACAGTCTAGTTTCACAGTTGCGAATATAACTTTTGTAAAGCTCACCATTTTCACCTACTTGGGAGCCACACACGCCAAGCCCTTTCAGTATTTAGACCAGTGATTCAAGAGTTTATTTATGCATTTTTGTCCCTCAAAGGAGCACAAAACTATGTTGATGACAAAACTTAAGATTGCATAGGTATATAAAAGCCCATACATACTTTACAATTTTAATGACATGTTATTCTATGCAGTAGTTCTTAAAATAGAATATTTAATTTGTAAAGATAATATCTTATTTAATTCAATTTCTGGCACTTTTGTCAAGTGTGTCTGATTAAGATAGTGGGAAACATTTTGTCTCTGGAAAAATATATCACAAGCAGAAGATTACACTGTGCTGCTCCTTGTTAAGCCAACTTTATTGCACTAAGAAAACTTTTACAACAAAATACAACAAGTTTATGAAGTTACTGTCTGAGTTTCTCATAGACAATTTCCAAGTTAGACAAGAAACACGAGGAATGTGGAGAACCAAGAGTTTTGAAAATAAAGTTTAACGCTGCAGAAGAGGATTTATTTATCATTTCGTTACTGAAGTACACTGTTTACACTAGAAAGCTATTACTACAAAACAAACAACCACCTTAGCTGTTTAGTTATTGAAGAATGACAAGAGGAGTGTAGTTACACCACCCGATATCTAGTCTCCACAATATTAAACAGTAAATATTTCCAATCAGTATAAGTGGCATAATGAGATATAAAATTCAATATTAGGTGGTTAGTAGCATAAAACTCAAATTCAATCATCAATTCAGTCAAATGATGTCAGTAGAAGATGGAAGAAGATTTCACTGGACAATACGTAAAATATTGCCTCCCCTTTGGTTTCACACACATTTCTGCAGTATTTAGCTATATTTACCTATCAAAGGAAAATTGATGAAAAAAGTCTTCCCATAACTAGTGCTCTAAAACTGGGCAAAGGCCATCCCAGTGCTGCTGCCCAACTAACAACTCAAACCACAGCCCTTTCAGAAGTGTTACCATCATTGTAATATAATTATTAAACATTCTAACACTCTATTCAGTTCCCTGGAAGAGTGGAGGTTACTATTTTAAGAAAGCCTGCCTATTTAAATGTCATTAACTATCCAATTAGTGCAGTCTGCTCTCTGCTAGCTGCAGAGTACTGGGATAATCTTTTAATTGTTAACCACTATTGAATAATTTTAGTAATTACGCTTTTATACATCCTATGCTAATTAAGACAGACTACCCCTAAAATCTCATCATTTCTAGCACACAGTGACAAACAGGACGATCACTGGTCGATAAAATACGCGTGTGACCAGAAGTAACGTTAACACCGTAGGACACCGTCTCCAGCTGCAGCCCCCGCAGGAAGGCACGCACCGCCCGCCGCATCCACCCATCCCGGACCTATTCCGGCCACCGAGGTGCGGGCTCGGGGGCACCGGGCCGCTTCGCACCGCGCCTACGGGGCTCCGCTCGCAACGTTGCTTAAGCCGAGATAAATCACCGCCGCCGCTCCCCACGGCTCCACCTGCCGGGCGCCCGCGCCCCGCAGCGCCCCGCTCGCTTCCTCCCTCCCCGGGGCTGCCGCCACGGCGGGGCGGTCAAAGCCGCCCGGCGCCCCAACGCGCACCTTCCGCGCAACCGGGGGAAAGCACCGTATCCGTCCCTCCTCCGGATCGGCAAGTTTCTGTCCTTCCTAGGAGGAGGCGTGCCTCTGGGGGCTGCTGCCGGGCTCTCACAAGCCGCCGCAGGGCACAGGCTCCCCGCAAGGCAAAGCCTTGGAGGTGCTGGAAACAAAGCGAAATTACCTAAAAGGGCACAGGTCTGCGAGGCGCCGCCAGTAGCCCTACGTCGGCGGGCGAGGCGCCTCTCCACTTGCCTCCGCAGGACGGTGCCTGTTGCACGGGCCCCGCGGGTTCCCTGCAGGGCAAAAAGAACTTCGCCTCGCCGGGCGGCCGCGCTGCCCCCGCTCCGCGAACTCGCGTGGGGGCTCCGGGCGGCGGCCCTGAGCGGCGGCAGAGACGCGCGGCTCGGACAAGCCCCTTCTCCCACCAAGGGCTGAGCTGCGCTCTGCAGAGTGAGACTCCCCTTTTCCCCGCTCCCCGACTTCCCTCTGCGCAAAACCAATTAACCCCGAGCGCTCGCCCTCCCGCAAAAGACGAGACAGGGGGTGCGGGAGCCGACAGGAGGCAAAGTTTGATAAATGAGCGGCTCCGGCGGTGACAGGTGACTATGGAGCGGAGGCATCCTCCACGCCCGGCTGGG
>VZRE01002379.1:57248-68923 GCA_013396775.1 Cephalopterus ornatus
ATGTGTGTTATTTGGTTGGTTAGTTTTTGCTAGATAAATTTCCACCCTGCTCCCCTGGCAGTAAACAGACATTCTGGATGTTCTTTTTTACTTCCAGGGAAAAAAAAATACATCACAACAATAGATAAACAAGGAAATAAAAAATGTGTGTAGAGATTAAACAGTTATTCAACAATATTACTACGAAATAAAGCTTAAATTATACCTCTATTCAGGTGACAAGACATAGAGATGTAAAGATTGCTTTTATCCTAAGTCAGTCAATGAATTTATGTAGATTCGTCATTTCAAACAGATGGCACAAATCTTTCTTGTGCTGCAACTCTGTAATTCTACCTTTTTCAACTGAAAACCATAAAGATTAATGTACATTTTGTCTTCAATAGTAAATCCTATTGTCAAATGGGGAGAACTTTTTATTCAAAGAATTAGATCAATAGTTGACTTTGTTTTGAAGCTTTTATTTAAGAAGCTACTTAAAAAGAATGAAGTTCATGCTCTTAACATCCTTAAAGAAATCTCTCAAAGGCAATTACTCTATTTGCCAATCTAGCGGTCACTGCCATGTAGCAACAAAAAGCATGAAAGCTAGATGTGGAAATCCCTTTGGGTTCAGACAGTGCTTTCTCAGTGGAAGAAGAACAGTAGGAAATTAAAAAGTGAAAAGCACTTTTAAAAATCTATTTGAATATTTTAAAGACCTTGCTTTGAATAGGTGAAGTTTCATCTCTAAACAGTAAGCTTCAAGGTCAATGAAATGCAAATGACAGATGCGTTTGTGCCTGAAAGAATGCCACCAACTTTGGGTAATGTTTAGTGAGCAATATTAAAAGTTGATAGTCTGACTGTTATTTTAATTTGTAAACTCTGTGTTCAGCAAGTATTTGTTCAGAAGAGCAGAGAGTGTCTTCCACTGAAATAAACGACTACATTTTCAAAGTATGGGAAATTAATGAAGAAACTACTTTACTGATGATGGACCTATAACAACACTTGTAAACGTTAGTGAGAAGACACTGAATGATTTCAGTTAAATTTGTTTTGACACACACTGTAATGCACTATTTGAAATTTCAACTGTTTCTTAAAATCTTAAAAAGCAATTTCATTATGAGTAAAACAAAACTTTTATTTTTGTGTGGATTCTAAGAAAAGAAAGCACTATTTAAAGTCCATAACTAGATTGATCATATACTAGCACATTAGATCTGCTTCCGTCAAAATTAATTTGTTAGGCCGCTGGATACAGCTCCATAGGACTTTGATTTGACTAAGTCAAGCTAATAATGAATTTAGTGGCTACTTAATACATTGACTTTTCACTGGAGTTATGCAAGCAGAATATTATTATGTGTTGTGGAGTCATAGCTGAGAAATATGTAAGATGGCTAGGAATAAATAGCTACAGTTAAGAAAACCAGGAGTAAGAAAGGAATAGAAACAGAAAGGAAAAAGACAAAGCAAATCTATGTTTTCTAAAATTTCAGCTTGTGTTGTTTACTTACCTTCATTTGGCTTCTTTCATCATTTAAATCCCTGTGATCTCACACTTGGCATTTTGGTATTTTAAAGGGCTTCAAATTGAGACTGCTAAAAAAAAAATAAAATACATAAAAGCAGCCCCCACTGCCACCCACCAACACTGATACAACCTTAAAAATAGCTTTCCTTATTCTCATATAATGGCCTGGTTTTTGTCTGGACTCTTAAAATCATACTTCTAAGGGCTTAAAGAGCTGCTAACTTTTCATGTAGCTCCTGATACACATCCCGTGCAGTATGTCGTACTTCAGAAATCCATTTAATGATCTCAGCAGAAAATCAAATATATGTGTTAATAGTTTAAAAACAGTCAAATCTGAACAAGTTCTATTTAAATATCAAGAGAGACAGCTCGTCAGTAAAGACTTTCTCCAAAACAAAACTGTTTTTTGCCCTTGGCCACTATATCTGTGCGGAAGGCTTTTTAAAAAAAAGATGGATTTTTCTTCCACATCTGAACAAGCAAGTTTCCCCTCCTTTTTCAATTTCTCTTTAGGTAGCTGAAATGCTTTTGATCACAATTTATAAATATGTCAGGCAAAGCTGTGAGTAAACTAGCAAGAATATATCGGACAGTTTTAGCTTTAAAATTGTGCAAAAAAATCATACGCTGGCATATGTTATAAAGACTTAAGAATTCTACATGATTGCATGTTGAATTTATGGATGGGTAACATTTAATATATTATGAAATCTTGTCTAACTATTATGGTCTTATAAAGATTTAAGGAATAGGTTTTTCAGCTAGCCAGGATTTGGAATATTTTACTACTGTGAGCAATTCAAAGTCAAGAAAAGATAGTAATTATCCCTTTTTCAGACCCAATAAGCAATGTGTGGCACTTACCTTAGTATATCCAAGGACTATTAGAGAATTCAGTCTTCAGACTGTTCTCCAGTTTATGTAAACAAAGATGAATATATAAAACTGATCAGAAGTGTGTTAAGGTTTCATATTTTAAAGGGAATGCATGTCAGTAAACAGATATGGAAGAGAGGGAAAACATAAGGACTGGACAAAAGAAAGAAAATCTGTAACCTTTTAAAGAAATGTTGGTAGTCTCAGGCTGTTCTGTTGGAAAAGGAGGATTTGCTTCCCTGTGGATTAAACTTTTAGGTTGAGTTGATATGAATGCATTTATATAAGTTCTGAGTCTGACCACCTCTATTTGGTAGGGGGAAAATGATTTCTTCTGAGGAAGAATATAACCACAGGTGAGGTTAATGGCTTCTAGTTAAAAAAGAAAGAGACCTGCCTTTGGTAGTGGGAATTGTTTAAAATCTACTGTTCTGGTAACTATGATGATCTTCATCTTCTGACCTCATCACAGTCTGCAACTTCCTAAAGGAGGGCAGTGGAGAGGCATGTGCTGATCTCTCTGTTGGTAGAGACATGAACCAGTACGACACAAGGAAATGGACTGAAGCTGTGTCAGGGGAAGTTCAGGTTGGACATGAGGAAAAGGTTTTTCAGCGAGAGTATAGTTGTCACTGGAACAAGCTTCCCTGGGAAGTGATCACAGCACCAAGCCTGTCAGAGTTTAAGGAACATCTTGATAATGCTCTCAGTCATATGGTTTAGTTTTAGGTATTCCTGCAAGGAGGAGGGAGTTGGACTTGATTATCCTGATGCATCCCTTCTAACTTGAGACATTGTATGATTCTATTCTATGAAAGATAGGGATCTCACATGGGCCATTATTATTACTGTAACTCTAAAACATTCATGTATGGCTCCATGTCACCAGTGTTCCTCAGCAGCTAGGAAGAGATTCTTCATCTAGGTCAGATGCACTGATAAATTTTTATGTATGTCATCAAGGGAGCTGAAAAGAGTACTTTTTTCTAGATTTTGAGGATGCTTGAATACCATTAACTGCAATGATACATTGTAATTGTCATGATTCTCTGGCATTTGCCCAGGGAATAGTGCTGCCCAGGTCAGAGCTGTAGAGCTGAACCAAAAAGCTTCCAAACTGATGAGTTTATGAGCATGTTGATGGGTGGCCTACTGCTGCAAAACATGGCTGAATTCCTGAAGTTGAAACTGATGTGAGTTGGACTATAAGTTTTCTGCTGATCCTGAGCAGTGGGAGATATCATAGAGGTATCAGAAAATCATAGAATGATTTAGGTTGTAAGGCACCTTAAAGACTGTTTAGTTCCACCTCCCTCACCCCCTGCACTCCCGTCATGGACCTGCCCCTAGACTGGGTTTGTCGAAATCACATCCAATCTGGTCTTGAACATCTCCAGGGAAGGGGCAACTGCATCTCAGGGCAGCCTGTTCTAGTGTCTCATCACACTCTGAGTAAAGAATTTCTTCATACTGTCTAATATAAATCTACCCTCATTCAGTTTAAAGCTATTCCCTCTTGTGCTAGAACTATATACACTTGTAACAAGTCCCTGTCCAGCTCTCTTGCAAGTCCTGTTTAGGTACTGGAAGGCTGCCATAAGGTCTTCCCAGAGCCTTCTCTTGTCCAGGCTGAAAAATCTGAACTCTCTCAACCTGTCCTAATAGGAGAGGTGCTCCATTCCTCTAATCATCTTGGTGGCCTTCTGGACCGAGTCCACAGTGTCCATGTCTTTCTTATGTCTGGGACTCCACAGAGCTGGAAGCAGTGTTCCAGGTGGGGTCTGATGAGAGTGGAGTAGAAGGGCAGAGTCACCTCAACCTGCTGGCTACACTTCTTTTGATGCGACCCAGGATTTATTTGGTTTTCTGGGCTGCAAGCACATGTTGCCGGCTTATGTTGAGCTGCTCATCCAACACCCCCAAGTCCTTCTCCTCAAAACTACTCTCAATTCATTCTCTGCTCAGCCTGTATTTGTGCCTGGGATTACCCTGACCCACATGCAGGACATTGCACTTGGTCTTGTTGAACTTCGTAAGGTTTGCACAGACCCGCGTCTCAAGCCTGTCCAGGTCTCTCTGATGGCATCCCTTCCCTCCAATAGAAGGAATGTGTATATATCCAATTGTGTATATATATATCTTTGCAAACAGTTCATTTTAGCAGCTGTGTTGACTGCACCACACAGCTTGGTGTCAGCATCAAACTTGCTGAGGGTGCGCTGAATGCCACTGTCCATGTCATTGACAAAGACGTATAGGGGGTCTCACACCCTGTATATAGGTATACACCTATAGGCAGGGCACCTCAAAAGATTAATTGACGTAAACATCCAAGAGAAGATGAAGATAACCTTTCTAATTCTCTGGAATAGGGAAATAACCAAAAGTGAAGTTTATTTTTTATAATTTCTATGTTGATTGAAACAATACAATAGGTCATGGTGAATGCTGACAGTTTAACTGTGCTTAGGTGTTCTAAGGAAGAAATTCAGTGAAGGTTATAAGAACATAGACAACATCTTTGACTTGAGCTCTGTTTTTACCCATGTAGTGCCAGATGTTTAGAGAGTTTTCAGGTAAATAATGGCTGTATGCTTAACTATGCTTAGATTTCACCTTATAGGGTAAAAAACTTTTTGACAAGGAGGGGTGTTGTGTGAGAGATGTCTTTGATTTTTTCCAGTCTATCAGCTGTTTCATTGTTTTGGAATCTCTACTACAACTTATACTGGAATAAATGATGATATTTCATTGTAATGTTCCTACTGAGTGCTTTATAATAATATACACACTTTAGAAAAAAACCCTTCTCTTAGAAAAAGTCAGCTCCAAGGCTTCGCAGGATTATGAATTTATGAAATCAAGAAGTTGCAATGGAAATAATCTGTCACTGTAATAGTAAGAACTTACGTTAACAAGCAAAATTTAAAGATGAAAGCTCATATATAACAGAGGTGTCTGAAAGAGAACTTAGCTATTAAAATTACTTGTCTGAAGTAATACATTTCACAACTTTTGATACAATGATAGATATTTGACATTTATAAATAGAAAAGAAAATGTTTGGGTTTCTACCACTTTCAGATAGATGTTATAATTTTCATTCTAGTTTATTTTGTTTAGATTTCTGAAATTATTGTACCTATTGGCTTTGTATGGACACATGAAATCACACACTTCTTTTAATTCAGCACTGATATGTTTTCAGACTGGTGGTCTGTATGGCTGCAGTATATCCAGTCAAACAGCTGCTAAAATGAACTGTTTGCAAAATTGTATATATACACAGGACCCATATATAGTGAAGTTTTAAAAAACTAGGTTGCCACATAAGGGAACTACATTCTATAACATTTATAATGGTGATATTCAAAACAACTTTCTTTTCCCAATCCTAATAACCCCTTCCTTGCTCACGGACTGCCCAGTCTTCAAACATTTATGCATGTGCTCATTTTTTTTACCTGAAATTTGATATTTAGACAATTTGTTTATAGTTACGGGGGAAAAAAGGTGGGTAAAATATTTACTCTTCTAAACCTAAAATATAGTATTTCTTTAATTTTATTTTAATTTTAATTCCCTTTTTTCATTCTTAAGAAAAATGGAATTGCTATTTGGGAATTCAATTTAGGAGATGTATAGCTAGATACTCTATATGCACTTGTTTCACTTTAGACTTAATTGGGCTAGATAAAGATGAATTAATCATTGTAATGGAAGTTTACAGTTTCCTAGGGACCAATGCTTTTAAATTGCTCATACTTACTGTTGGTAAACAGTGGAAGGTCCTTAGCATTAATGTGGAGAACTGATTCTTGAAAGAGGCTAATTTCTCAAAGTTAAACATGTTCTGAATTATTCTTGGAGATTAAAGTGTAAGTAGATATAAGATTGTGACTGAAAGGTAAATTAAAGAAGAGGAAGCTTAGTAGCCAGACAAATAGCCACTGTACCATGATTGAGAAAAGCAAGTTCTAAAAATCCGAATTTGTTGGGTGACAATAGGAGGACATCAGTTAGGAAAAAACATGTATATAATATCACAATGTAAAAAGTGGGAAGAAAAATATATTTTGATATGAACTAGAAGCTATAATATATAGTGGATGTGAGACTAAGGAACAATCTCTGACTTTGCTAAGGACAATAGAATATATATTGCATTATATTAGGGGAGAAAAAAAGGAGTATCTCCTTACATGTATATAAATGACACCATTAAAATTTTAAGAAAGCTAAATTGGTACTAATGACAAAAAAAAAGGAAAGTGTTCAATATCTATTTCACTTCTGTTTCTGAAAAGAAGTAGGAGAGTGCACTCGTACTTCATAATGGTGGTGAAGTATTTTCCAAGCAATTAGTTTCTAAGGAAGGCATTAAGCCATATTTTTATGACGAATATTTGAAAGCAGCTGATTCAGATGAACTGAATTCAGAAGTAGATATATGCTGCATTCATTTTAAGAGAATCTTGGAATACTCTAGAAACTCCTGGAAGCAGTGAATGTAATATTAAAGCTAAAAAAAAAAAAAAATGACCCAAGCAACGTGATCCGTGTTGTAAAGGAGAAGTTAATAGAATGGTGGGGTGGGTTTCTATACATAACAGTTCAAAAGCTCTGAATACAGAACATTACTGTTGGAACTCAAAGAAGAAGGTTTTTGGAAGAAAAAGTCTTGTCAAACAAATGTGAGTTCTTTCTCTGAGAATGTTAAAAGTTTGTCTGATAAAAGTAAGTGGTTTTTGTACAGCTGCCTAGATAGTTATATGCTTAGAAATTAGATACATAAGTGAGGCTTTCAAAATTGGGATTGTACCCTTGAAAATATTTATTCCAAAAATAATTAGAAGTTCATAAGCTAAATAGCTAAGTACTGTTATACACAAATAACACCATGTTGCATTTAAAAGGGTTTTTCTTTTTATTTGTTATATGTAGGAATAAGTAGTGGCTAGAATAGAGATTAAATTGTTCACATGTATAGTATAGATAAAACTGATAAAAGAATGTTGTATCAGCTCTCTATGCCCAGACAATAAAATGAAGCTGAAAAGTAGAAGATTTACAGAAAAGAGTCCTAAGTGCTTGGAAACTGGAGAAAATGTCTTATTTCCTTTGTAATGGAGAAAGACTTTATAGTCTTTTTGGAGATTGCCACTAAAACTCTTTAAAGTGTAAATACAGTATGTATTTTTCATTATGAGATCAACTATAAGAACAAACTCCCAGAAACAGTGATAAATTCTGCACTCCTTCAGGCACTCAAATAAACTCCAGATCTGTCTTTTAATCAGGGGCAGATGCTTTAATCAAATAAAACATTTAAATGTAAGTCTCTGGCAAATACAGGGGCCTGTGATATACCTGATTCTTTCTGTCCTTGAATCTCTGTTCAATGTGATTTTTTAATACACAATTTTAATTGCTTTAAAATAAGTCTGTATGAGTCAGGTTGGTGGAACAATGTGTTAACTCACATTATTTAGCACCAAATTTGCATGTAACACACTTTTTCTGTACTGATATGTCTAACAGTAGTCATGCTCGCCTTTCTAATATTGCCTTAACTATTCTTTAAAGATTTTAGAAGATTCTAAAACATTTCATATGTATAAAACTGGTCAAAGTTATGTCCATATAGTCTAATATTAAATTAAAATAGGTACTAAATATTCTAATATTGTATTAGAATAGATACTAAATTATTTTATAGATATGTTAAAGTTTTAGATTGAGAGGTACTTTATTACATTTTTGAATTTTAGAGCAAGGACTTGTATTAGAGGATTATAATTTCACTTTTAATAATGTGAAAGTAAGAAAATACAGTATTAGATCAGGTCATCATCCTAAGATGTTTTTTTACTCTCATTTTCCATCGGCAAGAAATATCATAATAGGTAGCTGCAGAGTAAGTTGCCCATAAAGGATATTATTTACTCTGCTGATACCTCACCCTCATTAATGAACAGCCAAGGATGCCCAGTAGCCATGTGTAGAATCATGGTTTGCTTTACATCATTTGTATTTCTTTCTAGCTCCCATCAAGGTATCTTTGCCCTGCATTTTCTAAATTTCTGTTATTTGCATCACCCAGCTGTCCTAGTCAGTCTGAGACAACCAGCAAAAAAACCAGGTTTCTACCCAGACAGTCTTTTTGACTGAAGTAATTAAGGTCTGGTGTCCGGCCCTCATGGCTAACCTGCAGTGCTTAGGTTTTTTATGTTTCATTTTCTAATCAAACATAATCAGTCTGTTTTCAAGCCTTAAACATTATTTTTCCAGTTATGTTTTCCATGAGACTTAGCAATCTGAGGTCTGGCTACAAAAAAGAAATCCTCAACACATTTAATGTTATCTAGTGATGGACTCATTACACCTTTTATGACCAATTTGTTTCATGTGTCAGTTGGGAGAAGGAATTTCTGGTAGTGACTTCTAAGGGAGAACAAGCTGTTTTGCTCAGGAGGAAGGAAGGTGCATTTTCTTTTTCTCTGAACATACATGTTTTTGTCATCTACTGAGTTTCTGCCCATATTAATTTGTAGAGGATTCAGTTTGCTTGTGCAAACTCACCACTAAGCAGATTATAAGGCTGACATGCAACATTTTTCCTCTCTTACGGTGGAAAGAGAAATATCATTATCCATAGTTACATCTTACTGGTTTTATCCTGTTCTTCTATTAATATTTCTACTCTTCTATGATGGAATTTGAATGCACTGAATTACATAAGTCAATTGTGCATTTTATGTAGACACACATGTATGTAAATGTACATATATTTCTATAAATGTCTCTTTACGTTTTAATTTTGTTGCCTTTCAATGTCAATGAGCCTTTCTATGTTCATTCTAGGAAAAAAACACCTGGTTTCTTGTATCTGATTTGCCTGAGGACCTAAGGAAATTAGCAGTGTTAAATATTGCATTTCAAATTCCTTAGACACTTGGAAATTAAACTTAAAAGGTTAAAGTCACATGATTATGTTAGGAAATGCTGCTCTGCCTGTGTGACATCTGTCATTCTCTATGGTTTCACTGTATGCCCTTGTGCTAAGAATCTTTAGCACGTCTCCTTAAAAAAAATGTTTCAATGTGAAATCTTCAGTTCCAATCCCTTCTGTTAGTGCTCTCTCTATCTTTTTCAAGATGGAATAATCATTAATGAAAATAATTGCATCACAGCACATTGTAAGAATGAATACAGAATGAGAATGGTTTGGGTTGGAAGGGACCTTAAAGATCATCTAGTTCCAATCTCCTGCCAAGGGCATGGACAACTTTCACTAGACCAGTTTGCTCAGAGCTCCATCTGGGCTAGTCTTGAACACTTTCAGGGATGGAGCATCCACAGCTTTTCTGGGCAACCTCTCCAAGTGCTTCACTGCCCTCACAGTGAAGACTTTTTTCCCTATATCTAATCTAAACCCACTCTCTTTCAGTTTGAATCCATTCCCCCTTGTCCTGTCAATACATGCTCTTGTAAAAAGTCCCTCTCCATCTTTCATGCAGGCTCCCTTCAGGTACTGGAAGGTCTCAATTAGGTCTTCCCAAAGCTGCCTCTTTTCTATGCTGAACAAACCCAGTTCTCTCAGATTTCCTCATAGGAGAGGTGCTCCATCCCTCTAATCATCCTAGTGGCCCTCCTCTGGAATTATTCAAGTGGGTCAATGTCCTTCCTGTGTTGGTGACCTCAGAGCCGGACGCAGTACTCCAAGTGGGGTCTTACGAGAGCAGAATAAAGGGGCAGAATCCCCTCCTTTGACCTGCTGGCCACAATTCTTTTGATGCAGCCCAGGATACAATTGGCTTTCTGAACTGCAAATGCACGTTGCCGGCTCATGTTGAACCTCTCATCCACCAGCACCCCCAGGTCCAGCTCAGCAGGGCTGCTCTTGATCTGTTCATCCCCCAGCCTGTATTGATACATATATGTGTGTGCATTTAATGCTACTTCTATTGAGAGATTTCCTCTTTTGTTGGTTTGGTTGGGTAAGCACAGTGGGGTGGGTTTGAGGGAAATATTTGAAGGTTTGAATGCTACTAGACTTCGCAAAACTTTACATGCTGCCAGCCAGAAATGTAACACTGGGGTTTATTTTCAGCTGAGTTGCTATAAATCATTATAGCCATCCATTGTTTGTGGGTTGCTTAAAATATTACCCCTGGTATATATCAGTTCATCTCTTAACACAGAATTTCGTTAGTTTTCTCTACTCACCATCTTGATATTACAGCTCAGATAATTCTATGTTCTTTGCAAATTTCAGTGTCTGCTTGACCCTTTACAGGAATAAACATATAGTAAATAATGCGTTAACATTCTAACCAGTGGAGATAATAAAAACTTGAGGACTTTCTCGTTTCTGTCTCTTTCCAATTAACTGTAGGTTAATCAATGATAAAACTCTGCCTCTTGTCTCATGAGCAGTCCCAGGTTTTACTGTTGAGAACTTTTGAAAACAAAAAATTATAATTATATTTTTATATAGTTTTAATGTCATATAATGCTAAATTATATATTTTAGCTCTCCTTAGCAAAAGATATTGCTGTTGCATTTTCAGTGTACAAATTAGGCAGAAATTAGTAACTGATTTTTACTATTTTCCTATATCATACCCTTTTAAAAAAGCAATAATTTTTGACTGCTGTTATCCATGATATTGGGGTTGTAGCTAACATAGGATAAGTAGATTTGCTACCCGGCAGCCATTTTCATTTTCTGTCAACTACTTCCTTAGAACTCATAGTTCAACCAGATGACTCCAAGGCTCCAGCAGAATTCATGAATAATTGTATCTAGGCCTAATGAAGTACAGCTTTTCAATTTATCTGTTTTTTCCAGTATTTTCTTCCTACTAATGTTCAGAAACTTTGTACATGACTTATTCCATCCTCTGGAGAAAAGTGACAAAATAAAGCCTTTACCTGGGTTTTTTTGCCATGTTGTATTTTAAAATCCAGCCACACCACTGCTCCTTTCTTAACTTTTCTTTGTCCTTTATTTACACTTTCAAGAATTGTTTATGTCTTTGGTTATATGTTTTTTCATGGTCTGCATTGAAGTCCTCCTAATTTACATCTTACATTTTAACCTGCCAGAAATTACACTTCTTTCTAGAGAAGAAGAATTGAATAATACAAAAGAAAGATTGTATCTGTCACTGACAGAGGAAAATAGTATATTTATGCTTATAACATATGGATCAGTATATTTATTCATTGATTAATTGTGAGGACTCATTTTACAGACAGAGAAGAAGAT
>VZRE01002380.1:0-165799 GCA_013396775.1 Cephalopterus ornatus
GGGGAGCATTCCCTTCAACTCTGTCAGTCAACTTCAAATTTCATTTCAATATATATTATACCTCTTTATGTTTTCCTTTGTGTTTTTAATTTTTCACTTCTTTAAAATCTTTCACAAATCCTTTTACAACATTCTAGTGAGGTCATAATAGCAAATCAGTTTTTTTCACAACTATTTTGTTACATGTGGTAGAATATTTGTCATTCTTCACTTGATTTTTGTGCATTTATTTTAAGCTTGCAACTGCAATTTTTGTCTTGTACAACATGCGTTTATTCCATTTTGGAGATGATATTCAATCATATAGACCTGAATTCAGTCTTCCAATATAGTTTTTTCTCTTATTTAAGCTATTGATATGTGACGTTTTTTGCATCTTTGATGTGCGGATGCTAAGGCTCCTTTGAGATTTTTCTGTCCAGATTGCTTCCAGAAGTCAATGTTCTCCTTTAAAATTGTAAATCATAAATATGCTCTTGTTTATCTTTCCATATTTGACTTATATCTATTTGAGATTGAATCTTCTTCTTTGACTGACTTTCCTAAAAGATCTTTATTATTTATCAGAAGAAAATGGTGTGTATACCCTTTTGTTGTTTTATGCTTAGTTATGAAAACTGTTGATATCACATACAAAATTACATGGTTTCTACTACCTTTATTTATAGTACTATCTTTTTCTCCATTCTATAACCAGGAAGTTAAAGTTTCTTGACATTCCCATTGACAGCTCTACCTTCAGCTTAATTTGATCCCAGCCATTCATCAGAAACCTTGAATGTTTTTGTCTCCCCCAATATTTTGCATTGTTCATCCTCTAGAGATTTTGGCAAGCATATTTTTTGTTTGGCTTTTATACTATTTTGGGGGGGGTTAAACTGTGGACACAGAAACTGTCATTAGGAATTTGGAGTGTCCACTAGGATCCGATAGGATTTATTCATCTTCACTGACAGAATGTACACTTTCAGCTTTCTGATAAAGGCAGACATTAATATGCAAACCAAAAATGTTGTCACTCACTTTGAAAGTTTCTTTGACCACAAGTTGTCATTCTACAAACATTTAGTTTGGATGCAAAAGCAAAACTGGAATATTCTTTTAAATGTACTGGCAGAACAAAGATACAAAACTAGTTTAATGCATCTTGAATAGAAAACCCTCATTAGTTGTATAGATCTTAAAGAATAAACACTAGCAAATTTTAGTTATAAGAATAGAGACAAACACAAGAACTGCACTGAGCTGTGGTTTGATAGTGTGATATTGACAATGTTAAAAACAAAGTTGTCCTATGTAACAGGACTAAAATAATGCAGATGGAAAGAGAGAAAAAGCACTAATTCTCTAACTCCTACTAGATGTTAACATGCAGAACCTTTGCAGGGCTTCGTTTAGCCACATGCTTTATCAGCCTAGTAAATGGAAAAACAATTGTAGCTGCATGATGCATCTGAGGAAATACCTCTGTCACAGCTGAAGTTCAGAGCCTCCGGATCGACATGTAACACTTTTATCTGTGTCATTTTGTTTATATACTGATATGAAATGAACCTTCTAATCAGGCACATAAAACAAGGCAAAGCTTCTATATGATTTGTAACTACTAAGCTCTATGTGTGTGTGTGTGTGTGTGGCAAGCCGTGAAACTATTTTACTTTTTCACTCCTATCCTTTGAATTTTTTCTTTCCCTGCCTTGTTATTTATTGCATTCATTGTGACCCATCTTAGATTTGATCCTGACCTCTTCAAGGTAGAGATTGTTTTCTCTGGGTGTTTTGTACAGAGCAATTATTTTTTTTTTGACATCAGGTGGTTTGTATCAAATAATATTTGAAAGAACTATGAATTAATTTGGATGATCAGTGTTAGCTTGTCTGTTATTGAATCAGAAAGAAATAGCTACACTTGCTGAATAATCATTTTAGATTAGAATCTGAAGGTGTTTGGAAAGTAATTTGACCAGATCAAGTAGTCTGAAATTTGTCTCAAAATTCTCCTGGAAGAGTATCATAGACAAACTGTGGCAAATGTTGTCTCTTGCATCTAAGAAGAATTTTTCCATCATGGAGACTGTAGGACTTTACAGACCCGTAATAGCTTCCAGCTATTCAAGTATGGATTGCACCTTTTTCCTATGACTCCAAATAATCTTATAAAGATCTCTCTGTTCTTTCTGGATGGTAATCATTGCTGTCATCCGTTATACTGTCTATCATTTCATGGTTTTCATAACCATGAGAAACAATAAAACAACAGCTCTCCATTCTCACAATTCTAAACTTCTCCCTCAAGTCTCTTTTTACTTAAAAAAAAAATTAAGATAGATATTTATTTTAGCAATATTTGACCTTTCAACACATTGCATTCAATGGTAGTATGAACCACACAGCAATCGGGCAACACGGACTCTACGAAAACTAACTTTTTCATCAAAAAATATAAAAAAATTTTTTTTCTATGAGGATTTGTACAAGGCTGTCATGGCCATTTCTAAAAATTCAACTTACTGTCACAGAAGGAGCTGGTTTGTTCAGTCTGGAGAAGAGATAACTTCAGGGGAACCTTGAATACCAGAACATACAAGAAGGGCATCAAGAAGGGCCCTTCACAGAGGTACATGATGGGAGGATGGCATAGACAGAAGTTGAAATAACAAAGGTTCAGCCTAAATGTAAGGAAAAAAATTCACCATGAGAGCATCTAAGCAATGGAACAGTTTGCCCAGAGAGTTTGGGTAGTCTCTGTTCTTGCAAATGCTGAAGAAGACTAGATAAAGCCATGAGTATCCTGGGCTGAAATCATAGTTAATGATGAACAGGAGACTTCTTCCATCCTGAATTTTCCAATGATCCTTTAATTCTATATCTAACAGAAATGTGGAATATGATAACGCATTATTTGTGTGGTTGTGTTGCACTTCAAACTGTATTTAGAGGCATTGAATACAACATTCTTTTTATCCATGGAGAACCATCACTGTCAGTATATAGTCAGAAGAAAGTTCTCATTCAGCTAACTGAACGATTTGCACAATACCTAATACAGAAGGGGACCAGGCAGTGGGAGTTTAAGTTCTCAAGTAGCACAGATCATGAATTATAACATCAAGCCTACAGCACCAAGTACTTAAGAACTATGACTTATTTACAATAAGACAGAGTATTCAATCATTACAAACATACTACTAAGCAAAGAGAATTTCACTGTGTATTTACACGAATGCTCTTATATACCTGCACATCTAGCAACACACAGCATATTAAAAAGACAAAATAATTGAAGCACCAATTTCACAATTTCACCAATACAGTCACAGGAATATCAACAGATACATGAAGCTAGAACTACTTCCAAATATATATTTCAACTTGTCTTTGACTTCACTGTAGGGATTTAACATAAACAGCATCTGCCGAAAGTGTCAGTACTGTAGGAAGTTATTTCATAAACCTGGTTATCATTTCTTGTCAGGCTGCAGAGGAAAACCTCTTCACCATCTTCCTCATATGCACTTACCCAGGTTGCCAAGTTCTAGTGAACAAAAAGAAATCATCCGTTCTCTGTGGGTGTGTGAGAATAATTTCTCTAGGTACCTATGAGTGCAGATATAGAAGAGGTGGAGGGGTGGCACTGTGTAGAAGGGTTAGAATGTATGGAGCTCACGGTGGCCAGTGGCGCAGTTGAGAGCCTCTGGGTAAGAATCAAGGAGCAAACAAATAATGTGGGTGTGTTATAGATCTCCTGGCCAGGACAGTGATGCCAACAAATTATTCTTTGAGGAACTAAGGGACACTTCCAAGTCAAATGCCCTTGTCCTTGTGGGGGACTCCAGCTTACCAGAAAAAAACTGCAAGCATCACACAGTTGGTACAATCCAGGCCATAAGATTCCTAAAAAAACCTAGATGACAAGGTTATGGAACATGTCCTAAGGGAGCCAACTGGGAAAGATGCTCTCCTTGCTCTACTGCTTGCCAACAGAGTGGATCTCATGAGCAAAGTGGAGATTGGTGGCCTTCTTGGCCTCAGCCACCACAAAATAATAGAGTTTAAAATCTCTGTTGACAGGAGGAAAAGTGCCAGCAAAACCTCAACTCTGGAAATGAGGAGAGCAGACTTCAGGCTGCTCAGGGAATTAGTAAGTAAGATCCCCTGGGAAAGTGTTTTTCTAGGTGATGGGGTTCATCAGTGCTGGTCACTTTTCAAACAACACCTCCTAAGGCCACAGGAGCAGCAATTCCCAAATATCGAAAGTCAAGCATGTGAGGCAGAAAGCCGGTTTGGCTGAGCAGGGATCTTGTCTTGGAAATAAGAGGAAAAAGGAAGGTGCATATCCAGCAGAAGAAAGGTCAAGTGTCATGGGAAGAATACAGAGATGCTTCTTGTCACTGAAAGGAGAATATTCAAGTGGCTAAAGCTCAGCTGGAGTTGAAGCTGATTAGAAATGCGGGAGACAATAAAGAGAGTTTTTTCAAATATGTTAATGGTAATAGACAGTGTAAAATTAACATCAGGCTGTTACGGGATGAGAATGGTCAAGAGGGACAGAGACAAGGCAGAGGTGTTTAATACTTTCCTTGCCTCTGTCTTCCACATGGAAGACGGACCAAGGGGGTCTCAGTGCCCTGAACTGGAGGACCATGACTGCCAGTACAGCTTCATGAGAGGGGAATTCTGCTTATCCAGCCTGATTTCCTTTTCTAACAAGGTTAGTCACTGAGTATCAACTCAGTGGAAGTCATCAACTCAAGGGAAGTCAGCTGATGCAACTTTTTGGATTTCAGTAAAGCTTTCAATACTGTCTCTCACAGATCCTTCTGGACAAAATGTCCAGCACACAGCTGGATAAACACCTCATGTGGTAAGTGAGCAATTGGCTCATGGGTTGAGCACAGAGGGTAATAGTAAATGGGGTAACATCAGACTGGCAACCTGTCACTAGTGAGGATCTGTAGGGCTCCTGCTTGGGCCCTATGCTCTTCGACATCTTCATAAATGACTTGGACACAGCACTGGAAGGCGCACTAAGCAACTTGCAGGTGATACAAAACTGGGAGGAGCTGTTGACTTTCTTGAAGGCAGAGAGGCCCTGCAGAGAGACCTCAACAAATTAGAGTACTGGGCAATCACCAGCTGTAAGAGACTGAAAAGGTTTATGACTTAAACATTAAGACCAGCTAAGCTGACTCCTCACCGGAGTATGCCTCCTGGATTTCAGGAAATTGGGCTGTGACTTAAGTCTCCTGGCGGGAACTTCAGATAATATGAAGTCGGCACTAGTATCTAATCCTCTCATGTTTAAGGGTAAGTAAACAAGACTGGGAGGAGACCATAGCCTACAGACTCTTTTGCACACTCTCTGCCATGAGAGGTTGGGTTGTTGATGCTAACGGCTCAAACAATCAGCAGAGTGGTTGAGTACCTGACACCTCAAGGCTACAAGTTGGCTACTAAACAAGATAAGGAAAGAGATGAATCCTGCAACACTAGGTAGTGTTTCTTTGTTCTGACAGGGGAACAATTCATACATAGCCTGAAGATATTCATCTTTGCTGATGGGCCATAATGGATTCACCTGTGCTGACCTAACAGGCAGCTGTAACATCTTAGGTGTCAGACTCCTTAAAAATTCTGTGATCCTGTATTCATCATCCAGTGTAGAACTCCCCGCCCCAGCAGAAGTACCGGGGAGCATTCCCACCTAGCCTAAGCCCAATAAAAGACCACACCTGGACTTCACTCAACACTTGGTTTTCCTCCCTCACCACACCACACTCTCCTAACACCCCTGGGCTTCACTCACCAATGGACTCCTTCCTTCACCACCACAGGTTTTTTCCCTCACCACCCTGGGCTTCCCTTGACAAATCCAGAATACAACCATGACTTCAGTGAGACTATGACTCTTATCACCAAGAAGACCACAAGAAGAGGATCAGCAGGATGTTGGAATCCATGGAATGGAATTTTTTCTACTGAATCTGTCTCTCTGCCATTCTCTTTCTTTCCCCCTTTCTCTCTTTTCCCAATCTCTTTCTGTTTCTCTCTACTTCCCATTTCCAGTTAAATAAAAATTCATACTGTTGACTTTGGTGTATGGTCTTATTTGCACCTTAATTCGGGCAGAGGCATCTTTCTCATAATTTTAAAGAACATGATCATTATGCCAACTATATGAAGGTTAATAAGAAAAAGTGCCAGATTCTGCACCTGGGATGGGGCAACCCTGGATGTTCATACAGACTGAGGAAGGAGATGCTGGAAAGCAGTGCCGTGGAAAGGGAGCTGGGGGTCCTGTCAGTGGCAAGCTGAATATGAGTCAGCAGTGCCCTGGCAGCCAGGAGGGCCAACCGTGTCCTGGGGGCATCAGGCAAAGCATCACCAGTTGGTCAAGGGAGGGGATTGTCCCACTCTGCTCTGCCCTTGTGTTGCCTTACCTTGGATACTGTGCGCAGTTTTGGTCACCACAATAGAAGAAAGATATTAAGCTGTCAGAGAGTGTCCAAAGGAGAGCACAGGAGATGGTGAAAGGCCTTGAGGAGAAACGGTAAGAGGAGCAGCTGAGGTCACTTGGTCTGTTCAGCCTGGAGAAGAGGAGACTGAGGGGAGATCTCATTGCAGTCTACAACTTCCTCATGAAGGGAAAAGGAGGAGCAGGCACTGATCTCTTCTCTGGGGTGACCAGAGACAGAACCCAAGGGAATGGCCTGAAGTTGTGTCAGGGGAGGTTTAGGTTGGATATCAGAAAAAGGTTCTTCCTCCCGAGGGTGGCTGGGTGCTGGAATAGGCTCCTCAGGAAAGTGATCACAACACCAAACCTGACAGAGTTCAGCAAGTGTTTGGATGATACTCTCAGGCATGTGGAGTGACTCCTGGAAATGGGTGTAGGGCTAAAGTGCTGGACTCGATGATCCTTGTGGGTGCCTTCCAACTTGGCATATTCTATGATTCTGTGATTCTATGATAATAACTGGAAAGGAGCAGGCTGAAGAGATTAAAAGGATATGTTGAGACATAGTATGTGACAGTCTCCAAAGAACTGGTATGCTCTGTGGACCAGACATCATATTAAATCTATAAGAAATTATGAACTGAGAATGCCAAGAGTCTGTCAAATCTGTGCCAGGCCAGCAGCACCCACTGGGTTCAGCAACAGGCTGTGCATCTTGAACTCTGCCCAGAAAGGTGATGACTGCACAGGCTGCAGGACTGTGCACATACCTCAAAAAGAAGGTACCTTGAGGGACAGTCCATACACCTACCTTTAAACCATTGGCCCAACAGGTTTCAAACTTTTAAAAGAGCTGGAGTCTGGGATTGCAGACTATTACCTTGCAGAAAACACAGCAGGATGCTAAAATTACTCAAATGATTTTAAATAAAGGCGGCCGTAGAATTTGAGGATCTTCAATCCACTGTGATTGGTAATGCCTAAGAACACATTTATGGAAGTGTTACTTTTGTTCCAGATTTTGTTGATAGGTTTATGAAGTCTAACCACACCCACAAAGAAGGAAAACATTTTTTCAACGTGTTGACATTGAATGCATCATTTTGTTTTGTCCTAGATGTTTTATTTTATTTACTGTTTTCATAAACAGGAGTTGACCTCTCCTGTCAGTTAGAGACAAGTTTTAACTTTTAAAGTCCAAAATAGGCACAAATTGCTATTTTGTCTTACTCTGTGGTTTTATATTATTGCTTTGAATTGTAAGGTACTGCAATTTCATTTGCAGTGTGTACTATCTTTCCAGGGAGATCAATTAAAGATAACCAGGCAAATTCTTGATTATATTCAGGTGGTCAATTTTAATAATACTTACAAGAGGGGATTGTAATCTTATCAAAGATGTAATCTCTCCAGTTTTGCTTTTGCTTGCTGGGAGGTTCGAGCATTGTAATTTGAACCAATGTGATATGGAATATGAGCAAAGTCCAATTTAACGGTGTTCCATCACATAAGTTAAATAAATAACAGTGTAATGAAGAGAAATCAAAGCTACAAAAAATATTTCCATTAGGCTACCCAAAAATGTAATGACATTTTTGGCAACATATTCTAAGAGGCAGAGAATCTCAAACCCAGTGCAGAGTGTCAGAGGAGTATCAAATTAATACCAATTTCAGAGGAAAATACAACCTCTTACTGGATTAAGAATGACATTATATTTGTCTTTGTATTCCAAAAATGGCTTGAAAGAGAACAATGAGGTAGCTTGACTCCAATAACTGCATCCTTCAGTGAATATAGAAATGTCAGGTACTTCCTTTTTGAACAACATTTCATGAACGGTTAATACCAGTACACTGATTGGAAGGTAAGTGTGAGATTTTTTCTTTAGTGAAAATCAGAACTGATATCTTAATGTATAATTTTAGATATCTAACTTGAGACTTTTGTAAACAAACTTCTGAAATACATAGATTATGTTTCTATCAAGCTTTCATTTTGCATACATGACTTGCAGCACTGAAAATCCAAAGTGTTTGTACTGAACAGATGTAAGCATTTTAGGTCTGCTGAAATTAGTCAAATTCTTCTGCAAACTAACATTTTGATATAAACAGGATTCAATCATTTAGCAACTTTCAAAATGCATTGCTAGTCATTATTTGCACATAGGTCTAGGTAAAGGTGTCTGAGAGAAGATGGAGTCATTTAATGTACTCTAGAGGTCTTAAGCATGCCAGGCTGATCCCACTGAAGCAAATGAAACCATGCCAACATATAAAGGTGCACCAGTATTTTCTGTGGTTCAACACAGCTTTTGACTTTTGCTTGTTCTTCGGTTAGTGCAGGACCCAGTTAAGCTGGCTTAAAATTGAAAAATAAAATTATGCATGTTCAATAATTTGGGTTTGGAAGATTAGGCAGGAGTGAAAAAACATAGCATTTTGTATACCTTTTGTTACATTTTTGTAAACCTTTTGTTACATTTTTGTAAGAACATAAGTGACTGACCTTGCAGCAAAGAAGACTAAGTGTCCTGGCCTTCATTAGGAGGCATATTGCCAGCAGGTGAAGAGATGTAATCCTTCCCTTCTGTTCAGTGCTGGTGAGGCCACATCTGGAGTACTAGGTCCAGTTTTGGGTTCTGCAGTACAAGATGACAATGCTGGAGACCATCCACTGAAGGGTCACAGAGATGATAAAGGGACTGAGGCATCTCTCAGATGAGTGGAGTGGTATTGAGCCTGAAGAAGACTAAGGGGAAACCCCATCAAAGTGCATGAATATCTAAATGGAGGCAGTAAAGATGATGCAGCCAGGCTCTTTTCGGTGGTGATTTGTGACAGACCAAGAGTCAATGGATACAGACTGAAGGTTTCATGATTATGTGGCTCATGTATCTCACATTCCTTTTGGAAAGTATCAGAAGTATACAAGGGCTCTCAAGACCAGTGTCCCAGTTAGTTAAAGCAACCGGGAGTGGTTCATCACTGTGTGGGTGTAACCCAAACTGTGTATTCTATACCCTCTATGCCATTCCCCAGAAACTGTTGACAGGCCATTTGCAGCAGCTGCCCAGAGCACACCTGACCCCTCAGGCTATAAGCTGGGTGTTAAGAGGCCTGTGAGATAGGAGGATGTTCCTGTCCTCATACCCAGGACTCACAATCACCCATTGTGGAACTCCCCACTCTGGGGGTGGGACTGGGCATTCCTGCCTGAACCTGGGTGTATACAATCTGGGGTCTGGGGACTTCTGACTCCACTCGTGGGAGCCAGGCAGGAGGACCAGAACCTCGACTGGACTGCGACCACCAACCTCGACCGAACTGCAGCTACCNACCACGTGGGGCTCGGCTGGTGGCCAACGAACACCGTTGTGTTCGTGCCCCAGGGTACTGAGTGTTGTGGGTTAAAAAACCAACTGTCTGCAAAATTGTATTTATTGTATTATTTTCATTAAATTGTAATTCTGACTTATAACCTCTTTGAGTTGGGTTTATTTCTCCTGCTGGTTTACCTTTAAACCAACACAACCAGTTTTGGTAAATATGGGCTTGTGAACCAGGGGAGTGGGAGGAATGAAAAAACAGGAATCACAAGCAACTGAGCTCAGAGTTCAGCACTGCTATCATACTGTGGGCCTGTAAAGCCCAAGTTCAGCTAGATCCCACCTCACAGATGCAACTTGGCCTCTTAGGACTTTGTGATGCTACAAAGCCTACATCCACTGAGCACCACATCCATAAGCTGTGCTGACCTGAAAGTCTAGTATGCACTGCAGGCCACAAGGAGCCTCACATTTATCTGAGAAGACACAAACAAGACCACCTAGGGACACATGCATCTGTGGCAGCACATTCCTTTATAAAAGTCTTTGGGCCCCATTTTTAGAAAGATTTAGAGGTCTTTTAGCTCAACAAACATGCTGCCAGTGATCATAGCCAGATTTAACTAAGCTGCTGTGCAGGCATTCAGGATCTACGACATAGTAGAGTGAGAGAAGTGAGTGCAAGGACTGAGCTGGATTTGATAACACCAAGACAGATAACTTGTCCCACTGTGCATCTCACATGGAATCAGGCTTCTCAGTCCCTCTTCCCATTTACAGTACCTCTTTCAGACACAGCTGGTGTCACTTGGCTGTTATGCAGCTGTTCCAGCTGCTAAGGACTTTAATCTGGCCTTTCTGCTACAGAGTTTACAGGATAGAAAGTACTTTATGTGAATTATATATCATTCACAAACTAGATGTTCCCAGCTTCTGTAATAGTCCATCTTCAAGGCCTCAAGGCTGGAGCTAGTGCTCCAAGCAGCTAATCAGTAGGGAAAGTTGCAGCAGTGCTCTGGATGCTGTGAAGCTGCCAGTTGCAAGAGACTATACACATAGCTGAATTGGACACCTGGGAGGTTAGGCTGTAGTTATAGCTGTGAAAATAGCAGCCGTGCCAATACTATGAATCTAAGCACCAATCTGTTGTTTTGGGAGCCTGAATTATTTTGAAAGCCCTAGCAAAAGACTGTCAAGGAGACTTAGGGCTACAGCTATAGCTTATGATGGGATGTTTCACAGGTACTTTCTCAGGTCCTGAGGTAGTCACATCACTCCAGTATGTAAAATGGGATGGTTGCTTGGACTAAGAACCCTGCGGAGACTGGTAAAGCTGGTGAATGGGAGAAACTTCACTTAGCAAAGAGAACTATTTTTCTGCTCACAGCAATGCAGGGTAGATATCACAAGACTTCTGTGTCTCTCAGTGATATGAAAAACTGACCTTCAGATTTCAAGCAATTTTATAGTGGCATTTTACTTCTTTTTCTCAGTTTCTAGAGCAAAAATAATGACCATTCCACCAGCAAAGAGTAGAAGGTAATGGTGAAACTAAATATGGTACATTCCGGGCTTATGTTCCCATGAAACATCTGTCTCACTGCAATTATGTAAGTCTCTCACTTTCCCAAACAAAGCCAGAAACATCTTATTTAAAGCAACACTGTTCTAAAAAACAGTTTTCTCATTAGAGTGTCAAACATTACCTTCTGATACTTGCTTGTGTTCCTCCTGGTTGTAGCAAACTCTAATTTTAAAATTCTACCAGCATTTAATGAAAAAGCAGTCCAAAATTCTTCTAACCTACAACAAAGAGAGTTCTGCCTACCTAATTTACATTTAGAGAATCTGATGTATTTTAAACTACCTTTGAGGTAACACTAAATGCCCCATATTTATTTAGTAATTTTACATAAAATTTACCAGTCATCAGGGCTAGCTACAAAGCATAAGCCATACTGATATTTTTTTCTGCCTAAAATGAGACTTGTAATTCAATTATGTGCTCATAGGGGGAGAAAATGGTGCATGTTCCAGCCAGCAGACCCCATTGTCCACATGTGCATTCTCAGATCAAACAGATCTAATAATTCCTTGTTAAAGTCATCATTTCCCATTAGATGAGCAACTGTGGCTGGGAAAAGGTAATGGTTACAGTGTGTTACACAATTAACACAGTGTGAAATGAACTGAAATATGTTTTCTAAAGATGATTTTCAATGGAAATGGAGTATTTAGATTCTGTGTATCAAAAATACAGATCCAAATGTGTACTGTGCTGAATACTTTTACAAAACTGACAGTGTTCTCACTCACAGCAGCTTTTCTACTACATATAAAATTAGTATGCTGTCAAAAGCATATGAAACATTCCTTAGGGTTATGAAAGAGAAAACTTTCATTTGAAGAAAACCACTTGAAGTTATGGATATGCATAAGTGATGGAAATATTTTCAGGTATTGTAATGGTTTCTGCCACAAAATGTACTAAAAATTCAGATAAAAATTCAGAAGGACTTCGATGGATAATAGACAGCAAGCTTAGTGTAAGCAGAGAGAATTAGAAAATTATATTGGTCTGAGAAAAAATAAACTAGCAAACTCATGAGCGAGCAGTTTACTGTGTTTTCTACATGATATGTTCCAAACTACCCTAGAATAACTCAAAGAGTCACTGAATGACAATATCCACGAGTTCATAGATTCAGAAGTTGCTTATCAAGTATTGCAGCTTCTGTCTGTCAATATAGAGATCAGGTCTGGTAGCAGATATCTGATCTGAATAAAAAAACTAAAAATCCATATGTCCTTTCATGTTGTAGAACATTTTTACTACCTGTAGGCTAAATGTGATTCTGTGGAATTTAAGAAAATGAAACCATTTAATATCTCACCTGCGTAATGACACATTGCTGGAAATTGACAGAAGGTGCCACAGAAGATAATACTACAAAATCTGTTCTTCAAGTGCATAAGTCATCACCAAAACTAGCTTGAGACTCTAGAACCATTTGGACAGGTTTGACTCTGCCCTACAATTCTTGCTTTTTCAATGAATTTGTTCATATGAGGCAGTCTGATTAGCTTCGAGCACTGTGAAGGTTAACGTACAAGTGGCAGCCTCTGACCATTTAGACAATTCCTGAGGTATTGTTCTGCTCAACAAAGCAAATATCTAACTCTTAAATGGCCTTTAGGAATCTTTGTGTCAAGAAGCACCATGTTAGAATCATAGAATCACAGAATGGCTTGGGTTTGAATAGAATCATAGAACCATTTTATCCTAGAAAGAGTGTGGGTGCGTTAGCTCTGAGATAGTTTTGACACTAGACTCCTTTTCCTTCTCCTCCTCCCTTACCTTTTGGCATCCATAAGGTACACCTTCAAACTCCCATCTCAGTTTGACTATTTTTTGGGACAGGCACTATGTGTGTTTCTGGCTGCACAGTGTCTGTGATCAAATATCCCATTATGCAAATAGTAAGTAATAGCAAGCAATAAATAAATAACCATATGACAAAGGTCAAAAAACAATAGTTCCATTCTTCTGTTTGCAATGGTCTGAAAGGAGACTCTTTTTGTAGGACTGTCCCTTTTGCAGTATGAAGATCACACTGTGTGTTCCCTTGGAATAGGATGAAGAGGTGTTTAACTTTTGAAGATGAGGAAGAAAAGCCACCAAGTAAAACATCCACGGGTGAAATCTTGTCTCTCAAAAACAGGAAAAGATTGATTCAGCTGTCTTGTCTCATTGAGAAGATTCAATAGTCTATGAGATAGTCACTCTTTAAGTAGACTGTGATGTCTTTGGGTTGTAGTACTAGTTATTAAAATCCTGGCAGAAAATTCAGTGACTCCAATGTGAATCTTGACACAAATATTGGTGGGCTTGAAGTTGGATATCACATGAACACTCAGATGTGCATTTGAGACTGTTCCAAAACTGAATACTTCAAATAATGTCATTGTTTTTATCTAAGCAAAGAATGTCAGAAATTGCAGCCCAAAAACTGACCAAGTATGAACACTTAGATTTGATTTCCTCAGAGTGTAAATTTGACCTCTGTGAAAATGATGTAATGCACCTTGCCTGAACAGTGAAATTCTAGAGCATGATATCTTTTTCCATAGTTGAAAATACACACAAAAGAAAACATAAACTCTTAAATCAAACACACTGTACCCTTTTGCGGATGATGTCCAGATAGGTTACTTCAGATGATTGGCGGATAGACACAGTTTACAGTCAAATCTCTTAGAAACCAGCAATTTATTTTCAGTCCTCAGACCTTCAAAATTACTCTTTGTGACTCAGATCATCCATACATGATTTTTTCAATACTCTAAAGACAGTTGACAGTTCAAACTTACAAAGTAGACATTGGCAATAATGATGCTCTTCAATAGATCTTTTTCAGAAACCTCAAAACAATGACCTGTAATTGTAGATGTTGTCGTATCTCAGCAGAATAGCTGTTCTTCAAGTAGAATACATGCAATAAAAGACACATATTTGTCGAGTAGTAGTGAAGGGGGCAGAGGGTTGTGTGAGGACCTTCACACAGGGAATGCAGAAACATTTTTAGTTAGGAAAATGAGTCAGATCTATCTTCTCACTTTGAACAGCAGGAAGCAGCATGAGTGAGGAGAGACCACATGGGTGCAAGAGCTGATGCAGTGCCATATGGAAGAGCTACTCAGTAATTGTTATCTCCTCACAAAGGCATAGTCCTTGGAAAGGAGAGGTTCCACACTATCTCCTACTTAGACTGATGTTATAGAAGAACTAATAACATAAGAAATGCAATTAAGTGAAGAGTGGAAAGACTAAACTCTGACAGAAGTTCCGCAAGAAATGAGGCAATTTGTGCCTGTCAGGCTGTGAGGCAATTGAGAATAATGGGAATTTTAGTTCTAATAGGGAACAATGCTGCAAATAAACTCTGAATATATTGAATATTCAGTGGACAGGTAAATAGAGAGTGAGACACCGCCCTCCGTTGCAATGTGAATGGTCTTTAATTTGTTTTGTTTAAGCTGTAGAGATTAGGTTCACAGAAGGATAAGTGCATCTTGAAGCCCATCAAGCTTCTCCATATGACACTGAACCCAAAAATTTACACAATTCTTGCCTAGCTGATGACTATCACCTCAAATAACCAGATCCCTGAAATTAGCTCAGTTGGTTAAAACTTGGTGCTAATAACGCCAAGGTCATGGCCCTGTATAGGCCATTACCTTAAGGGTTGGACTTGATGATCCTTGTGGGTCTCTTCCAACTCAGAATATTCTGTGGTTCTGTGATCCCCTTCCCCAAAAGACTGAGGCCAAAATTACCCTTGTTCACCTGCTGTTTATCAGGAGAGAAGGTAGAACCTACATGTCTCACAATTTTAAACAATAGAACTACAGGACACTTGAAAGCTTCTACTCTGCTTAAGTACTAACCACAATGAAATTTGAATACCTAACCAATGCCTATGCTTGAGACTTTTCTCTTCTTGAACCCTCAGAGATGTTCAATCTGGTCGGCTTTTTCAGAGCACATAAAACAGAAAAAAAAGATAAATCATAGCCTCAGAGAAGGTAGGTACAGTGGGGAAGTTGACAAGAGTAAGAAACTCTGAACTGGAATTCACATCTTCCACTTCCTAAGCAAGTGAGTAACCAGATGGTTCTTGTGGAAATGGTGGGCATAAAACCTGTATATTTTAAAAGAGAAAACTTTTTTCACCTATTTGAAGGAAATATAACATGGAGGACTGATTCAACTTATTCTGCAGTTGTCATGAGATCTGATTTAGAGAAAAAAGACAAGACTGAGTGTTTGGAGACAACAGGCCAGGAGACGAAGTAGAAAATTTCTTCTACCAGTAATCTGCTGAAACTAGAGTGGTGTTAAATGAAATCACTTCCTCAGTTCCAGTCCAGGATCCACAAATTTGTTTCATGCACTATTCTACAGCCAGGCTTGTACTGACTTCACTTGTCCTGTGAACTTACTTCCCTCCAACGTGAAAGCTGTGCAGTTGTATCACCTCAGTGATGTTCTAACATTTGAACCCATCACAGAGGTCTATTAGCATAGAAGAGTGTGTTAATGCAGCTTCCTCCTTTTATCTATTCTGAGCAGAGCACTGGCAAAGTCTGTCTCTGTCTGCAAGTAATCAAATAGACCTGGACCTTTGTTTTTACATGAAGCTACGCTACATGTTATGATAGCCACATTAGCATCAGAGGTAAACAGAAAGCTAACAGCTAATAGTAAAACAGTTTAAAGAGTAGATGTAGGTGAGTTTTGTTTTCCAAATATTATAGTTAAAATTTTTTAAGGAAGGATCAAATTCAGTTTAAAACTAAATGATGAAAATTTAATGAAGAACAAATATTTCTAGATCTGAATTCTTGTTTTGACAAGAAGGTACCATTAACATATAACATAGGTTCTCTTAGCTATATGGTATCCTTTAAAATGTGGCAGCTGGTCTAAAAGTTATACAAAAGCCATTTTCCCAAACTGGAGCCTCTGATCCAAGCAAAGTTTGTATTTGTAACACACACATACTACTAGGCCAGAGGTAACAGGTACTTCTAATACATTAGGAACTTTGAACTGAGATCCCAAAGAAACTGCAATTATCATGCTCCGGAGAATTATTTCACTCATTAATATGAAAAGGAATTAGGCCCTTATTAATTGTCACCAGTTCCAAGAGAAACAATTTTCTGCCTTAACTTTACATGCAAGAATCTTCTTAAGATTTAAGGTTAACGACCTTTCTTCCTCCCAAAAGATAAATTATAAAAGTAGCTCATGCCCTCAACACATGGAAGTTATTTCTTCTGGTGAATGATTTGTTGAGTGTTCTATTTAGTCCCCAGCTAATAATTTCTTTAAACTTGTGTGATTGTAGTCTAAAAACTGCAAGTGTAAAAATGCCACGTTAGTTACTCTGGCAATGTTAAGACTCCACCCGTTCCATCTTGGAACAATTTACAATATCATTAAAGACTACAAAAGCTATAAAGAGATGTAACTTTTAAAGGGGAAGGAGGAGGAGATTTACTTTATTTAATATGAAATTTTTCTCAATAAATGTGGGGATTGGTCTGAAATCAATAACAAGAAATTCAATAGAGACAAGTGCAGAGTACTACACTTGGGGCTTGTCTACACAAATAGATTAGTACAGCAAACTAAAGCATGACTTTACAGTACACTAACTTTTCATGCTGACACTTTGCTAGGCAATGAGTATAGCTCTGTGTGGTGTCATCTACTTCATGTGTTGCACAGAGCCAGCATTAGTGTAGGCTACAAGTATCCACAGGGGAAGCTGACATGGAGAAGTTAGTGTGCTGTAAATTTACACCCTGTCTTACTGAAATTTGGCAGTTGAAATTCTCCCATAGGAAAAAATACTCGAATGCACAAATGTGAAATAACAGGTTAGACAATATTACTGCATAAGCAGGTTGTATTCACCACAACCAGCATGGTCAATGTTAATGAAAAATAACTATGACATTGGTATTACATATAATGCTATTACATAGAAAGAAACAGAAGATAATTATTTACATTCTGCTTTTCTCACTGTTAGCAAGACATAAGCCAGAATAACCTGTTTTCTTAGGGGTGGAGTAGTCGGAGGAATACAGTCACATGTGCTATCGGAACTGAGACTGCTTAGTCTAGAAAAATTATGGCTAATGGCTGAGTCTAGTAAGAGTCTTCAAAGATGTAAAAGAATGCTACAAAAGAACTTCCTGATTATTTTTTTCAGTCCAAGGAGATTTGGAAGGAAATAAAATCTTCATTTTCCATCATGATATTCCATACCAACAGTTTAGAAGTGTTGATGTACACCATCCTGAGAGCTACAACAATGGGAGCAAGGGGAAATGGGTTTGTTACTTTCATTTCTGAGGTCAAGACATACCAATTCTAGAAGTGAGTGCAAGAACAGCAGTAAGAAAGAAAGGGAGAGACTTCAAGATTAGCTTCCTTTGGCAAAAGGGGAAAAGAACACATGGTTTGAGAACTACTGAGTTTTGGGACAGACTACTTTGAAAGAACAAGTCCTCAAGCACACTGGAGAGTCCTAGAAACAATTCATAGTTTAAACAAACATCTTTCCACGTGGTCTAAGCATTCTTGAACCTTTTTCTGGGCATGAGCACAGAATTAGAATTAGACAGCTTTGCAACTTCCTTTCATTCCTTTTTAAACCTCTATCAGTCGTGCTAAAATGTAGACCTTCTAGTGGCCTGTACTTGGTTCAAATATATTCTTTGCAATTAGCTGCAGGGCAGCAACACCTATTGAGTGAAGCCTGACAGCAAGGTACTGGGACTCTAATTTTATATTTGATTATTTACTACCCTTGTTTCAGTGTCTCATCTAGCTTAATTTCCTCGTCTTTGCTATATGTAAAAAGAAATTTTAGTGTTACGCTTCTCGTTATTGAAAAGAGCGATGAATAAGTATGATAATTATATGTAAATTATCCTTATATTTATGTGTTGTTTTATTATTCATTTGCATTGTTATTTAATTTGCATTCTGTGTGCCTCCTATTTATCTATATACACTTTGCATTACTGAATGGGTTTTATAGTTTTATACTGAATTTACAGCTTGGTTCAACATGTCTTATATTAGGACCCAGTTAACCTGAAAAAATAAGTCTTTGAATTGACTGCATTTGTCTTCCAAAAAGAGAGCAGATAGAGATGATCTTAAACTGAGAGATGAAAAATCAGCACCTGCTAGGGAAAGAGTGGAGAGTAAATTTAAAGTATGCCAACTGGATAACTAAAAGTTCTGGAAAATTACATATTAAAAAGGTGAAAGTTACAGAAAGTTAATTGCCTTCTCTTCGCAACCAGCCGTCAGACATTCGAAGTCATATGAGAGTAACAAAAGGAACGCAATGTAAAGCCTTTTAAAAAATAATGTTAATAATGTCTGGGGGAGAATAAGATGAACTGAAAGTAATAGAATAAGCCTACAGGCTGGCAATTACAACTGTATATTAGCCTGCTACCTAGAAACATACAAAAAATAGAGTGAATGTAAATGGAAATTGTGTGTATTTCCTAGTAATGATGTGAAATTTTATGACTGATTTGTTCTACCTCCAAAAAAATCACTAGTGATATTTAACACAGGCAACACATTTTTTTACATCAGTTCCCAGCCCTATGAATAAAGTAACTACTTATTTTTTTATGGCGTACTGAAATCTTTACCTGAGATTAATTAGAAGTACCACTACCACTTGTTGCTTAGTATTTCTAAATGAGTTCATGCAATCATCTCATTAGCTCAATTTTAGTAAAATACGCAATTATATATCTCATCCTCTCCTATGTGTAAACACATCAGTGTGGAGCACTACTCACCTCTGATCTCAAACAGACAAAAGGACTTCAAACAAAACATAGAGTAATAAAAACATCAAACAGGGAAGAACACACATCAGAAATCAATCAGAAAGAGCAATAAAATATTTCTTATCTATGACATTGCAGCAGTTAGCTAGAAGTAAATCTAAACAGCGTGCTAATGAAGTTCACAGGCAATTCTTATATCTCTGAGGTTAGAAATGTATTGAAAATGGGGATGAAGAGGTGGAGTGGCATAAAACAGTGGTGTAGGAAAGTAGTCACTAATATATCCGAAGACTGCTACTTCAAAACTCAAATGATAAATGAGAAAGAACACCGGAAAGCAGTATAATTAAGGCTTGCCATTTCTAGTAGAAGTAATAGCAGAGAGGTCATTAGCAGTAAATTTTTTGTAGCTTGAGAGCTGAGAGAGACCATTGTAACTATGAATGTGGAGGAATTTTGTTAGAGAAAGGTGAAGCGACTTTTTATCATTGGAATTGCATCTAAAACATTGTATGCATTTGTAGTCTTTAACTGTAATAGAGACTGAGGAAATGTAAGCTATTCTGAAAAGACCAACACTGTTCTTTCAGAGTGGTTAATGAAAAGCAACTTTACAGGTGATATTTGTGCAATTAGCAAAATGAACTAAATTGAGAAAATTTGAGTGATTCCCATGAATAAACAAACAGGATGCTTTTACGTCAATAGGAGGAAAAACCTTCTTTCCGGAGTGTAAATTCAGTAACAGGAGAATTTGCAGGGTAAAAAAAGTAGAAACTTGCTCAATACTTGTAGAACAGTAGAAAAAGTTTTAGAAAATAATACTTCATTCAAAAATGAGAGATCACTTAGTAAAACATTTCTCACAGTAATAGTAGTAAAGAAATGGTAAGTCTCTGATATGCAGATGAGAAATTATCATTCCATAATATGGGATGGTATTGAAAAAATTTGGTGAGCTCTTGAGAAAAACACAAGATTTTGTGATTATTAATCCTATTTTCTGAAGGACTACAGCTAACTTACTGAAGTTCATCAGCTAAAGGTTTTCTAAAATTGTTCTCAAGTCAAGGAAGATTCATTTGGGAATTCATTTGATACACAAGTTGTGTTGCTACAGCTAGTCTGTCCACATTATTATCTGGACATGACCTACATGACATCAGCAAAATAAAGTCTAGAGCACTTAATGTCATATGCCTATATATCAGTTTGTTTCATAGAGTTTATGAGTAAACTCCACACTTGGAGTGTTAAAGTGAATTATTGCTAGATAAATGCATTTCTTATACCTCTGGGTTTAAACAAAAACACACACAGAAACAAACAAACACAGCAAAACAAACATGCCAAGAACTCAAGATCACCACGCTCCCTGCCAGTCAAGTTCTATTATTTCTGATTTGTTCACTAGCAGCAATTACAGTTCTGGATTTTACATATAGCCCATTGAAAGGAGTCCAGAGTAGACACCACTGGAGAGAGTATGTTGCTATTGTAGAAACTTCCTTAAAAAAAATTCCTTTTTTATTCTCAAGACCTCCCCAGTCTATGACAAATCAAAGTACTTTCACACAAGAAGTCGAAAAATGCTTTATAAGTATGGCATAATAAATTTCATCACAACTATAGCTATTGGATACTAAAATAATTAATATGACTTTTTATTCATGCTCCATAAGTGACCTACTTTTTCCCTAGGTTACCTGTTTCTACGTAGGCTTTTACATCTCATTTTAATTTTGCTATGACCTAGATGAGGAACTAAAGATCTCATGTTATTTATGCCTCTGCCAAGTCTAGTTTTACTTGTTTTCTAAGGAACAAATCTGTAAGTATGTTGAGCTTTTCCCAGAAACTCAGTAATCCTTTCATAAAATACTGTACGTAGTATCTGATTTTTTTTTGAGATAACTAATTTCCACATCTTCAGTGATGTTTCAACTTTATAAATTTTCTTTTGGTCCCTCTAATTTCCTATTAATAACAGACAGAAGTTCATTTCACACACCACTAAAGCCTTCCCTCATAACAATATCTCTCTTTGATACATGACTGAGGTGCACTTTGAACTAGGAATAAATCTCATACATGCTCCATCTTCTCAAATACTTTCTTTGACAACAGGACTATAGCTCTCTTAAATTTAAAATTCAGGTGAGTCATTGGCTTGCTCCTGATCCAAAGCACCTACAAAATCTATATTTCTTTCTTTATCCCAAAGGCAAAGTAACATAAAGGATTTAAGATTATGTATACCATACACAGGACATCAGTCCAAGCTTAAATAGAGATCCACCAGGTGTGCCTTTCAAACAGAATTAAAAAATTGTATAGATATTTTCCAATGAGAAAATAAACTCCTGTACAAAACAATGTTCCTGTTAGTTTGGGTACTTTAACTAATTAGCACAGAATACAGGAAAAGATGATAAAGTTTCATCTTTAGCCACAGGATGCATCAACCCTTTTGAAGGGATCATGCTACATGTATTAGATCGTGTTATCAGATGTTTATTACCCAAGGAAACACAATATTCCCACAGTCCCATAATTCATTGTAACTTTAAAAATGACAGTTTATTTTTAGTAAGTGTTTCTCTCATGAACAGAAAAGAGTGTTAACCATATCCATAAATATCAATTTTCTCAATTTTACCTAGAAAATTATTTAGTCTGTCAATTTTAGCATATTTCAGTAATATACTGCCCATTTAAAAAAGAAAGAAAAAGGAAAAAAAGGAAAATCCTTTTTATTAGACAATACTCTCTGCTTCTCCTGTCAAAATGTTTTTGGAAATAGTGTTCATATTCATAAATTAAAATGATAACAGTAACTCATCTAAAGACTCTAGCATAAATTAAAATTAAGGTTTCCACTGCAGGAAAAGCTACACTTTTCATGAATTCCAGACTGATACAGTGGAATTGGAAGTTTTGTGAAAGGTCAAGGATGCTTGTATTTCATTGATGTATGTATGAGATTTTGTATCTCATTTTATGTATCTCTCTTTTTTGAGAACTATGTATATTTTTTAAAAAATCATAAACAATATGCTTTATAAATACAAGGTTCACAAGAACTCTGCAGTACATTGTCTTCAAAATTAAGAGTTCTAACATCCAAACTATTCCTGAATAGGTATTGTATGCATTTCTGTATTATGTGGTTCCTACCACAACAAATCTTTGATGCAGCCATTAGAGGTCTCTGACAGTGCTAGATGTGCAGTTAAGTACCAATTACTAGAGAAAAGCTTCTCTTCCATTACTAAATGCAGTCAGATACAATTTTGCTAGCTCTGCCATAGAAGGACATAGACTGATTCACATGATACAAAGACTGAGGTTCATTCTCTTCTGGTGAAAAACAATTCTTCAGATCAGGGGTCTAAACATTAGATTGATTTTACTGTAAGGGTAGCAGATACTTTTTAATCCTTCTTTTCCTACACAATTCTGTAACACATAATTTTCAAAGCGGTTTATGATATTCTTACAGAATTGCAAGTTAGAACATAGGATATCATGATTAATCATGGTAAAACTGCCCTCTGACAAAATTACTCCAGCAGTGTTACTTAAATCTCTAGGCTAACATGAGTTAGAACACAAGAAGACTTCCATTCTGCTCTCCTATAAATGGAGTTTGAATATTTCTTAGTTTATTGTAAATCACTAGAGTAATTTTCAACACTTTCTGACATCACACCTTTTAAGCAAGGGAAACTTTAAAAAACAAAGTCTATGTAAAGATCAATTTATTAGTTTTCTTACTATCAGAGATAAAAGGGGAGAAAGGGATAAAACTTTACAAATGATTTCATGAGGAGGGAAGAAAGTATATTTTCTGCCCCATGTTGAAGTATTTTGATAACACTAACAAGTGAATGTCTTACAGCTTTCCATCACTGTTTAAAACTTTGATCAGTGACTTTTGCAATGGTTTTTTGCACACCTGTTTCCTGTATCTTGGATTCCTTTTCTCAAAAGCATAGGAAGTGACACATAAATTATATCACTGATCCATGCAAGGCAAGTTTAATATACTGATGTTTGCTCAAGCGCATGATGCATGTATTTTTGCACCAGGAGTAATTGGTTCCATTAAAATATCCCTATTTGTGATTTCTCTTTGTAGTGAAAATAAGACACAGAGCATGATATAAATGTTAAAAAAAAAAAAAGTGAACAGAAACAGTCTTTTGATTTCTTAAAAATAAATAACTTAATCTTCTTTAATCCTAAAAAATATATCTTTAGCGATATACATCTTTATTATGTCTAGAATTAGTGAGTTATAGTGTGGCAAGATTTGCCTGGCCTAGCACTCCATTAAGGCATTGTTCAAGTTCAGGACCCAGATATCCATACATACATTGTTTAACTGAATTAACACATTCACGTTCATTAAATTCCTTTTTCAAATGACATAGCCAAAAACATTCTTTAACAAAGTTAGCAAACACAAAATATTTCCCAAATAGATTGAATGAAATGCAATAAACTAGCACCTAAGTTATACATTATCTATTTTGATAAACAGATCACTGTTTCACAACCCAACCACCAAAACAACTCTTTCAAGTTCCAACTCAAGAATGCTTATGAAGAATAACAAGTTCTTCAAAGGTTTAAGATTAAATAATAATAAGACTGTGATAGAGGCAGATAAAGTACCAACAACCATAATTAATAGGGTCAAAACCATTGCATGATGAATAATTCTTTCTTTGTATGGATGTTATCTGAAAAGACGACAAATATTTATATACTAACAGAATGTATATATTTTCTATATTTATGAGAAGTTTTAAAAAATATAGAAAATGATGAAACTATACCAGCAATAGTATTTCACATCCATTTTTCAGGAATGTAAACAAGAACACAAAGTGTGTAATACTCAACTGTAATACAGATTGCTACAATTGCTAATCATGTTTAACACTGGAGTTCAACATACTATTAAATGGAAATTTATATGGAAATCAATAACAAAATTCCCATTGATTTAATAGACCCAAGTTTTAACTACTGGTAACAACACAAATAACTTAGGGTTTATATTCAGAATAATTACTTTTCATAGAGCACAAGTGACAAACACTACCATTTTAATCACAGTTTCTGTCAAATTAAAAAAAATTTATATCTTAATGTGTTTCTGAATGAGATCAGAATATGGACGGCATGGCAGGGACAATTTCTTTCTCCAAATCTTCACAGGGTCCAGGGTCACAAGTTTGTTCTAGGAAATGTCATATATAGTGAAGAAATTCCCACAAGCATATCTATTTGAAGAAGCCAAAGCAATATTAATATGAAAGTCTCCTCCCTTACTCACATATCAATGGGAAACATTTACTTTCAATAATGTTATCCACTTGTTTTATTTCAATCTCATTTAGATTCTGCACATTTCAGCAAGGCAGGTCCAGAACTGGAAGTTGTTTCAAACTTTTCACTTCTTGAAGCATTAGTGGAGTGTTTATTGGGAATTTGGAGGAGCTGTCCATAACACTGTGCATAGTTGGAAGCTGACCCATATCTGCATTCACAGCTTTGACACAAGAGCACAGAACCTGCAGGTAACGGAAGAAAGAGGGACTAAAACATTGCCAGGAATGATAATTCTGAAAGATATGGTATGAAATACTGAACTCTTCTTTGGGCAGCCTTCTTTTAGGCATGGACTTCTTACATTTGCTGGTTTCCTGGATGTTGGAGGTAAAGTATGCCACTATACACACACCAAAAAAAAAATAAAAATATATGTATATATAAAAGCTATGAGCTTTTTGTTTATAGGAAGATAATTCCCTTGTACCATAAAAAGGGATCTCTTCATTCCATAAAGAGATATTAGTACCTCAGAGGAGGCTAGAATTAAGGCAAAGACAGGCCTGTGGACACAGAGAATGGCTCCATGTTTTCCCACTTCTAAATGATAATGGATCATTTTAAACAAAGCCCTGCACTTGTAATTTGTTATCCAAGTTCGGGGCTTCCGCTCAAGTTAGTGAGACCCTTCAGTAATAAGGTCTGCTTGCTAGAAATAGGTCTCAAGAAATTTTTACGTGTTCAACATATATATGTATTTGCACACACTCACACACACGTACATATACACGCAAAAACATGCACACACACAAATTTATAGATAGAGGTATATATATATATGTGCATATGCAAAGAGACAATATTGAAAACCATATTAGACTTGGAGTGTTATCCGCTTGTCAGAACCATTTAAACTACTATCTACACAGTACATATTGAAACTCAACTTTAAGATTTTTTATTTTTATGTACAGTTCATTTTTTCTCTGGAAATAAAATATCTAAATACAGACAGACTGTAATGTTGTATATGTATAGCTTTCAACAATACTTTAGCTGAATAAATGCTTTGTACATAGTTCTGTCTTTTAATGGAGTTTACAGCTACATTGATAAAATGGATTCTTCATTTCCTTGATTGTTTTTAACCAATAACAAGCAGAGAGACAATTACAAGTTAATATTAATAAGCAGCTCAAATAACACTGGTTAAATTATGTACAATACAAACCATTCATACAAATGAAGACTAGGATATTGAATTTGTTACAATATTTTGTAATAAAGATAAGACAGCCACTTATAACTTACATGTTCTCCACCAGGCATCTTCCTTCTTAGAGATCAATTGCAGTTTTTAAGTAACTCAGCTGGCCTAAACTCAAAAAAGTTTAAAGAATCGGAGCTTAGAGAGTCAGAGAAACATGAAACCAGTATATCTGCTCATCTTTACTAGAAACAGGCTCACTCCACGGAAAAAGAGCCACCTAACACCGCCTCGAATGTGCCTACTATATGCTGGAAAAAAGTCATGATGCTTTGCTGTGTTCATATAATAAGGAATACTGAACTCTAGACACACATTTTTCCCATTTTAACAAGTATTTACTCCTACAGTATTATTTACCAGTACAGCTACTTCAAGCAGTGGAACGCATGAGTGGGGATTATTGATTGGCATGTACTCGAAGGACTTTCAAGGAGATTTCCACAACAGTCAGCATTAGATACCTTGTTCTGTCTAGTTAATCCATTTTGCTTGATGAGAAGTTATCCTTAAACCTTAGACATGAGACAATGAAAGCTTTCTTAATAGGAATCTCAGTAATGTGCATTGAAAAGTATTTGCGTCGTGTATGTGTATGGTTTTATTTCAAATCCATAGTGATTTACACCTAGATTGATACGTGAAGCTGACTGGGCAAAAATTACATTAGATTGTTTTCCACTAACATATTTGCAGCCATTTGACAGCAGCGGCAGCAGGTAGACACATTCCAGGCAAGAGATGTGGCCTTCCTCCTTGAGGTTACAGACCTGTCATATGACCTCTTATTCCCCAGGCTTCAGTCTCAGACACAAGTTGGTCCTCACCCTGATGGGAAGTAGGGTGTGTCACTGTGGTAGTTGTAATCAGGACACACCTTCTGTACTAGTTTATAATCTGTACTATAAAAGGAAATGTAAATACAGATTACTTTAAAGGGCTTGGAGCAGAGCCATGATACGTGGCTCTGGGTCTGCTCCTGATAACAGGTTTTTGAAGGGTCATAGTTGCAGAGTGTGTTCTTGGTAGCCTTGTCAACCTTTTCATACTCGATTCGACAGTTAAAGGACTTGGAATCTTTGGCATCAATCACTGTCTGTTGTGCCAAGTCAAATTCCACTATTTTTGTAGGGGGCACTAGGCTCACAGATACATTCCCTTGACCAGTTGAGTTATGCCTGAAGTAAACACTAAACGTCCCATTGCCATGGTCAACGATTTTCCCCGTTATTAATAAATTTAACTTCACAGTCTTGATGTTGGAATGAAAATCTCCCCAGCCAAACATTTTCTTAAATTTCCCAGTTTTGACGATGGGACGTCTCTTTGCTCTGGGTCGAGGCTCTTGCAGATCTGTGGAGTTCCTCAGCCAGTCCCAGAGATCTTGCTCAGAATAAGTTTCTGGGGCATCGTATCGCAGGTCCAAATCTGTATCATTTTCCTTTCCACGAAAAGTCTGTGACAGCAGTCGGCTGATGGACAAGTCTTTGCTACTTTCTGTCCATATGTGCTTTAGTGTGGATTTGGAGCTTCCTGATTTTAGTAGTTCTGTTTTTCCTCCATTTGTTAAATTTGCACAAGTAACCTGAAACAGAAGGGAAGAAGGAAAAGATAAATTGAGGCAGGTAATGCTACCACCTGAGAACAAAGACAAGATTTCAAAATCATAGGGAATTATTTTTTTTTGAGAAATTAAATTATATCTTTCTACTCAGTAAACCAAACCAGAAATGTCTATTTTCCTTTATTTTCCAAGTAGTTACTACTTAATTCTCCTTTACCAGTTTTTTACACTGCCCTTCAGATTTAATCCCAAGACATTCACAATATTCTTCTGTTATGATGTCTGTAACTGATGAGTACGTAATGAATTACCACAAAAAACCAAGGTACACAGCCTTGTCATCCTTCAATCTGTATGTGGTTGTATGTGGCATCTCAGAGTGAAGCATTCTGGCTTGAATGTTCTCTCTGCAAAGTGTCTGTGTCCTCCACTGTCAGAGTCACATTCATTTTTTTTTGCTGCCCCTAGTGTCCACTGTCAGGGTCCTGTCTTGGTGGTGCCAGCCTGACCATGCTCAGAGTCCATGTCATTATGAATCTAATAAGAGTAATACAATTTCCCTACTCCTTTTATGAGTACACATTGGTCTGTGTTCTTGACTGGGACCCTCAGTCACAACTACAAAATAAATAAAGGAATAATGAAAATTTTAATGAGTTTGGCATCGACAGCTGTACATACTGTGTACTCCACCTCAATTAATACAGGAGGAGTCACAGTCTTTTCGTATAGTCCCTTACAGACTAGCTACTGATTTGCCTTGTCTGTATCTAGTATGACATGCATTTCTCCTTCCTCACTTCATTTCTTTTTTCACCATTTCCTCCCCAAATCAAATAGCGATCTGTGTAAGACAGAAAGCCTTTTGTGTACTTACAAGAAAAATAAGGCCACCAATTTAAAAGCACTAATAAAAAAATTTTGCAAAATCACATTCTAAAAGAAGACAAAGTCTTGCACCAAGTTCCTACAAAATCATATATTTCAGACATAGTTTGTCACAAAATTTACTGTCAGAGCAATTTGTCTTATTTATATTTTTTCTCTTTGCCTTAATTGAGTGGAAAAGAGAAGACAGATGCAGGCTTGCAGCTGTCTAACATGCAGCACTGGCAGAGAGCTCTGATGGAGTGTAACAGGGAGTGCTGGAATTGGTGGGGAAGAGGGTGGATAGAAAGGGACTGACAACACATATTATTCCGTTCCCCCTGAAAATTTTCACCACACACTGCCCCATTTTCTAACATTTGTACTGCTCTGAAGAGGCCATCAAGTTTCTTATTTTCCTTTTCATGGCTACATATGAGATTCTGAATATACCTCTTTTATTTCTCTGATTTACGTGCTTCTATCATACTTGCAGTTATATCTTTCTCTTCACTTAAAAATGAATTAAGTGCATCCCCTACCCAGGAAACCCATTGGAAACCATATAGTATTTAAATCATGTCCCCTCCCTACTGGTACAACTGGAGGTATATGTCACAGAGGATATCTATCATAGCATGGCCTTTTCATTTCCTAACAATTCTGAAATTGAAGCATACTTTCATTAACTTCAGTAGTTTTTCAAGGTCAGACGAAGGCATATACATAAAATCAGTCTAAATTGTCTCAATACACTGATTTGATAGGAGATATGCCCACAGCCCTTTACAGTAAATAAATGGATAATTAAGTCTGTTACATCCCACACTACACCTCCCCAGTGCATTTCAAGTTGGTGGGCCAATAAGGATAATAGATAAAATATGGATTTAATTCAGGATTTTGCCAAAGATATTACTTCCTCCTCTTTTGAATGGACAGAAGGATTAAACACAAACTAGCATTTTGATAGCCAGTTCATAGCTGCATTTTAGCATCAGCACAGTGAGCCATGAGAGAAGCTGTAATAAAATGCACTGATGGTGCACTGGTTAATGAAGCAGCAATGAAAATGTCACAGGAAGAGAGAAAGAGACTCAGAATATATTTTTCTCGGTGGCATATGGGGAAAGAGGGCAAAATAAGAAAAGAAATGTGGTTAAAAGGAAAAATGTGCCTGTCTAGCATGAATCTGTCAACATGCTATGAATCTAAGCAGTTAGCCAGCAGAGCTAGTAATCTGTAGGTAGGATACAGACTGTTTATCACTCTAATTTTCTCTGCTCACAGGTTTTTTTATCTTTGTTTTCCTTTCTTCATCTTCAATCATCTTCATCTTCAATGATTTACATTTCATAAGATTACACTACAACTTCCATGTAACAAGATGCAAGAGTATAAAAGCCTTTAAAAGAGGACTCTCTTTTTTTTCAGATATATAAAACTGAACACTGAGGAAAGAAAGGAGATATTTTCTGCTTGCTGACTGATCCAATACATTGAATCACATTGAAAAAGTGTTTTTTTGAAAGCCAGCATATTTCATGGGACTGAATGATTCAGATTCCATGCATTCTATTCTGCTTCATACCTGATCTAACAGATACAGTTGATTGTTACTGTCATTGATTTTGTAATACCTGAAAGACTTCTGGTCATGCAGTTAGCCCCTAGACCTCTGTTTGTGATTTTCAGCATGGGTAACTGGCTGCATTCATGATTAAAGGCCTGAACCTGCCCTCCCAAGTCAAGTGTCTGTGTAAGCACTAAAAAAACAGCCCACAAGGGTTAATAAAAAAGCTCTAGAATTCACTTTTCTTCGCTAACATTTTCCAACTAACTGCTTTCTCATATACTGTTAGTATACTATGTGCTATAGAAAGTAGCTATATGTATCCTCAGAGACTCACACACCCAATAACACAGAGCATTGCTGTGTAATAGAATTTCTGCAAATGCAGCAGTTTTTTCACATGAACTAATCCACAATTTTGCTTGCTCTCTCTTCTTTCCAAACGCAAGGCCGCAATAATACAGGAAAGAGCGTGCAAATGCATGAGATTTTGCACTTAGTAGTGTGAAACTAAAACACAGACATATTCTAGCAGTGACTGGAAAAAAAAGCCAATTTCAAGTGGATAATAAAACACTGAGCAGCCTAAATTCTATAGAGGTTTTTTTTGTCCTCTTCCTTGAGGGTATATGCATGTAGTTCAGAAACTTGCATACTGTACCTCATAAATTAGTTCGCTATAACCAGAGTTGCCTTCTTTTCCACAGCCAAGTGTCACTCCTACGATAAAACATTATGAAGTTTGGCCCACTTGTAATGGCTCTAGCTAGGATAAAGTTAATTTTCTTCGTAGGAGCTCATATACTGCTGTGGTTTAGACTTTTGACCCAAACACTGGTAGCACACTAATGTTCTAGCTCTGGCTGAACAGTTTTCCCAGCATCAAGGCCTTCTATTTCTCTCTCAACCCCTCAAGTCAACAGACTGGGGAGGTGCACAATGGATTAGGACTGGACACAACTGAGCAGAGAACTTGAATTAACCAAAGAGATATTCCATAATATGTAACATCATGCTTGGCAATTAAAAGGAAAAGTGTGGGTTTAGAGGGGGTTAGCCATCTTTTGTTCAGAAACTGGCTGGTCACCACGCTACCCTTGGGAATTAGTGAATATTGCCTTTGCATCACTTGTTCTGGTTTGTTCTCTTCTCTTTCTCCTCTTGCTTCTCACTTCTCTTCTCTTCTCTTCTCTTCTCTTCTCTTCTCTTCTCTTCTCTTCTCTTCTCTTCTCTTCTCTCTTTCTCTTTCACTTATCCTTCACTTATTAAGCTTTTCTTTATCTTGACTCCCAAGTTTTTTTGCTTTTATTCTTCCATTCCTCTTCTCCTACCCCACTGGAGAAAGGCAGAAAGTAAGCGAAGACTTGTGAAGTGCTTAGCTGCCTAGCTGCCCCCCAGTGTTAACCCACAACACCACTGCAGTGCAATGTTGCAAGAGAGCTGAGGAGGGAAATTTCCTCCCTGACTGCATAGCTAGAAGTGGGTTTGAATGATGATGAGGGCAGAAATGTCCATATAGAAAAATAGTAAAGAGCAAAAAGATATAGAAATGCCATTGGAAAAGCATTCATTAAGCAAGACAGACTGACATTTGGTTCCGGTCCTGTACTTTTAATAGAAAGTATGGATTTCCACTACCTAGTAAAGTCTACTGACATCCAAAAGGTACCAGGAGCTGACTGCTTGGTAACTATTTTCCAATGAATAATGAAAAATTGCTATTCCATTTCTTCTACTTCTTTTATGAAGAAGCAAAGACTGGTTTCACTGGGCAGAATATCCCAAAGCATCATTAAAAAAGACAGAAATTGATCTGTAATCAATTCTTTAATCTATTAAAATAGAATACTCTGTTCATTTTGTACCCTTTGTTTTGAAGGTGAAAATTTTTTGTGATGGTGTTTAACATTATTAAACACTTTTTAACTAATATATGTAGTTCTTTTAGGACTTCCTAAAGGATAGGCAGAAATTTTGGAATTCTCTTTCAAGACACTGAGCCTTGAATGTTTTGTCAGGTCAAACCTGAACATTTCGAGTAGAGAAAATGAAGTTGAAAAAGGATCTTGGGAATCCATGAAGGTGTCAAGTCATGATTTAGGCCCTCTTCTCAGTTTAAAATCAACCATAGGTGTATTAACATTAATTTAAGACTGATCAATTACAGATTTAAAAAAATAGTAATTTTAAAAGGTACAGAATGCCTCTTGATTTCTCACTCTTTTCCTTTTATTCTAGCTCTCTTACAGTTCATTACCTATAATTATAGTATTGGTTTAGAAATTATGCATTTATTCCTCCAAATGTATGACTACTTGAGGGCAAATGAAAATGTAAACAAACAATCTAATACTCAAGGTGATAAATCTCTCCAGGTAAATAACTAATCAAAACCAAGATTGTTTTTGCTGGCATAGCACTGTAAGAACTTGGCAGCACTGTGTTTGCACATGCTCTATATAAAAGAATTCAGAATTTTCTTTCCTCGGTAAGGTAATTCAGATAACAACACAGGTAGGAAAGTGCTGATGGACATTACAGTAAGCTGAACCATTATCAAGGCAGGACAGCACTCAGAAAATTTTTAATCAATCCCGTGTCCCCATATTAATCCTGTTTATGCAATGGGTGAAGGAAAATCTGGACCTAGTTTACTGTTCTACTCAGATCAATTTTTCTTCCTATGCCTGTCTACACATTGTACAAAGTTACAGTGGCATGGAAATATTTTATTCAATGAATAATTTCCAGACAAGTCAAATGCAATGTTCTACAGGAATTTGATGATAAATAAAGAAACTGAGAATGCAAGCTGGTGGAGATACGATTATAATAAGGGGGAGGGGGGGTGTAGAACACACTGAAGGACTTGTACATATTGCAAACTGACACTTTTTCGAAAGGGAGGAAAAACACAACCCCCCCCCNGAAAAACCCCCCCCCCCCCCCCCCACTAATATTTCACAGAAACAAACCTGTCTGGTTTTAACTTACAAGCCTTTTTGCTGCATGACATGAAAAAAATAAAGGATGTGGGTTGGTCAATCAAAAAATGCAAACTCAGCTGGGTCTAACAAATGGAACAGTAACTCCTGTTCTTCTGTGTCAAATGAGAATGTAAAAGTGGCTCAAACCAAAGACTAACTTAGAAAACTCTTCTTCTCTCCAAGAGCAACTATAAAAGATGCCTGGAGAAGAGCAAGAATGTGGCCTCCTAAGTTCTTCCCAGCTGTCAAGTAATTCTAGTTTCCTCTGCTAAGGTATGGTTTCCGTATATGTTTTCTGTTTCAGTAACTCTCAATACTCTCAATGCTCTTCTGTGCATTTGCTCACTCTGTCCCTTTGTAAATTTTTAACCTTCATAACATACTTCAGCAATGAGTTCCACAGCCCTATTTCCTCATAGTTTGTTTTGAACCTGGCTCCTGATGCCTTCTTTGGCGAACTTTTCATTTTCCGGATGGAATATTCAGTCTCTATCCAAATTTCCCGTGCTCCTCCTTACTTTTCCTTGCTGCTACACATTAAACTTTTTTCTACAAGTACCAGTGAGTGGAAAATTTGATGATTTCTAGCTACATACAGAAGCCTACTTCTAGCCCACTAGTACATGTCTCAGCTGTATCCATTCATAATAGTAAACAAATATTGATCACTTTTCCAGCCCTGAGCCTCCTGGGCCACATAAATAGTCCTTGTACATAAGCAATTCTATACCTATACCTTTGAATTTCCTTTTTGTTCTTCTCTGATGCCCATTTGGTTCCACTCCTGGTTCTGTTCTTTAAAATGAGGAGACAAGAATGGGGCACGGTATTCAAGATACATCAGAGCCATGGTCCTGTATGATGGCAAATATGGCCTTCCACTATTAGTTCAGTCTTTTTTTTCTACTAATTCATAATATTTTATTTGGGCTTGAACATTAATGAGCACTGAACTGATGTTTGCATGAAACTGAAAACACTAAAATTTTAATCCTAATTGTATATGGAGTTGGGATTTATGTTTGTAATATGTTTCACGTTACTTGGGCTACCACAGAATTTCATTGCATAATTTACTGCCTATTTACAAATTCTGGTAAGATCTCTCTGCCATCCCTCCCTCTTGGATCTTATCTTTTCTACTCTGAAATATTTTGTCATTAACAAACTTTCTCACTCGCCTTCCCCAGTCATTTATCAAAATATATTGAACAGCAGAGGTCCCTGCTCAGAGCCCTGCAGAATTGTTGTGGTGACCTTCTTTCATTGTGAAACACAGAAAAAAAGGCATCTGAAGTTTTCAGTAATACTTTCTAAAGTAATCACTTAGGATCATTCACTTCAGCATAAAAAATATAATTTGTTGTCACACAGAAAACAGAGGGAAGGTAATTTTTTTTTTTAATGTCTTTAAGTTAGGAAATTGAACTTAAGATACATTGTTACTACAATTTTTGTATAGGACTTCCTTAGGATTAGTAAAATTCAGATTAATGCTATCAACTGTGCTCAGCTCAGCTTTAAATTCTGTATTTTTCTTGGTTTACTCTATGAGCTATCATTCTTGTTTCAAATGGCCCTTGTTAAAGCAAAAATGTGGCTACCTGAGCTTTATTCACCATTCACACAACAGCGGTTATGCAAGACGAGAAAGTTGATATAAATTCAGCTGAAAACAGCTGATATAAATTCAGTGAAATCTAACATGATTGAAATGAGAGCACCTATATCACTTGATATCTCTTTGAGATCTGACTAAGAATCAAAGACTAATTAGAAAATTTGCGCCCACAGAAAGATGAAGGCACTTATAAAACAACACTGGTTTTTTTGGAGCCATTATAATTCTTAACAGTTGTTATCATAAAATATTAAGATATTGCAATGGCTGCTCCGCAAAAGAATAAAAACTAGCAAAAGTTACAATTTTACAGTGCTTTCTACACAATGTAAGTTTCCTGTTATAAATAGATCTGAAAACCAGGAAGTCTCAAATAATTTTCAGGAAATACAAAGGTGATAAATCACCTTAAGTGGTTGGTTCCAATAAGAATACTCCAGAACTGCCATATAGAATTTTGCTTTAGAGTTTCGTTTTCTCTCCCTTGCATTCTTGCGAACTGTGGCTTAAGCTGTGACACTGCCGCAAACCCTGTGAATAGTAACAAACTGATGAAAGAAAGTGGTGGCCTGCCACCTGTTAGGTCCTGATTAGACAGTATTCTGTGCCAGCCCAGTCTATGATCTGGGGTGGGAATCACCTCACTGATTACATTATTCACCTGGAAATCTGGTCTGAGGTCTAAACTATTCATCTAGGTTTATTCCATAATCGAGAGAAAGAGAGAAACAGAATGAACTGCCTCCTCTACCTCCATGAGGTATTAATGATAATTCAAAACTGAATAAATGCTCGTCACCTAGATGCCCAATGGTGACCAAGAATAACCTGACCTATGGTGCGTAGTTTGCTCTGTAGACAATAAGATGGAGAGAACCCAGAGGCTGCAGGCTGGAAGCAGGACAATGGATGCTCTACTCATATTCAAGTCCACTATACATCTGTAAGCATGCTGAAGCCAATGATGTGTTACTCATTCAGCAAGGTGTGCAGACTTGCTAGTATTGCTCCTACTTTTAGATATAGGAAATTTCCCAACTGGAGGTTTCCTTCAAGAAGCAGTGTTGCTTTGTACTTTCTGTCATCTTTTGAGGTTGATTTAATCATCTGAAAAATTTTCACAAGTATTTAGAATCTGAAAAATTAGTCTTATTGAGGTTCTTTTGTTCTCTAGGGACTAAAAGAACTTTAAAAAGGCTTTTAAAAAGTGTTTAGTCATCTAAGACATATAGGTACTTTAAATCAGACGTAGATTGTAATTACAGAGACATTTCTTCTGATAGCAGTGCCCTGATATTTTTCTCTTCCTCCTTTTTTTCTCTGCTTCATTCTTCCAATGCTGCCCTCTCAGCTGTGGCAGTCAGCTTTTTGTAAGATAAAGACTTTCTTTATTCTTTCACAAATTTTTGGAGTGGAAATCAGACTCAGAATTAAACATCCAGACTCCTCTATCTGCCTGGAGGAGACTGGGGACTTAGAAACAGGAACATCACAGATCCACAATAGGAAGGGATGAAAAGCCAGCCCTACAAAATGTTTCACCCTTTTTCTAGAAAGCAGGGGTGAAGATAGGCACTGCTGTCACTGCTGTCTTTCAAAGAAGGAAGCTCATTGTTTTTTTCCTTCAAAAAAGTAGCTTTGAGAGAAAAAAAAAGCAAGTGATTGTCATTGTCTATTTAATTTAAGAGCTTGAAAGCATTAGCAAGTCAAAACAAAAGTCCATCTAATCCCATATTACACCTCCAACAATGGCTAAAAGTTACGTTTATCAAGGAATACAAAATCAGGGAGCGAATATACTACATGTACAAGGAAATCTTTTCCATTTTCAAATCTTTGCAGATCAAGGATTTCTTAAGTTGGATGTGTGGCCATGAATTTAATAACTTTCAACAAATATCACTTACAAGAACTTGGCTGTTTCTCTATGAAACTTCCAGCATGTGAAACACCCTGCAACCATTCTTCATCTCTGCTTCAAACTCTTTGAGAATCTTCTCCTGTTTATTATGAACAAGTCACCTCCCAGCTTCATCTGATGCCACCTAAATTCTTGTGCAGTAGGCCACAACAAAATCTAGCAAGGAAGTAACATTTTTCCTGTGGGGTTCAGGCAGAATTTTGGTGCCTGGATGCTCAGGCCAGAAACAGCTGTAAAAATTTATTGTTGGCACTAGAGGAGGTTCCTTTTCAAAAAATAAAGAAGGTGTTGTCTGAGTTACAGGTACTTCCAGAATTAGGCAGCTCCAAAGGTGGTAGTCAAAGGACAGCATGAAAGTGTAAGTTTGGAGTACATAGGAAACATATGGAATATATCCAATCAATTAATGGGCCAAATCCTGACCCACCACTAAAGTCAATTATAAAAATTCTAGAGGAGTAGAAAGATGAAGATAGTGTGGTATTATGTAGCTTGATTTTATTTTCTTGCCCAGTTAAAGCAGAATGGAAGGTGTTTCATTTGTAAAACATCATCTCTCTTTCAATTTAGAAAACATCATAATATCACATATAATTGTGTGTGAACTGAAGGACCAAATGAGTTACAATGCTATATGAGAATCTTCACACTAGAATTTTACAGATTTCTGATTTTTGCCTTAAAAGAACAGAAATCAAGCTAAAATATTTCTAATGGCAAAGATGCAAGTGAATGTATAAAGATTTGGAAAGGGATTGAAATATAATTGTATGAAATATCCTATTAACTATTGCCCTAAGTTTAACATTTTTAGAAAGAATTTAAACTAAACTCTTGAAGCCTGCTGTCTATGTTGTCATTATAGATTTTTTACTTCAGTGTATTATGACTTTTGAAAATTCACCCCATCTCCATTCAGCAGGGGATTAAACTTCCATGGAATAAATTAAAATGGGTTAAAAATGTCTAACAGAGTTTTAAGACCCCTGTATTATCCCAGTATTACAGACTACTGCTAACTTTGAAATGAAAGTCTAGCTAGGTAAATAAATTTTGACAAGGATCTATTGTTCTTGTTCCACATTCCTATAAGCCTTCTTTTATTAATATTAGCTTGCCATTTTCTGCATACATGTAGAAAGTAATATTAAATAAAATTAGATTTTATATGAAAGGCCACAGAGCAACATTTTAATCAAAATTTGCACTATAGTTTGCTTTATATATAACACACTAAAGAAAACGTCCATTTTCATAGCAGTAGACATATCTTATGAAGAAGGTGAAAAAGACTATAACCTGACATATCATGGTACTATATAATGGACAAGGCCGCTGTACGCTATAAGCATACTCTGTTAGTATTACTAATTTTCTACGTACAGTTTCCAGTCATCCACTGTCAATGCAAAAGTTTAATAAAATTAAATGTACCAAAAGAGTTTGTGACTCCCATGTGTGATACCATAGTTTTCCAAAGAAAAGCATTAGAATGTTGATACATGGGAGCATCCTAGAAATATGAATTTGAAAGATGTCCTTTGAGGAGATTTAACTCCCACCGATGTTGGCAGAGTGCATATTTCCACACAAAGAAATTTTATATGTAAATGAGATGCTTGTGAAATAAAAAAAGGGGGCTTCTACAAGTACAAGAAACGATATTGCAAAAATATAAATTCCTTTCATTAAAATTGCTTGTTCTTCACTATGAGTTATGCATTTATTACAAACAGCTGAGTACTTCAGGAAAGGCATTTTAAAAGCACAGAAGAAGCTGTTCAAGTGTTCAATCAGAGTTTGGCGTATCCCTGCTAACTTTCATGCCTTCATCTTCACCTTATGCCCTTGCCAGATACACGTAGTGACTTCTCAGAAGCCTTCTGTGATCTCAGAGAAGAAGGTTTTCTTCTCTTTGAATTTTAGCCAGATACAACAACATATTCCCTTTCTAACTGTGTTTGTTTGATAGGCATTGATCATTCATTCATTTGGTCGATGGATATCAACACCTATTAAAATCCATCTCTGAGGAAAGAGGTCTGTTTCTTTAATGTTGTTCTGGTAAGGAAGGGAAAGATAAAACAACTATTCTATTGCAAGGGTACTCAATTAATTTTTATTGAGATTTTCTTGATGGTTTTGTCAAGGTCTGCTAATTCTTACAGGGATGTGCTCAGCGGTAAGCAGCATATGGGCACCAGCTCTGCTGAGCAAGCCAGGTGCTGCACATTGTTTTCCTGGCTATGACATACACAAACATGTCGCAATGCTGCTGAAGTGCAAAGATGTCAAAGAAATACAGATTGGCCTGTTGGAAACCAGGAGACACCAGGTTACATATTTATAAGATCCAGGCAAAATTTAGTCTTGATCCAAATCTGAGCAGGACTCCACTGTCAGTGTACATTTGCTTAGTTGGGATGCAAGGAAACCAAGTAGCCTCAGCAAAAGTACTAGTCCTACTTGCTTACAGAGCTGGTCTTTCTGTGACTGGACACAGGTATTACAGGAGACCTATTATGCCATTAAGAGGAATAGAGCTACAGAGTACTAGAAAGGCATATTATAAACCAATTTCTCTACTTCCTATAAATTAGTAACATTCATTCAATATGGTGCTTCTTTGTAGTGACTATCTCTGAGCTTGTACAGACTTTTTTAAGGTCTATGGTACCTTTCTGAGTTGATACAAACAGTACGGGAAGCTTACACAGCCAAACAAAACAGAATAGAATACCCAGTAGAAAAGCAACAATGTCTGTGCCTGATAGTAGTCTTGTGTTTTCTCCTGCTATAGTATCACACCTAATTAAAAGTGAAAATTAATAGCCAGCAGGATTAATCAAATTCCATATGCAAATAGCTGGCTCATGAGAGCCATGGTCCAATTGCTAATACTATCAGTAAGGTCATTAATTTAAATTGAGATGAGTTAAGAGTCCTTTGGGCATTGACACATAAGTTGAAGGAGGTTATTCATTGCTAAGTTTTTCACACTGTAACAAAAAAGTTAGGAAGAGAATACGTGAATATTGCTTCAGCACAATGGTTTTCTAGGATGAGCAGTGCTGTGAGCTTGTTTGTGGAGGACCATGAGTCTTCTCCTGTAGCATACAGTAGTACTAATACATCGCTTTAAATTCATATTAAGATGTACTGAAGCAAGTTAAATACAAGATTGTTCAAGGTCTAATAAATGACATCTTTGATATTATTTTATGCCTCTCGACTTCTGCTGAGCACCTTCAAATTACAGAAAGACTTTTCTGTTTTATAAGAAAAATTTGAGTACCAGTTTCATAAACCCTTCAGAAACTTTTCCAGCCTTCAGAAAAGGTCAAGACATTTCCAATTAGTGAGAAATACTAACTCAACTTGTAAACAGAAATACTGGAGATCTGGAGCACTGGTTATACTAGCGCAAAATACAGTGCATTCTCAGCTTACGATCTCTTCAGCTCACCTCGGAACTAGCTCCAGTGTCTTGATTTACCACTGCATTTCTAGGCATGACTAGAAGAAATGTAGTCTTTACAGGCAAATTATAATATAATGCTGTACACCTATGAACTTTCTCCAAATGCTTATGGCTGAAATATTTTAAGTTGCATAGTAACAGAATGACTGCAGCATAATAAAGTAGTGATGGCATTATATTACTTTTCCTACATAAAGAATAAAAACATAAAATTTATTATTCTGACCTTGTATCACAAGGACTTGTCAGATATGTAAAAAAAAACTTCAACTGGCCTATCAAAATAGACTTAAACTAAAGGGGAAACCTGCAAAGCTTGGTTACCAGAAGGTTTCTTCTTAATTTAAACAGTCTTCACAGTTAGGAAATAGAGTGGCACAAAAAAATGGATTCAGGAACAGGAACTTTTCAAACCAAGTTCCAGAAATCCTTCATCCTTTTTGATTGATACTTGGAGTTCATTCTGTTTTGATCCCTAACTGTTCTGATCATCACCACCTTGACCACATTGACTTATCTGAGCCAATTCTTTCTGCAGTTCCATTCGTTCAGCCTCCTACATGAACAAGATTTCGATGAAGTGATTCAGATAGTGCTCTGCTTTTCATAGAATAAACATTACTTCAAAGACAGGTCAAGATCACTGTTCATTAATATATTCCTATGTCTGCCCAAAAAAGCAAATAACTTTTTTCCATTGTCTCATCTTCTATACCTTTGTGGCTGAGCAGCAGCACAAAACAATTTAACATTAGCAAGCAAATTTCATTTGTTACCTGCCAAATGTTGATACAAAAGATAACTATGAAAAAGCAATAATATCCTTGTTGTAAGGCAATAGGTTACATGTCTTTGCTATAATATACGTGCTAAATAACATTCAATGAACTCATAAAAACATTTAATTTAAATATAAATGCTTAGCAGTTCCATTTTTCCAGTGTAAATGACACTCCCACTTGTGTTTCTCTTAAGTGCATCTTCAGAATAGACTTCCTTTCAGAACATAAATTTAATGTTATATATTATTACTATTACTGCAATGCTCACAAATCTCCCCCTGTCAGGGTTAGGGTGTAGTAAATGTATATAGTCACTGCCCTAGAAAGCTTTCTCACTGAAACATATTTGGCAAAGGCAAAGCTAAAAGAAGAAATATTGGTGATGTCCTGACTCAAACGCAGAGCTAAGAGTTAGTACAAATCTCTGGACTTTTCTTTCCCATGTCATATCCAGGAAAAGGCTGATTCCAATAATTGGTTATACATAATGCCATTAGCTGTTTTAAAAAGATGTGGGCTCAAGGAAACAAAGTCTGCTCAGAAGCGAGTTGTGTTATTGATCTCCCTAAGTCCTTGTTAACAAGAAGCCTGAAACCCTCTTGTAGACCAGTTTTCTACAGAAGCAGGGATAGCTGTCACTGGTAATAAGAGAGGTTTGACTTCTTTCTCTGATAAAAAATGATAGTGAAAATAATCATACTAATATATTGTATGATTATTCTGTTACAATGTCATTGGAAAACAAAAAAAATGAAACAAAGTTGGATTCACAGTTCAGAGAACATTACATATGTCTTCCAAAATGTGAATCCCTCAAATTCCCTTTTATCCATCATCTGTCAGTCAACAGTAGCTCTGGGGAGTCCACATGCTTCTTAGTGCATAACAAGAATATTTTTCTATTGTTTTATATTTACTAAGTAAAAATCTAAGGATAAAATTTTTGTAAATGTACCAGAAACCAGCAACACCTTACTCGTTTTATTCAAGCTATTAGCTTTTTAAAGTGTTTTCTTTCTTAGTTTGCTGTATAGATAACTAAGACAAGGGAATTTAGGACAACAAGTCCACTTGGTACTTGCTACAAGATCCTTTAAGCATTTTATCCACCCATTGAATTTTTTTTGTCCATTCACCTTATGGATTTTGTTGCTAAAATGTGGAAGAATTTTCATCTAGTGGAATCCAGAAATTTTCCTAGATGAATTAAGAGCATAGATTTTCTTGTCATTTCAGAATAGCATGTACACAGATTTGGTCTGAGATAACATCTTTACAAGAAAGACATTCTATCACTCACCTGTTGCAGGACTATGAGAATATCAAGCTTTGGAATTTAAGGTTTTGTTATAGCATTATAGTAACCCTAAAAAAATGTCTGAAGCCTAAGTCCCAACCCCAAACCCTAATTCATTCTAAATCCATAATGTACAACCTCTGATCTACCCTAACTCTAAGCTAGTTGATGCCCAAGAAAGAGAAGGGCAGGCCTTGTGTATACAATACACATCATTTAGCTATGTTTTCAATTATGATTGTGTACTTTGAGTAATGCAGAATACGATCTTTTGCCAGCTTCATTAATAAGTAATAATAATTTTATAATAATAATCTTTCAGCAGATCCATGTCAGATTAATCCAGCGGAGAAATAACCATGCATATTTAAAGTTATCAGATAAAAGCTGTCAGTGTTAAATTGCACATTATCCTGCATTCAGAGCACTTCAAATAATCTTCAGCTTTATTTGTTGTCCAAAATATAATTTGATATCACTCAGGATGAAAGATTTCCAAACAGAATACAAAAGTCCCAGACAGAGAGACTGCAATTTCAGCTTGTCCTTCAGACCCAAAATGGTAGTAATTTTTGTTAAGGGGAATGGCAGTAAAGGCTGCATGGCAGTCTCTGTGCCTGTTCAATTACTGTCCATTCTAATCAGATTGCTAACAAAGGATCATTAGGAGTTTAGTGTTTATGATGTAAAATATCTACTAGGAATTGGATTTTGATCATCACTTCATTTTACATCTGTTTCCCACTAACCAATGGAATAAAGATTGTTAATCACTCCTGACCTTTCCTGGACTTGAACTGGTAATTTAATTGCTAATCCCTACTGAGGGACTCTGGAGTACACTATAGAGCCCCTGAGGCATGCAGCTTGACCCTCTCTGTTCAACATTGGTTTTAACCAACAACATCATCAAGAATATGCTCAGATTTGACAATGTTAATTACAGCTTTGGCCATAGTTTCCAGATGAAGTATAGAAGAAACTGTCTAACTAGGAACATTAAAAATATCTGCTGAGCTCTAGTTGATTCTACATGAATCAAAAAAGTACCTCTATCCAAGAAGCTCTTGCAGCCAAGAAGATCTTGCAGGCTCACACTACTGCACTGTCAATTTATTCCCAAGAAACGCCCAACTCCTGGCAATTAGAATTCTTAAGGGGCTGGTCAAAATCTGTTAGTTTTGGCTTGTTTCAAAATATTCCCGCAGATAGTAATATAATTCCAAACCAGATGAGATTCACTTTGTGTTGAATTTCACTTTAAAAAAGGATCATACAGCAAAGAGAGGAACAAAAGGTTTTCCCCTCCTCAGATTTCAAGCTAAAGCATGAAGAGCATTTTCTTTGAGACATTCTTCTGAATACGATTAGGTTATTCTGAGTTCCATATCTGCAAATCTAATCTTTTTCCTTGATTATTTTAAAATTTACATTCAATTATATTTCAAACTAACATTTATTAACTGAGAGAGAAGTAGTAGCATTATGATTTTACATGCATTCAGGTATTATTGCAAAGCTTAAAACTGGAGGAACATGATTAAAATGGCATTTAACTGATAATAATTTTCCTGTAATTGTCAATGCCTAGTACTGTTGCAGTTTCATGCTTCTTACATGTGTTTGTCAATATATACTGCTTTTTTTATAGGATTTAAGATCATATTTGTAACTAAGGCTGGAATCACATTTCTGTTGTAAACCTGCCTGTTGAAGATTTCCCCATTGGGTTGCGTTTACTTTTCTATAATACTTAGAGCACATCCTCATTGAAAACTGGAATGAGGTGTCTAGTGGCCTGACATTGTACTGATTAATGTCTCAGACAGAAATACTAGCAAGGTCCCTCAAAGCAGGCAAATTGTTTGCACATGAAGCTGTGCAGAAGCTAATTAGATCTACCCATTAGAAGAGCTTATTAACTTGGGCACTGTGCTGAGCTGATGAAGCTCTGTGCTTACTGGTTCAGGAGACAGCTTGGGCAGTTCTAACTTAGAGATCTGCACTGAATTTGTTGTATTGTCAGGGCCCTCACTTTCTTCACTTTTATCCATTGAAAAATGTAAGTCTTCCAAAGTAAATACACTGGAGGGAGTAATTTCCCATGTAAACTGAGTTAAAGCTTCACAGAGGGGCACCTGAAAGGTACCTCTCAGTTTGATGGGCTGCCAGCCACTCAGGTTACATCTCAAGGCACAAAGAGAACTGGTTTCCTAGCATGCAATTTATAGTACTAGTTGACTGCACTTTAGTGGAGTTACTCCAGAACTACACTGTCATAAACAGAAGTTCTAATCTGCCCTGCATGGTTACTGAATAGACCAGGCAATAACAGCTTACTGAAATGAGTAATTAATGTTTGTAAGGACTGAGAACATTTTCCATTTCCTGCTATCTTGGTCATAATAGGGCAGGCCTACACAAGTAACAAAATTTATTTTTAAATAAATATTTTGATCAGTTTAAGCCAAGAAAATAAAAAGCTCTCCCTGCTCTAAAATCTCAGCAAGAGACACATGCAAGTCCCTATAGAAAGCTGACTGGGAAAGTGTGTTTTGTGTTGTGTTGAAAATATTTCCTTGACTAAGAAATTTCAAACTTTCATCTAACAAATCACACACCGATCTTTCTTAAGCACTTCAAGGAACCAGCAAAACACAGCAAGAGCGATGAAAAGGTTCAGTACTTTTGAGCCATTCCCAGCCCTCTTTCTATTGCTGCAGCTCCTCCAGGAGGGAACCTTGCCAGCTTCCACAAACAAATCCCCAGCACAAGGGGACGGAGGTATTGGATGGACTCAGTCAACAGGAACTTGTGGCCAGGATGCCAGACCACCTGTTCTAGGAGGGATCGAGCCATGGAGAAGAGTTGAATTCAATTTCCTTAGCTATTCTCTTTACACAGCTTCCCAGCATTCATCAAATCTCTGCCACCTGGAGAAACTCTCTTTATGGCTAGCAGAGAGTAGGGACAATGGAACAGCTTGTATGTTTCTCCACCCCATACCACATTCTTACTCTTGAATCACAGAATATTCTGAGTTGGAAGGGACCCACAAGGATTATCAAGTCCGACTGTTAAGCCTGTAGCCCATAGTGGGATAGAATGTGCAATCTCGGCATTTTGACACTGGAAACCCCAAAGTAATGGCTACAAATATTATAATGGAAGTACACAGTTTTTTCCTCTGAAGAATGAAGAGATTTCTGACAAATTAAGACCAAAAAAAAATTAAAAAAAATTCCTCATTAGTTTCTCTGAAAATTAATTAAAACTTTGGGGAACTGAATTAATAAAACAGCCACAGTTCAGGGGGTAGTTTCTATCCATTGTCTCATATTATTTACCACACTAAAGCTCAAAAGTTTGCAGAAACTTAAAACCATTCACTGCCAAAACTCTCCTTCTTAGTTATTAATATAGTCCAAAGACAGTGATCTCAGCAACAAATCATCAGTAAATTACAGCACAGACAAATGCAAGCGATATGAAAACCACTTTTTCCTTTCCTTTGCAAAGAACAATAAATACTTTCATATTATGGAAAGATATTTACATGATTCAATGCTAGTATTGACCATTTGTAAAACATAACAAAAGAGAATTATGTGAATCTTGTTATACTGTGGGAACACAGTATAAAAATAATATCCTGTTCATATACAGCACTTTTTGTTAAAGATGTCTAAGAATCTTACAATAGAACCAAGTCTGTATTCTACATAAGAATTATTAAAATAATGAAAGTTAAACAATTTTCTCAAAGCACCCAAAATTGTTCTGAATGCCACTTTGACTGCAAAACTTTAACATCACCAAAATCAATTCAAGAAGAACCAAGGACAGTTACATTGCATTTTCAATGAGTGTAGTAATTCAAATGTGATCCTAGCAGAAAAGAACAGGCAATAGAATTTGTTTAAGTGGGATCAATTTTAAACTAATAAATATCTACTTTGATCAGAAATTCAAGAAACAATTGCAATGTTAAAAATAAAAAGTACAAATAACTAACAGCATATTTTGAAAGCAAATGTGTAAATTGAAATCCAAATGATGCAATCTTCCCCCCCCCAGGTAAAGTACCTGAATTTCGCATAATGAAAAATGAGACAAGACAGACGAGAATACAAAGCTTCCCAGTGCTGGGCCATCACTGGCAAAGTTGCAGAGAGAAATGAAGGTTTATAGTTGTTTTGGACCCATGTGACATTTTCTGGAGAAGCAAGTTTTTATTCAGAAAAGGAACAGATGTTTTGGCAGATAGCATAGAAAGAATCCTGTCAGAGACTATAAACTAGACTTGAAGAGGAAAAAAAAAGAGTCTGAGAAAAATGTGAAGCATAAAACAAAAGAACCAAAAATGACACAGATAAAATAGAAATGCAGAAAAAAAGACAAGGGCTTTGTTAAAATTGAAAAGAGAAAGTAAATGTGGTAAACTCCTTGTAACTTTGGAAGAAGTTTTAAGGCAAAAAAAATGAAACTTATCTCTCTTCCACTGACACAGCTCATTGCAGCATGAGACTGGGAGATTAATTTTATAGCTGCAGACAGAAATCAAATAAAAGGAAGAGTCAATGCCCTTTTTAAGCATCAGTAGAGAAAGATCACAAGTACACAGCCAATATTAAAATGCAGCCAAGGTTTATGGCCAACATTTAAGTAGATTTGTATTGGAAGAACAAAAAATAACCAACCCTGTAAATGGAGATGGGCACGCTACCACCTCACCTGCCCTGCACCCAGAAGTTTTCTTCTTTCATTTCTTGGCAATAAAGAAATTCCTTCTGTAGCAGACAAATGTTTTTAAGACTTGAAACTCAAATTCACCAAGCCAATTCCCCTCAGTACCCTCAGTCTTCATAAAGAAGTGCTTTGTCAAGAAATTCTCAGCCTACTCCATTCTAAAATCTACTGCTGTTGGACAACAGCATTTTAAATAGTCCTCTTTAACCTCCAAAAATAGCCTTTTCTGAAAAAATAAACCTGTTATCAGGGTAGCAAAGCCAGTTAGGCAGTCCTGCCATGTGCTAAGAAAAAAGACGCAGCAGATGATACTGTGGTACATCTTGGTACAGATATCTAAGTTGCAAAAAAATGTGGCCATATATGAGGTGTACTCCCAGCTGAGTGTCTATTGTGATGACATTGATATTTAAAAAAGTGTTCACAAAGGATTCAGATATTGTATGTCAGCTGCTCCACAGTTAGAGCCCACACACCCGTCCTTATCATGAAGTAAATTCAAGACATTTCAAGACCACTCGTGCATAAGCAACACCAAAAAGTTACCACAGCGAAAAAGCAAAAGCATAGATTTTTATTATAGAATACTCAAGTTCACACCTTAATTCCAGTGCAATAATCTTCTTACATCCCTATCTGGCCTGCAGGGATGCAGTTTAAAGTAGGGTTCCTGAAAATATCTAAAAGACCAAATTTAGTGTTTTAATTTTGTCCTGAATAATTTTTTGTTTTAATTTTGTCCTGTTTCTATGAGGAAAGACCCATACAGTAACACTGACTAGATTAGAAATTAGAAGTGCAATAGAAATGTAGTTAGAAATGTAATTAGAAATGAAATATGCCAATGAAAGTGTTCCATATTTTTGTCTTTTGGATGGTAACCCCTAAATTAAGTCTTACAGAGGTGCCATTCTTTGCACAGAAGAACATAGAATATGTCTGTAAAAACAAGAAACCATGAGAAAATTTACAGTCAGAGAAATGTACAGAAGAACTGCAAGGAAATGAATACAATGTCCTAGTAAAACTGACAGGAAGAAATAAGAAGGTTCATCTGGATAGAAAATTGACCATATAAACATTTTTTTGCAATATATATTTTCATCAGTGGCTTCCATTTATAAAGTTCTCTGTCTTCAGTCAAAACCAGATTTTCCTGTCTGATGGACATGAAAGCTCAAATTCACCTCTGCAAATTATCTATGTTCTTTCCACTTCATACCTCAACTATTATGTTCAACATTATTTCTGGATTTGTATCTTAGCTTACAATTTTATGATTATGGTACATCAGGGAGAAGAGAATGCACCTTGCTCTGCCACAGCAACATTTTTATTGACTTGACAGTACTGAATGGGGAAATTTCTTTTTGTCAGCAAAGTAAGCAGGTCTGACTTGAAAGATTTAAAGGGTCCAGATCTGGCATCAGTGATTAGTTGATGCTTGCAATGACAATGGGATAGCAAAAAGTGTCTGCTTTGTCTAGGAAGCTACTGCAACTATTTAGTAGCAGAAGGAGAAACATTTATCACAGAATCACAGAATATGCCAAGTTGGAAGGGACCATCAAGGGTCATCGAGTCCAATCCTTAGGCCTGCATGGGATCATTCCCAAGAGTCACACCATGTGCCTGAGAGTATTGTCCAAATGCTTCTTGAACTCTTCCAGAGGGATGACAGGGATGACTAGACTTTTGTCATCATTTTCTCTGGGAAAACTGTATTTCTTCATGAAAGGAGAGACTTTCTGTACTCTCACCACCAACACACCACCTCATTTTCAGCCTGTTATTCATCACTAAGAAATAATATGAAGTAATCTCCACAATGGTTCCCACTGACTACAGATTTCAGAGTTTGTGATATATGATCAGTAGCCCCTGGGAAAGTCTATAGCCTCCTATTTTAGTCCTTCAAATTCCAGAACCATTAAACAAAATGTGAAGTAAGATCTTTCAGCTTACTCTCTCACAAATTCTCTGAGGCATCTAGCAAGACCTTTCCTACTCCTCCCCAATAGACTCCTCAAAATCTTTGACTCTGAAAACTGGGTTTCTGTCTCCTGAGAAACAAATTCTTCACTCGTGAAGTCTGATTAAAAGTAAATCTCCCTTGTTCTGTAAAGAAGAAACAACAGAAATCATTTCTTACTGAAGGAAAAGCCACAAGTCCAAAAGGCCAGAGGACAGATGGATTGATCAAAAAGACAATGAAGTCTTTCCATTAACTTTGATAGACTTTGGTCTTAAGTCATTAATCAGCACTGTTAAGAACTGTGGATCTTGTAAAGAGGTTTTGCACTGGAAAAACAGAGAGAAAAAATACAATCTTGACATTTCCACTAGACAAGAAAAACTCAGGGGATGTACTCACAGCCATTCCACAGTTGCTAGATTATAATAACCAGTTTTATATTTAAATAGAGCAGGTCAATGACAAATTCAGTATGGAACTAATGGCATTTTTTTTATCACCAAGTTATATGATTGATTGTTATCATGACTGGTGGCAAACAATTTTTTTTTTCATTTTAAAAATAAATGCCATGTTTACAATAAACACAGATTCATATGTTTTCCTTTACAGAATTATTAGGTTATGTATTTTTATATGAACATTCTCGATGTATCAAGATATTACTAGGAGATTTAAAATTACATAGACAACGTAAATGTTTACAATGTTACACAGACTTTGTGATTTTTTTTGTAGCATGCTAAAATAATTTATATTCAGTAGGTGTATTTATGGATCCTTGATGTTGCTTGCTTTCTTGTTGCTATTACATATTATGTAGAAAATTAGTTATATGCCTACCATTTTTTCATCTAGATCACTCTCCTGATTAATGTTGGTTTGCATGTGACTATAGAGGATTAATCATTTTTATACTTTTTATCTTATTCCTCCTACAGCTTTCTTACATTTTTCTACCTGGTATGTACAAACCATTTCACTGAACCCTCCTCCTGAGCCACTTCAGGCAAGGGTGAATTATTTTGCTTACTTGTACTATAATGTCAAATTCTTCAGAGCTGCAAATCATTATTTCTTACTCTTTTATTCACCTATGTTCCTCCTTCTTTGTGTCATTCTAGTAAATAAAAATTAGCATAATGCTGATCCTCCCAAAATGGTTCAAGTAATTTGTCTTCATTTGTATTTTCCTCACCTGGAAACTCCAGGACTCTTTCATCTCATGAAGATAATTGTATTCTCTTATCCAAGTAAGCTGAACTTTTCAGTTATTGCTGCAGCTGCCACTGGCCAGGATTTAACCCAAACTGGCAACAACTACTGATGGATCTGATGGTTTCAGAGCCTTTTTGGTGCCACTGAACCCTCAAAATATTGCAAGGAATTACTATGAAAAGGAAGTCCTGGGGCATATACATGCAAAACAATGTTGGCTGACTAGAAACGCTTCCAAAAATCTGGGCTATCTTTTAGACTGTGTTACAGACAAAGCTTCTTAAATTCATCAGCACTTATGTACCTGTCTCCATCTCTCTAGTTAACCATAAACTAATTGAGACCAGTGCTTAAAACAATTAAATGTCTTCCTTTCCTGAGTGAGTTCAGTCTTTAACAAATAATACCTTTCTGAAAGTGAATGTTTAACTGTCACTGTCCTCAAGAGCAGGAGCAATACCTAAACGACATTAATTTCCTGACTCTCAGTTTCTACTCACCCCTTTTAAGTCCACCAATATTTTCCCTCTATTATAATGTGATTTGCCTATACCTATTTAGGTTCTTGTGTTTCTCATTTCTGGGACAGACTCCATCTGCCCCTGGAGTTTTGCTAGTCTTTAGACATTCTAATATCCTGATCATCTGTTCAGGTATGGTCTTGATTTCCCTCAGTATTTCTTTTTCCTCTTGTAGGAAATTTACATCGATTTCCAGCATCTGTCACCCACTCTTTTGTGAATGTTACGGAAAATAATTAATTTAAAGTCTAGAAATTATACTAGTTTCTTACTCCTGCTAGTGTTCATGGACTCCTCATGCAAACTACTTGAAAATTGCTTCACAAAACAGCTCAGTATATCTTCTCCCATGTTGAATTTTCTATAGGCTTAGAATTCCCATAAAGAATATATATTTGCCTTCTTTTTCTATAAAAAACTAAAGTAGAAATCTATTGTGTGCACTGTTTTTTTCTTCAAATCTCCCATTAAATACCTGGGCTCAAATGGGGCATTTAGTAATTGACTTGATCATCTGTATTAAACCCTTGATTTTCAGGGAAGCTAACCTTTTTTTGCAAGTGTTTTAGTAAAGTCAGTCTTGTAACAGAAATTTTAATTGTGAAGATTGTTTTAAAATTCAAAGTAGCCACCTGAAGCTTTGGAGAAAATCTGATGAGATGGCATAAATACCTGTCCAACAAAACCTAACAGCAGTAAGTTTTTGTCACTATGACTACTCATACTGTATTTTTGTATGCATTTGTATACATATGTATTATTTTTTAAATTTCTTTATTGGCCTCATGCAGACAAAAGATTTTTTAGCTTTCTGTATTAGAAAAGAGGGACAGACTGCACCACTGACACACTTGCTCTTGACACCAGCCAGTGCTTCCCTTCTACCTATAAAAATTTGTCACATGTTCCTCCCATCATCTGCTTTGTAAACAAATCCATGTCCTATGTGATACACTTCAGTCTAAATTTTTTAGTTTCTGTGTAGCATATTTAACGAATGTCCATTGATATCCACCCACAAAGCCAAAGGTCTTGTCCAGACTGTCATAATTCACTTCAAATCTCTACCATCATAACATCTGTTCTTCTGGTTAACTCTGATCCCCTCACACAGAATCTAAAGGAACAAAAGTGTCAGCCTTTTTGACTGCCTGTTTATGATTTTCTAAATAATCAGATATAAGTTATTTGCCTTCATCTTCAAATTCTTTGTCATTTTTATCCTACCTATCATCTCCAATGAGCTCTGTCTCATCAGACCATAATGTTGGCTTCCATTATCCATTTGTCAGATATTTTTAAACAAGCTCCTCTGTGATTTTTTTCCAAGCATCTGCCACACAACCTCATTATCTTCCTTCAAATCCCTCATTAAAACTCTCTTGCTGTGATGCCTACAAAAAAAACATGAGAAAATGTTTAAGCTAATATTGCACTGAGACGCTTTCTCTCATACTGACCAACATTGCCTCATTGTTTCCTCATGCTCTTTTAGCTGTCTGGATCCATGTGTTGTCTCTTACATTTGAATCATAGCCTCCCCATGTGGTCTTGATTTATGACTTAATGCTCTTTGGTGTTGATAACATAAATAAGAATCAGAAGAAAAGGCTTTTCCCCTCATTATACTTTGCTAGTTCCTGCAAACATATTCACACTTCTCTTTTGTGTTAGTTTCCAGCAAGTAATTATAAAAAGCACTATAATATAATCTAAAGTCCTCTGTCCCTTTTCAGAGGGGAACACCCAAGTGAAGGACCAATTCATTCTCTATTCAGAAAAAAATATTTGAAAAGGTGAACCATGAGCAAGAGGGAAAAGCTAGTGTATCAGCACTTTTTTTTCCACAGAGGACAGAAAAGTTCAACCCCATTTTCTCGCCATCTTGCTCCTGCCCCTTAGGACAGAACAAATAGGATTTGCTTGAACGAAAGGATGAGGCCTTTCCTGTGGATTAGTTATTTTCTTTCTTCCTTCCCTGACCACCACTGTTTGCTGGGTACAGTCAAAGTTTTGCTGCTTTTGAAGGTACAGAATCCTGCTCTGACACCTCCCATGGAAAGGGAAGCGTTTTCCTTCAGGCAGGGAAAGAATTATTTTTCCACTGATAGTGGAGAAAATAATGAAAAGCAGATGTTTTTCTCTTCAGATATTTCACAGCCTCTCAGCTCAGCATTATTTCCATTCTCAGGTCTTAAAGTTCTTTGTAATCTTCTCAAAGCAGCTCTGCACCTAACACTGAAAGGAGCCCTTCCTAAGAGTTGAAGCTCCTCTGCATGGATCTCAGAGTGACAGTGAAGACTGACATTCCTAGTTTGGTTTTTAAGTCCTCTGTGTATATAATACGTCCTTAACCACTGTATTTTCTTTTTCCACCTTGTCTCTTTTTGTCCTTTTTACGAGATTAATATAACAGTCATATATTGCTCAAGGAATGAACCCTGTTCACAAGGAGGATAGTTATTTCCCTAGTCTGACACCTTATCACTGTGGATACTACACAGAGGCACAGAAATTAGTTTACACAGAAGTACAATTCATTAATGTGCTCAGCATATACCTATCTAACAGCTGGAGAAAAACTTTAGCACCTTTCTAACGAGAGATACACATGCAAGAAAAATATATAAATTTATACACCTATCAAATTACCCACAGACATCAGTAAATCATACAGCAGTTGCTCATTTTGACATGTAAGCAGTCAGTTTTGACAAGTGTATATCCTATACAGACAAAACCATAAAGTCATGGGCTTTGTATTGCTCAAGTGAGATAGGACTTTGGGAAAGCTTGATACTAAATTTCTCCTCTCTGTTTCCGTTTTGTTAACAAAGAACACTGACAATGCAAGCTACCAAATTATATCACTTATATTCATGAAGGACTATACTCTGCATCCTGTCCTTTTAATCAACCCGAGTTACGGGAAAATGATTTAATTATGAGAGTTTAGGCTGTCACAGAGATGTAGTAGTTCATTAATCCCATAGCACATCCATGGGAGGCAAGCATGGGACTGCAACAAAGGCACTGGGCAGAGACAGAGGCTATTCTAGTGCAGAAACAGTTTGGAGACAACACGGCGCAGGTGTAATCTTCACCTCTTCAGGAAGCATTTCAGAATCGCAGCTGTGGAGTTTCTTTGTGCTCCTAGGGGAGTGAGGCAGCTCCATGCTGTTAGCATAATCTCACTTGGCAAAGACAGCAAATGCAAATGTACTGTCCCCCCTTTGATTTCATGTTGACAACATTGTGTCAAGGCTGATCAGCCAGTCTCCATTTAATTGTAATTTCTTATCTCAAGAGAAATTCAACTCTTTACAACTTTCACATCAGAAACCTATTGGAAAAATAATAATGAATAATGCAGCCGATCAGGAAGCTGTGTTTTCTATAGTTAGAACCTGCTAGTGTCTTACTAGCAGCTACACAACTCTAATGGACATATTATAAAAGAATGGACTTTCTCTCCATGCAACACGTACATAAAAAGGTTTCCATGTTATAAACACAGCAGAAGCTCAGCTCTGAGAACTCACATTGTAAGGACTTTTTTTCCACAAAAATATGGCTAGAAAACTTCTTGTCTTAGCCTATGAGAAAGATACCCAAAGCAAACCTAAGAAGAAATTCAAGTGTTCTTGGAAAAGAAATTTTAAAAAAATTAAAAAAACCCCGAACCCATAGTCCATAGTCTTCCCGAATTTCTCTAACTTTTTCTGATTTTCTTTAGTGGGTTTTGATCACTTTCCTAATATAACTTTCAACATATCTCATACCAATATCAACTTCAATTTGTCTCCAAATTCAAGGAGACATCTTCACCTGAAATCGTGCTTTGATTTAGTAAGAAATGACCTTGCAAGACAGCATGACGGGCAATTTAAGTGAGCTGAAGAAATGTAAATTAACAACAAGATATTAGGACTTGGTTTAGATTATTTGTGTAATAATATGAATATAAAATATTTAATCAGAAAAGGAAAAGCAATAGTGTGATCATGTAACAAATGAAATCAAAGAGAAGAATCAATTACCTGATCTACAGTCAATGGACCCAATTTGAAGTTATGCACCATTTACAAGGATCTTTTGAATAATTCACTCAGGGGGAAAAAAGTTCAAAAAGTTCTGTCCAATAAAGCAGACAGCTTTACAGTTCATTTAAGCCATGTTTCTTTATGCACAAGTAGCCATACCTCCATTATGCATCCAAGGGTGCACAATCACAAAACAAGGTGGATTGTGACAGAAAGGGACATGACCTGTTCCAGCACACAATATATATTCATTACCAGTACTCATTTACTTGAGGAAAAGTAAAATAGGTATAAAATGTCAAACTGCCTGATGTACCCTAACTTACAATAAATGCTCAGTACCTTTGAGGGCTTTACTCTGAGCTTTGCTGCAGTAGAAATAAAGGATGCAGAGAAGAAATGTAGTCACTTAGAGAAATTGCCAAAGAAAAGATCACAGAATCACAGAATATGCTGAGTTGGAAGAGATCCACAAGGATCATCAACTCCAACTCTTAGCCCTGAATAGGACCATCCCCAAGAATCACCAAGATATTTATGTTAAACCTGAGGCATGCAATTTGCAGGTTTTGTGGTCCCATATAGTTTACCAACATCTGTCACTGACCTGTGAGATAATATAAATCATCACTAGCAAAGGCTGATTACTCAGATTTTGAAGGATATAACAGGTACTAAACCTATAGATAACCAGAAAATACAAATCCAATGGGACAATTTAATAAATTGGGCAAAAGCAACAGAAGGGATTTTTTAAAGCCCAAATAAAAATATTAATTTTATGAACAAAGAATTGTCAGAATCTTACTTCACACCATGTACTACAGTACCTGAAACCACTGGATAGAGAAAAGACTGAACCACCTGAAAGGTGCCATCACCCCAGCACCTTTACAAATTTTCAATAAAAAGAAAATTTCAAGGAAAAGTGTAGTAATGTTATCTTGTACATTTGGCAATGGCCTGAGCACTGCAAGAATGTAACGTCCCAATCTGCTGTCTACATTTCAAGAAAAATGTTGATAAACTGTACTCAGCTTAGAAGAGCCTTAAGCATGCTTAGAAGATCAGATCTCTTCATAGCTAAATACTCCAAGAGCTCAATACTTTTACAGAAGATGAGAAATTATTTCACCTACAGCTTATATGGGAAACAGAAATTTAACAATAGCTTCTCTGCTCTATAGCAGAGCACAATTGAAGGACTCATCCCAAAAAACTTCTGAAAAAAGATGGATAATAATACAAATTTATTGTAAATAATGTTATAATACAAATATTATTAATAAATTATTATAACTAAATAAATAATACATCATCTTTGGGGAAAAAATAGGAATTAAAAATCTAGAACATCTGATCTTACATAAGCCAAAAGTTCCCAAACTTTTATAGAATAACCAAGGCGGAATTGTGCACACATCAGTTTTCTCAGAAATAAGATACAAAGAAATACAGAAGGATATACATTCACAGTGAAAGAAAGACTGCAAGACATGAAATGGGAACAGTTAAAATATGTTACCTACAGAAGTACTTTTGAAGCCATTAGTGGACAAACATACAATTAAGATTAAAAGGAGATAGCTCAGTATTGACTTCACTAATATATCTATTTTCACTGAAGGAAAATAAAGATTATTAGATGATGAATGCCCTGAATATCTTCAACAGCTGTAGGACATCTTACACTTTCTACCGTTTTAGTGCAGAAAATGAAGAAGTTTTTAAAAAAAAAGGAAATAAAAGAACTGTTTCACGATATTGAAACTAGATTACTTTGAACAGATTTTATGGAGTGCCTTTACTGAGTATTGCATTTTCTGCTATAACTACTCACAAATATCCTTGAATATCACAACTGGGGTCACTATCAGCTAGAGTGATCATGCACCTAAGAAGTCAAGACAGAAAACTTTGTCTCTTGGCATCAAAAACCTAGAGGGAGGCAACAGTAACTTGTATGACTGCCTGTAAGATAAATACAAGAAAAAAAATTGACATACTAGACAAAAAAAAAATGAGCACTTATATATAAGTGCTTGTATAAGACATGCACACAAATGTGAAGTATTGATTCAGAAAAAAAAATCTGGAGGCTGTTGTATTAAGTTGCACGTGTTGATGGCAAAAGGAAAGACATCAGAAAAACGAAGGGCAGGACAAAAGCAGAGCTTCCGGAAGTATATCCACATACAAAAGTTGTAAATTAGTAACTTTGACCTAATACACAATATGGATGTTGTGCCAGTGAGGAACACAAAAAGGCTGAAGGAGAAGCTGTAAGACTACAAAGACAAAACAAAACTTCAGGGAGAGAACGGATCAGAATTAATTTATTAAAAACGTGGATATCCTTCATGACTTCAAGACACAGTTAACTGCATGAAGAATACTATGTTCACTCCTGAACCCATTGGTACAGGGGTCAGCCAACTGGAGTTAATCCAGTGGAATGACATGAAGATGTTTAAGGTGCTAAAGAGGCTAAAGAAACTGGGTGCAGTCTACAGAAAAGTGTAAGGAAGAACTTAATTGTCAGATTTCTACAACCTAAAAGGAAGCTATAGAGAGAATGGAGACAGGCTTTCATAGGAAATTTTGTATAAAGACAAGAAGTAAAGAGAAATTCCTATTGATAAGAAAAATTCTCTCATCGTTAGCGCAGTCAAACATGGTAACAGGTGCTTGAGATATTTTAACACATTTATTTACCACACTGGACTAAACACAGCCCTGATCAATCTGATAACCTTCAAACTTAGCTCTGCTATGAGAAAAAGATTGAGGTAAATGACCTCCAGAAGACAAAACCAAAAGAAAAAGCTATGGTTATGCAAGCCCTCCTTCAGGTCAGGAATATGAGTAACAAAACACAGGCTGAAAACAATTAGCTATATTTAAGAAAACAGTTCAAAAATCTGAGAAAGAAGAGTTAATTGATACTGAGAAGTAGGAGAATTTTAGGAAGACTTCAGGTGATAAGCTGAGAGGCAAAAGTAATTATTAGCTGATTATTAGTGAAAAAATACAGGGAAGTTGGAGTAATCTGTAGCTATAAGGCCTAGCTTTTTAGTATCCAATGGCATAAGAAATTTTGCTTCCCAAACTTTTGTTTTGAAGCTATTTCATACCTTTCCTTTGAGCATCAGGTCTGAAAGGTCAGAGAGGGAAGCAATATTTTGTGAGAAGCATTCCCCCACTGGAAAATAAATTTTTATAGCCATTATTGTTTTTCTGTAGGAGTTCATTCAAATAGAGATTTGTTGTTCAATTACACCAGTTCCCCTCCCCAGTCTCCTTAAGGGCATTTGGTGTGCCAGGTGAAATACATTATATTCTGGGAAATTCACATACAAGATTCAAGGCTTTTGATGGTTCCTTTGGAGGAGATGTGGTGTGATGGTGAGCATTGCAAATTTTACATTTGTTCCTCAGGCAAGAGTGGACCTTTTCAGAGGATTATGGTTTGCAGAGAATTTGATTCTGATGACTGAGTTTAGGGAGTCTGAGACTGTCCAAAAATTTTGCAGGCGTATCAATACATGAAGAAAAGAATATCAATAATAAGAAAGTCTGATGAAAGATAAAAATGGAAATAATTTTATTACAAGGAATGGAAGTACAGAAATATTGTAGGAGTGCTTAGGAAAGCTCCATAAAGAAAATGCAAAATCTAAGAACAAATAGCCACTTTCCAGGCTGCTGAGCCAAATTTTGAAGAAATTCAAGAGGCAATCAAAAATCTTAGAAATAAAGAGCACCAGGTGTGGATGCTGAAATGTTAAAAACAAGAAGCTGTAATCTTAAAGACCTCATCCAATAATTTTTTTGATATGGTGGTCTGTGAAAATGCTAAGCGAACTGAAGAAAGCAGACATATTTCTAATTTCAAAAAGGAAGACAAAATGTAAAGTGACAGTCTGCTTTCTCTACTTATTATGATTCATAGAATCCTAGCTTTAACACTTTTATATAGATTTTGCCCTTAGAGGCAATAAACAATAGGAGAATGCAAGTGTTTCCAGGCATATATAACATTTCATAAATCTCACCTCTATGTATCAGATATTTTCAATGCTTCAGCGACAAAGAAAAATTGTAGTATGATCAGCATCCATATTTTAAATAGATTTTCAGAACTGTGTGATAGCATTTTCCAACATGGTCTTTGTACTGCAATGAAAGAGCTGCAAAATAAAATTATTAGGGTGGCACAGTTGTCTTTACATGATTGAAATTTAGACTATGGCATAGGAAATTCCTATACAATTTGCCAGAAATATGAGATTATGAAAGGCAAAATATGTGTGGAAAAGATCTGGTATGAACCTGTAAGAAGATTATGAGGAATATAGGATAGGGAGGAAAAAAAGGTCTCCAGAAAATTCAGTAGCATATTATATAGTCAGAATTCTAGGAAAATATTCAGTTACAAATTTCTTGAAAACTATTCTTATACTACTATTGGAGGCAGAAAAATATGTTAAGTGCTGCTAAGAATCTGTAATGTCAAGGTGACGACAGAGAAGAAATGAGAATCTGAGCTTGATTCATCAAAATGGTATTACAATTTTATAACTGTTGACCTTCAGTGAAATTGATAGCTTCATGAATATAATTTCAGTAGAGAGTCAGGATGAGTATAAACTCAATAGTGAGTTGTGTCTATTCATTGAGCAAGAGCTTCCTTTGTTAAAGTTGGTATTTATGGCCTGTCCTTGATCATACCTTGTTCAAGGTATGTTTCTGAATTATTGTGAGTTGACACTGTACTTCATTACATTCAAATTTTGATGATGCCTGATTGTAATATTCAGATGCAAGATATAACTGTGTTTTGCCTTTATTCTGTTTTAATTTAAAAAAAGTTACCTACCTCAGTCATTTCTGCTTTCCCTTTTGCTTTCAATGACCATTTCATGCCCTTCTTCTTTATCTAGTAATTATCGCTCTAGGCAGTTGCTAGATCCAGTTAGATTGAGTTCATTACTAGTTTTGATTTGACGAGTCACATTGTTATTTCAAAATCAGCAGAAGAAGCACGTTATACTCCTTATTGGAGATTAGCATATCTTACTACAGACAATTTCTCATTCTTTTTCCTTTTTAATAAACAATTCCTAATAGGAAGAAAGAGGCAAATTGGCATCTCTGAGCCAAAAGAAGGGTAAATAGGTCATTAACCTTGGAAAAGAATCACATGCTATCACATAGCATTTAATCATTTTGAGATTTCCTTCAAGAGGCAAAGTTTGCCCCTGCTCTCCTTTCACAGATCATCAATAGATTTTTAATAAAGAAAAATTAGCTGAAGATAGTGTCATTTATCTAGGGTTATGTAATGATCTTTAGAAGTGTTTCCTGAACACAGTGTCAAAACTGAAAGATCTCCACGATGGTACTTTTATTTATTTTCTGGTTCTGCCTTATTTAACACAGTCTGGCTACTGTGTTATGAAAATTACAACTGAATACTACAGCTGAGAAAAGAATTGAAGTATCTTTTTAAATAACAGAATAAAACTCTTCTTCTTCTAGTCCATACTTAAAACAAATGTTAAATGTCTAGATCAGCTTACAGAGTGCCATAAAGTTCAATAAATCTGGTTTAGTCTTTGTTGGGCCAAGAGAAGGAAAAAAATCAGAACCCAATTGTGTTACCAGTAAGATTTTTCTAATCCTTTAGCATTCAAATCAGAAATTATTCAATTAAATTGCTTCTTTTGAAATTATATCTTTTCAGAAATGTTGTTTAAATTCACCTCTAAAAACATAAAATTTATTATATAGAAAAAAATGGACTGTACCTGCAAATGAACAGTGCCATTTATGAACAAAAATTAAATGTATTTCTTGCAAAAACCAACTCAGTAGCAGCAGGATACTCTTTTTAGATGAGTAAATTACTGAATAAGAGTGTGATTTGCATGATATTTGTTCAAACAACCAGAGCATAGTAATGATGCTAAGAGAGAAGGAGTTCTATGCTTTAAACAAAATCCCTATGTTCATCCAAATATTTGTTTTGTTTTGATTTAGAAAGTAAAAGTTTCTCCCCACCCAAAGCTTAGAAATTAAAAGATATAATCCAAATCCATAAAAAAACACAATATAATTTAGGGAGATGTACTAACCCCAACCCCTAAATAAATAAAACGATCACTGCACTGTCAGTCTAAACTGAGTTTTAGAAAAGAAAACCTAGTTTTCACAGCATCTGACCACTTGAATTTTAAAATTAAAAACCCACACTGATAGTACAATACATGTAGAATTTTTACATTTACCTTTATAACACCATCTTCTTTTGTTTTGATGATATAACTTCATAATTTCACTATATAGTCAAATATTTGTTCTTTAGTAGTAGCTCCGGTTGTGCCCAAGGGCAATTGTAGTTCAATTTTAAGGAGTAACCACTTGTTTTTCACAGTTTGATTTTTTAGATCCTCCTATATGCTACACATTAAGATTCTGACTGTTTCTTAGTTGTCTTCTGTATTCTTTATTTATACCTATTTTTTTTTATATCTCCCCGTCGTAAGATCAGATCACCTGAAGCTGTGACTTCCCCAGACAGACAGAAGCAAAAGATATGTCATGAATACACTTGCATAACAGTGTACACACTTTTCCATTTATCCCACACCACACACTCTTCATCTAACTAAAGCCACCTAGACTGTGAGTTTCTGCTGAAACACAGACATTTTGAAAATCATCACAAATAACTATGAGCTTGTAAGTCTTCCCATCCTGCTTCCTGTGGTGTTTGTCTGTTCAAATGCTATTTACCCTAATTTGAGTCTTGATCTTAAAATTAATTATGATAGACTATTTCCATTCTTATGGAGAATCACAGGAGCTATTCACTGGTCTAGGAATTCAGTCACAGACCTGGTCCTTTCAGGATCTGTTATGAGTTATTTTGGACCAGGAACAGATGACACTTAAGGGTCTTCAGATTTATTAAATAACAAATCAATAGTTTAAAAGTTGTTGCCTTTTTTTTTCCAAAATAAAAACTATGATTCTTATTGGGATTTTGATCTCTATAAAACAGAAATTTATTTTTGAAATCCATTCAGTGCCATTTTATGTCATTTTATAATCTCCTGGATTCTACCTCAATTGTAAATCAATTGTAAATAGATTTCTGTCAGTTTGTGGCCTCAGACAGCAGCATACACTTCAGCTTGCAACTACTACCCAAGGAAAGAAAAAAAAAGAGTAGGCTGACCTGTTAACAAAAGTCTGAATATATATCTGCCAATGTATCTATGTTATGAGTTCACAAAAGCTTTTCTCTAGATGATATCAAGATCAAACTCCAGCTTGGAACATATTACAGCTAAAGGAGAACCACAGTGGTGTGATGAAACTGAAGTAAACCCTAGAAATTTATGCTAGCCAGACTCCCCAAGAGGCCAGCTGCAGGGATTCATCACATCCTCTAGGAATATTTGGTTTTGCACAGACACAGTGCACCACTGTAACATAAACAAGAAACTCAAACCTTGGGAATAATGCTATCGTCACTTAGCTTTTTAACTCACCCTGAAGAAGCAGCACAGGAAAGGACAACATAAAGGTATCTGCTGCATAACTCAATTGGTGCACAGCTTTAAGTAAGTAACCCCCAGAGACCTATTATTAAAGGTAAGATGAGAGGAAAGAATTCTCGTTTATGAAACAGGGGCAAGAGGGTGTTTGAATTACTATCTAGATTAGAGAAGATCTTTGTCAATGACTGCTCCCAGAAAGAATTCACCACTAGCACAGCCTACCATGGGTCTAGGAAGACCTTTGCTGAGCAAAGGTGATACCTGAACTGAAGGATCTTAGGATTTAAAATTGCAGCCTACTTGGAAGGGGAGGCCAATTGTCACAGCAACAACTGAAGTAAAGATAGATTGAAATTTCACATCGATGTATAAACTAAGAGGAAATGGTGAACGAAATGCAAAAGATTCTTGTTATGACAGAGCCACTGCCCCCAGAACTCTTCTTCCCTCACTCTGTTTTACTGCTTCCTATGTGACTCTGGCTCAAGAAGAAGGGACTCCACACAGAGCACTGCTCTCACCTGCCCAGACTCACTTGAGCGAGTCTACAGAGAGCCTTTTGTAGGCTTTCGGCACCTACTTGCTTTTCCCCCGAACCACTTCATTAGTCCAGATGCCTGTAGCACTAATTTGTAAAATTTCTTTTAAGTTTGGAACATGCGTAAGAAGCAGATTGTTGAGTGCACTATCCAGTATATGGGTGTCCACATGTCTTTGTCTCTTTCTTGAGTATATGGCTACTCCATGCCCTCCTTTGATCAGAAAGTAAAGAAGATCAACAACCAAAAAAAAACAAAAAAAACCCCCAGACAATATAGTTTATTCTTCTAAAGGAAGATCTGCAATGTCTTGTCAGAAAACATCAACAAATACCAAACTTACCTGACTCAGAATTCCCCATGCACTTGTACAGGATCAAGAACAGCTGGGCAGATGGGCAATGACAACAGTCTGCGGAAAAACAGGGTGCCAACAAGATATGATGGCAAATTTGGTAGAATAGGGAAGGTATAAAGAGTGATCAAAATAAGTGAGAAATGTCAAAAAATCTAAAGCAAAGTGACTGTCCTATATAAGTATAATGGGTAAGCTGTGAGCGTGGATAGAGGAACCATCTCAAAGGAAATGAAGACTGTTACCACATCTTACTCAGAAAATGGAAATGTTTTATAAAAGACTTGGCTCAAGGTATCCACAAGATGAGGAGCTGTGTAAGGCCTTGGCAGGTGTCAAAGGTTGGTTGTTGCACTGAGAGATGGGTTAGAAGTCAAAAGGGACTGGATAAGAAGGGGAGGTACTCGCCCCAGGTAAAGCTTCAGGGTGACTTTGAAAAGACCTACCTGATCACAGACCTAACTCTGCTGCTAACTTTGTGCCCTCAGGCAATTAATTTTGTTTCTTTGCGATTCTGTTTCCCTTCCTGTCTTCTCTACCATCTATTTTGAACTGTATGCTGTTTAGGGTAGCAGCTGTTCTTATATAGTTCCTAGAACAATGGGGCCCTTATCTCACAGGAGTCTTCTAGGCACTCCTAGAATACAAATAATAAGTAAACTTAATTTGACAAATATTTATTTAGTTCTCTCAGGTATTATAACTAATTACTGCCATTTTCCCTTAAAGAAATAATCCATCACACTGCTGATGATAAAAGAGCTTTTTGAACAATGGATTTAAAATCTATCTATTCACATAAGTAATTTGTTCTTATTTCTTTCCTATCACTTCATGCAAATTATTTGCTTCCTTGTGGGACAACTCTCTAAACTCTCTAAATAATGTGAACTAAACAAGTATTGAGCAAGTTCAGATTCTGTACAATATAAAGATGCAAAGAGTTATTTTCTATTTCTGGAGACATGTACATACAAAATCTGCATTCTGCTCATAAGTAATTAATAGAAGAGCTGAACTATGTGGGATATGACTATACAACCATCTAGTTTTACAGTTATATATTAACATTAACATCTCTCTATTTCCTAGATTTGTGATTACACTCCAATAATTCTATGTAATCCATTTCTACCCAAACTATCTTTTAGTTGTAGAGCATATAGCTTAACTACATCTTTGGTAGGTATGAGAGACTGGAAAAAATTATTACTGTCTTGAAACAACTAAGCTGTGTGGAGGGGAGGGGGCAGGGCAAGTCCTGCTGAGATGCAATGGTGCACTGCTCCACACTATACCCCCTAAAGCCCCTGGGAGAGCCACAGAGTGGGTATCAGTCACTGAAAGCAATGCTGCCACAGCACCCCACTCCAAGCCCACTCCAAGCCTCAGTCCAGCCCCAGAGTGGCTCTCAGACTGGAAGCTCCACCGGGAGGCCAGAGCAGATAAAAATCGTGCACAAAGACACATGTGGTTGTGTCCCTATTGTCTTGGATCCATTGCAGTTAAGATGCCGCAGGGACCAAGGCAGTAGCTATGGTTTTGCTTACTCTTTCTTTCTCTCTCTCTTTCTTCTCCCAATTTCCACCTACTGAAATCTGGGAAACTTAAATTTGGATGGGTTAGAGTTTTCAAGGTCAATGCTTTGTGAAATGCTTTGTTTCAATTGAATGTTGCCTTTAAAATTTGCTAAGTTCCCTCATCTTCTAAAGTTTGCCAGCAAAACTTTGTTATTTGACCTCCTGAAAATGTCACTTGCGCTCCCTCAAGGTATAAAAAAAACAAAGCCTATTTAAGGAATTCAGTGAGAGAGTCTGGGGCTTTGTAGTAGGCACATCTTCAAGAGTAGACACCTATTTTAAAAGGAACAGTTGGAGAGCCTAAATTCAGGTATTCAAGGATTTCTCTCCATAATTAAATGAGACTTCACAGTCCATTCTCAAAAAAGAGCTAGAAATTTCAAAAGTTTGGCATCCTGAATGGGAGGTTTGCCTACTACACTGCTTACTTCAGCTAGTTAAGAAAGGCTTGCTCTAGTTATTACTGGAAAGATTCACATAATTTTAGCAGTACTCACTACAGACAGAGAGCTAAAAAGTAGAAATTGTCATTTCTAGTAGAACAAGGAAAAAAAGTTTTATATTTTTTATTTTGTCTACATTTGTCAAGCATGGAATTCATCAGTACAGAAACAGAAACCAATCTTAAGTTTCAGCTCAACAAATGTAGTGTAATGTGATGTGACTGAAAAAGAAATGCTCTAAATAAATTCTTTCATCATTAATTAATTTTGTGGAGATTGAAATCCCATTCTATCTATATGCAACAATTTGAAATAGAAATTATTTTGGTATTAAGCTGCTTGTCTACCTGCTGTGACTGGAATGAAAATTCTGGCTCATTTTCATAAATAAAAATTTATTCAGCATAAGGATTTAAGGAAAAACATTTAATACAACATTTCTAAATAAAGCTTTAATATAGCTTTTCCAGTTGGAATTTTAGAATTTTATCTATCTGTTATAGACAGGTCCGTTATGGTCCTAGATGGTAAACCAGATCAGTCTACAGAGGATGCTAAAAAGAGAAAGATGTTGATAAGATATTTGAAGTAGTTCTTCACTTACCCTGTTCCACAGATTTCATTAGTCTCAGGAAGCATAATTGGATACTAATCTAATGACAGAGGACCTAAAACCTCACATTACTTGAGATATACCCTGGTAAACATGAGCTATGGGCAATAACCACAGGTCAGGTGATAAGATGTGTGGTTTCACTGATTGTTTCAGTCCCGGACTATCAAGCAACTGATGGTCCCTAAAGCTATATCTATTCATCCCATGTAAGAGTATTTTTGGTGTGCAAGGCAGTGTCTAGCAGTGGACTGAATTTCAAGGATTAGGAAGCTAATTCTAATTTGGCTATCCTAAGGTATGTAAGCTTCAGCATTTATTCTATGACTGACTTTTCCTTTTGGCCTTTTGCTGTTAAAGCTTCAAGCTCTGTGTAGCAAGTATTGTCTCTCACTATCTATGTACACAGTACAACATGGCCTCAACCTCATTCAAAATCCCTGGGTGCTTCTGAAGTCAAAACCAACAGAATCAGCAGCTCCATCAAAACAACTCACAGTACCTCCAGAGGCAGGTTACATACACACAGACCCACGGACCTCATTCACTTCCCAAGTTCATATGGAGATGAAACCCCATAAATTTACTTAAACCTCATCCAAATACGGGAAGAAGCATCTGGTTCAGTCACAACTTTTTGTCACCACTGATATAGACATGAAGGAGATTAAAGGGAGAAAAAAGAAAATAGGAAAAGAAAGACTATGGCCATGGGGACTGGAGAGTCAGAGCAGTGGAGGTCTGCCCCTGTCCAGGACCAGGGGCATTGGAAGGATGGTACAGGATTTTTCTTGATAAGCTAGTTCAAGCAACACCACCACAAAATAGCAGGGCCATAGTATTGCTCATGCAACACTTTCTGAGGTTTTGTAAGATATCTGACAGCCCAGACTTCTACACTTTAATATAGCCTTAGGGAAAGGATGTTCTTATGCACTGCCTCAGTATTAGTTTGTTTTCAGCTCATAAGTTTTTGAAGTAAGCTCAGAATCAAATTGCATCAAATGAACCAGTTCCACAACAGTGCTCCAATCTCCTGAACTCCTGTTGATTGTGTTGAGTCTGCAAGGATCAAAACAGGACTTGGAGTTCTTAATTACCTCTGAGAATCTAAGCTGGTTCCTCTGGATGACTTTAGCGTGGTTCCCACACACTTCCTCTGAAGATAAATCTGATTTTTATCCTATTCAAAAATACAAATTAAAAGAACAGAGACCGATTTTCACTTTCAGCCATTGGTTTCCAGTATCAACATGACAATTACTCATGCTTTTAACTTTGTGCCTGCTACTGCAATAAGTAAATCTGCAATTATGTCAATGTCTTAAAAAATAGGACCAAATATCGGCAAGTTTTCCATAACAATAATAATATCAAGGTTTATATAGGTTCAGGATAATTAGCAATGACGACAACTGATAGCAGCAGATAGATTCTTACTGACCTAATGACCATTTTTAATTTGTTTTGGACCTGTACAATATAAAAGCATGCTTCTGAAGTGATGCCAGACCAGCAGAGTATGAAACAAACAAATAAAAAACCACAAAAATAATCCCTACCATTTGAGCATGAAGTTTCTTTAAAATGTCCTTTCTCTTATTCATACAAAAGCTGTCACTAGATGGAATGTTTTCTTGACTGCAATGCTCAAAGGTACTCATTAAGTCCAGGAAAAGAAAAGATTTCAGATGAAATTTGTACCTAACCTTTGCCCACAACACTTTTGAGGTTCAGATCTATTCAGAGTATTTTAAAATGAAAGGAGTATCATTTATCCTATTACACAGCTGGAGGATGGGGTCACACAGGACTAAACTCTAAATTGTGTTCAGTATTCAGTACAGACTTAAAATTTGCTATGTCACTGGCTGCAGGATCACAAAGCATCATCTCAGTCTGGGACCACCCAGACTGAGTAAAGGTGGCAGAACTGCATCCAGATTTATTAAGACTGAAACTTGGAATGTAGAGTTCCATAGTGTTTTAAGGGAAGAAAGAACCTTCCTCGTAACCTTGAGTAAAGTGCTTCAAGTAAGCAGGCAAAGCCCACTCACTAGTACCACTTCAGACGTGGGCCAGTTGGGTCTTTGTACCTCTGTTCTGAAACAGATATTTTTAATTTTTGATCCGCAAAATATTTCCCTCTCCACCCCTGAAGCAGACAGCATGTTGGACAGGGATAGAAATGTGGAAGTCTGTGCTTTCAATGCACAGCATCTCAGCCTGGACTGATGCAGGTACTTAAAATCATAATCTAGAGCAAAATTAATGTTCTCAGTGTACAAGAAACATCACAGAAACAAATCCTAAACTGATGTGTCCTGATCCTACACGTGTGGCTATGATATCCCATACCTTTGAGCTAGAGACAATGCAGAGGTATTTAACGCTTTCTTTGCCTCTTTCTTCAAAATGGATAATGGACCAAGGCAGTCTCAATGCCCTGAGCTGGAGGACCATGACTGTTAGAATGATCAACTCCCAATCAGTCTTGAAATTGTACGGGATCTGCTGCTCTAGCTGGATCCCTCCAAATCTATGGGGCCTGATAGGATTCATCCTAGAATCCTCAAGGAGGATTTGTAATGAAGTCATAGCTGATGTCATTACAAAACCTCTCTCAATGATTTTTGAGTGGTCTTGAGAATTCAGAGAGTCCCAGCTGACTGGAAGATGGTGAACATTGTCCCCGTTTTCAAAAGAGGAAGAAGGAGTACCACGGAAACTGCAGGCCTGTTAGTCTCACTTCAGTGCCTGACAAAGTTATGGAGAAGATTTTTCTGGGAGATATTGAAAAACACCTGAAAGACAACACAGTCATTAGTCACAGCCAGCATGGCTTCATGAAAGAGGAGTGCTGCTTATCAAAACTTATTTCCTTGTATGACAAGGTAACCCACCTAGCTGATCAAGGGAAGCCAGCTGATACAATCTTTTTAGATTTCAGTAAAGCATTCAGTACTGTCTCTCACAGGATCCTTCTGGAGAAAATGTCAAAAATTTGGACAGCTGGATAAACACATCATGTGATAGGTGAGCAATTGCTCACGGGTCAAGCACAGAGGGTAATAGTCCATCAGGTAACATCAGACTGACAGCCTCTCACTAGTGGGGTTCACAGGGCTCCATCTCAGGCCCTGCACGCTTCAACATCTTCATAAATGACTTGGACACAGGACTGGAGGGGGTACAAAGTAGTTTGCAGATGACACAAAACAGGGAAGAGCTGTTGACTCCTTCCAAGGAAGGGAGGTTCTGCAGAGAGACCTTGACAAATTAGAGGACTGGGCAATCACCAACCAAGGTCAATATGGAGAAGTGTCAGATTCTGCATCTGGGTTGGGACAACCCTGGATGTTCATACAGACTGGGGAAGGAGATGCTGGAAAGCAGTGCCATGGAAAGGGACGTAGGGGTCCTGGTCAGTGGCAAGTGGAATATGAGTCAGCAGTGCTCTGGCAGCCAGGAGGACCAACCGTGTCCTGGGGGCATCAGGCAAAGCATTGCCAGCCGGTGGAGGGAGGGCATTGTCGCACTCTGCTCTGCACTGGTGCTGCCTCACCTCAAGTCCTGTGTGCAGGTTTGGTCACCGCAATAGAAGAAAGCTATTAAGATATAAGAGAGTGCCCAAAGGAGGACGCAGGAGATGATGAAGGGTCTTGAGGAGAAGCCGCATGAGGAGCGGCTGACGTCACTTGGACTGTTCATCCTGGATAGGAGGAGATTGAGGGAAGACCTCATTGCAATCTGCAACTTCCTCATGAGGGGAAGAGGAGGGGCAGGCACTGATCTCTTCTCTGTGGGGACCAGTGACAGAACCCAAGGGGATGGCCTGAAGTTGTGTCAGAGGAGGTTTATGTTGAATATTAGAAAGAGGTACTTCCCCCAGAGGGTGGTTGGGCACTGGAACAGGCTCCCCAGGGAAGCGGTCACAGCACCAAGCCTGACAGAGTTCAAGAAGCATTAAAACACTCTCAGGCACATGCTATAACTCTTGGGGATGGTCCTGTGCAGGCCTAAGGGCTGAACTCAGTGGTCTTTGTTGGTCCATTTCAACTTGGCATATTCTGTGATTCTGTGATCCTGTTTTTCCTGACAGGCTGCACATAAGTTTGAAAGGCTAGTCCCAGATAACATCCAGCTTAATTCTGCAGGGGGCTTAAAACTAAAGGAACCTGATCTGAGGTGTGCTGAGAACACTGGGAGTGATTTCCTACAGATATCAGTGGCCTTAATATTGCAAAGCAAGTATGTATACAGTCTGCTTGTAAAAATAAGAAAATCCTTTCCAGATCCATGTGTTTTATGAACATTTCAAGGATGCAGAGTTTTAAAAAAAAAAAAAAAAAAAAGAACAGGAAAAAATCCCCCACACCAACCTCTCTCTTTTTACTAGGACATTTGTAAAAGTCTTGTTATAATTTCAATTTCCCAGTCAGGTTGATTTATGGATTTCCCCACTTGTTTATGGCTTTTTCAATGCTCCATTTTATAGAAGCCATGAATACATCAGGATTTGCACCAGGGACCTCAAATAAGTAGCTCAACATCAGCTGACAAAAGAGCAGTCTGATTTAATAAGATTTTTTTGCTCCAAGTTCTCTCAATCTGCTTTGCACCAATTACAGAAGGTAGGGTCAGAAAGAGGGCTTAACCCAGAATTTTTTTTGGAGATTTTAGCAATGCCAAACTGTTTTGCTGATCCCTATTATGTTGTTAGACTGTCACAGGGAAGAAACAGTTTAAAACATGTCACAGTAGGAGCTGTCTTAATATTAAGTATTAGATCACTGATGGTAGGTGTGAAATATTCTGGCTTTGTTGTAGTGTTTGAAAGCTTGTACAGAATTGCTAAATAAAGCAACATGATTTTACTTTCTTTTTCTTTTTTTCAGAAAAATAAAATAAACATGAAGGGATGACTGCATGCCCCTGTTAATACAAACTGTGTCAAAGCCTGTGAATGTATCATGATTATAGATGCCGTAATAAATAGCTCAGAAAAAAGGCCTGCTTTGTTAGTCTTTTTTTTAATTGGGTCAGATTAGGTGACTTCTAAATCCCCAGACAACCAACAAGAACTATTTTTTCACCAATGCAAAGTATTTATATGCATATTCAAATATGATCTGATTAATTTTCTAAAAGCCGATATCTTTTTCTACCAGAGCACAGATTATCATAGTTTTACCGTTCAAATTTGAGAAAGAAAAATCATGAAGTTCTAAATAACTTTTAAAAACCTTCAAATTATTAAATGGGAGTCCCTTATAAGGATAATAACAGTTCACAGGCTTCTTAAGCTAGTGCAACAAAAATATCTTTAACCTTGCAGAACTTTGAGGTATAATCATCAGATGCATTTATTCACATCAAATGGTGTGATTTTTGTCAGGACCAATCAGACAAGCTTGTGATTTTTTTTTTTTAAATTCTTTAGACTTCCACAACAAACCTTTTTTGATTTTTTCATGCTTTTATCTTCATATTGAAAAATTTGAAAATTAATGCATCACTGTGTACGTGAGAGCAGTATACAGACATATCAGCAATATAGAATAATTTCCGTATATACAACAGAGGCAAATTTTTATGTTTTGTTCCTGGTTACTACAGAATGAAAAATTTTAGCCCTGTGTATGACGGCAATGTGGCTTCCAGTCCTCAGCAGTAAATATACCTGGAATATGGACAGCAGTGGCACTCAGCCTGAACATCCATCACGATTTTGAGAGTTTGAAGTGCATCTGGTCCTTTGGAGTATATTTCCTATGATTACCCAGTTCAAGTCTTTTCCAAAAATTGTGTGTGTCATCAAATGACAGTAATGAAAATAACTGCAGCCATTATTATAGGGCTTAGGACTTTGCCATCTGTTGAATATTAGCCTTTGCCTTCCCCCAACTGGCATGCTGTTGTGCCAAAAGCAACACATAAGCAGTGTCACCATACTACACTTTTATACGTTTGTATAGCTCTTTTGTTTACACATATCCCACAGAATTCCACAAAAGAGTGTTAATAGAGCCAGTAATGACCAATAAAAGAGGTTAGATAGAAAAAATATAGTTTCAGCAGACACCCAAACACCATGGCGTGTAGATGTAAGGACTTCCGTTGAGATTCTCTATTTCACAGAATGACAGAACATGCTGAGTTGGAAGGGATCCCACAAGGATCACTGAGTTCAACATTTTAGCCCTGCAGAGAACCATCCCCAAGAGTCATACTATGTGCCTGAGAGTGTTGCTCAAATGCTTCTTGAACTCTGTCAGGCCACCACTTCCCTGGGAAGTCTGTTCCATCACCCAACCACCCTCTGGGGGAAGAACCTCTTTCTAATATTCAACATAAACCTCCTCTGACACAACTTCAGGCCATCCCCTTGGGTTCTGTCACTGGTCCCCACAGAGAAGAGATCAGTGTCTGCCCCTCCTCTTCCCCTCATGAGGAAGTTGCAGATTGCAATGAGGTCTTCCCTCAAATCCCCCCTTATCTAGGCAGAACAGTCCAAGTGACCTCAACTGCTCCTCGTGTGACTTCTCAAGGCCCTTCATCATCTCCTGTGCCCTCTTTTGGACACTCTTTTATAGCTTAATAGCTTTCTTCTATTGCGGTGACCAAACCTGCACACAGGACTTGAGGTGAGGCAGCACCAGTGCAGATCAGAGTGCGACAATCCCCTCCCTCCACTGGCTGGCAATGCTTTGCCTGATGCCCGCAGGACATGGTTGGCCCTCCTGGCTGCCAGAGCACTGTTGACTCATATTCCACTTGCCATCAACCAGGACCCCCAGATCCCTTTCCATGGCACTGCTTTCCAGTATCTCCTTCCCCAGTCTGTATGAACACCCCATCCCAGATGCAGAATCTGACACTTCTCCATGTTGACCTTCATATGGTTGGTGATTGCCCAGTCCTCTAATTTGTCAAGGTCTCTCTGCAGAGCCTCCCTTCCTTGGAGAGAGTCAACAGCTCTTCCCTGTTTTGTGTCATCTGCAAATTTCCAATCTTGAGTCCAAGTCATTTATGAAGATGTTGAAGCGCACAGGGCCTGAGATGGAGCCCTGTGAACCCCACTAGTGAGAGGTTGTCAGTCTGATGTTCCCCCATTCACTATTACCCTTTGTGCTCAACCTGTGAGCCAATTGCTCACCCACCACATGACGTGTTTATCCAGCTGTGTGCTGGATATTTTTTCCAGAGGGATAGTTCAAGATATGCATGATTAAAAAGCTAATGCATCTGCGTTAAGCGTATGTTAAGATCTGGTAGTGTCAAACCCATATCCCAACATATTTTTTGCTTTGCAATCAACATTTGAATTGTCTTGGGTGCAAGGTAATATAAGGTACTATCGTAATACCCTGCAGGACTAATAGTGTATTCATAGAGTCATCCTTATAAAATATCACAGTTTGCTCTCTTAAGGAACAAAACATTGGAAAAGTCCCAGCAGCTGGCATAAACGACTGCCTAGACCTCAGGCAGTAAAACTTTCTCTTGTTTTCTGAAGACTCAAGTCCCTTTGAAGATAAAAAGGGATAAAAATACCCCGATATCAGAAATTCCTTGAGTTTAGAAAGCTCATCAGTCACAAGACTGCATCATCCACAGCAATACGTCATTCTTACTGCACCTGCTATGCAAGAGACCATTCTAAGCAAAATCCTCACTCTTGCTTTCTCACTTGCTACATGACAGATGACTAAGTTGATTTGTAAAATTCACATGGTACTTGCTGTCAAATGCTAAATTTCAATGACTACTTCAAAGACAATATGTGACCATTAGTTAGGGGAAAAAAGTCAAGAAAAAGCAATGTCAACAGGAAATCCGGTCGGTGGAAAAGAACTATATCAGATATAGCAAAAAAAAACCAAAGACCCTGTAAGAATGCATTCACTGGCTCATATTGACTAGGAAGGTAAGGTAAGAGATAGTGATTGTTATATGAGGATGAAAAGTTCTTAGCGAACATTCATACTAATCATATCTTGCACATTTTTATGCTTGGAATGTACCATTTGCATTACATTTATGTTCAGAGGTTATTATTTTGGAAGAAATTGGGACAATATGGTTTCATTCTCCAACCCATAAAAATAAACTGAATAGAGGACAATATCTCAATCTATTGCCTTCAGACAAGGAAGCCAAGGAATTAAGAGTGTCACAGTGGTGAATTTGACTGAAGAATGAACACAATCAAGTGTGAAGGAGGTTCTTAGAAATTATTTAATAGCCAAAGCTATTCTCACTTCTGCAAATTCATGTGAGCCATGTATATGTATAGCAAAAAAGTACCACCTACAACCACAAACAATACTGAGAAAAACAAACAGAATTCTACAATCTTCAGGCAGACTGCAGGACACAAAATGCAGCTGATGTTTCCTGGCAAACCACCTCCAGTTCCATACTCAATGAATTGGAACTGTTAGTGTTACATTAAAATAAGAGTATAGCAGTTTAGAATTCATAGCTTTATCAAGAACCTACTGTTATGGTACCTCAGCAAACAGTCAGATCATTAAAAATGTGATATTTCTCTTTCAGACGCAAACCAAAGCTTGTTACTAGTACTACAGTATTCAACTGTAGAGTGGAGCTACTATGAACTGGAATTATTATCCCTGTTTTTGGAGACTGCTGATCTAGCAGCAAGAGCAAAGAGATTTAGAGCAACAAAAATCAGCTTCAGCAAATCTAATTCCGTTTGCTTAATTCAAAACTCTGGATGACTCTTACGTCATCTTTATAACCTTAAGTTCTTAAATTACATAAACTGAGCAGCAGAGAAAGGTGCATTAAAACATTTGAAACAATGGCCAGGATTTGGTTTTGATTTTTCTTCTCACCTTGCCAGTATGTCTGCACATCTCACTGGCATTTTCCTCATTATCATTATCCAAGCTTTTCATTTTTAAAATAGATTAAAAGTGTAAAATATGGAAGAGAGTAGCTTCCTTATTTCAGCCCTACCATTTTAGGAACACATCATTTTCTCTGTTAGAGAGGTTGTAAAACAAAATGAGTGGGAGCAGAACACCCAGAAGAGCTGATATCTTGAGGAGCCACCAATATGGTGAAGACTCATTTTCAGTTCCTTTTCATACTTTCACCACATTGGTGCACTATAAGATAGCAGCTCTCTCACTGCCTACCTCACTGTTTTTAATCGGAAGTTCAACCCTAGAGGATAGAAATATTCTCAATTATGCTTGGTGAAATCTTTACATTACTGTGAAAAAAATTGTTTTCAAAAAGTTAGTGTGGTTTTAAGACACACCATTTCATCAAAATATGACTGAACAGTGTAAATCTTCATAATCAGCTGGATCAGAAAAAAATGCAGGATAAACTCAGACACCTTAATAGAAGCAGAGCTACATGCAACTCACATTTCACCATAGCTCTGTGGGAACTGTAATCAGGCTAAGTGCTGTAAAATGTGGCTGCAATTATTTGCAGATTAAAAATTCCAGCTACAGTTATTTCTTGATTCAAAATTGAGGCTGAAGAATTAGAGGTCACTCTGCTAAAATAAGAACATTTTTGTGTAATATTTGTCAAGGTTGTCTTGCTTAAGTTCTTGTAATTGCTTTTGTATGATAGGGTAAAAATAAATTCTATAAATCTCCACACAAATTCTAAATATGCAAAACCGTGGACAAGTCAAAATGCTGCCAAGCAAAATAATGCTACAGGCCATCTTCACTGATAGAAGCACTGCTGGATTGAGAACCTTCACTGAGATCTCCACTAGAGCATGGGAATACAAAGATTAGAGAAATGGCCCTGTAAATGTGCAATGGGCAATCTGCTGTGATTTCTAAGGACACAAAATTGGATCAAATTAGAGAAAATTATAAATCTAGACTGTTTAGCCATCTGTGGAGTCAAAATGAAAAGTACTGGATTAGAGTAAAAAAAATTAATAGTTTCATTAGACTTTGAAGCTGATTTACAGTTCACTATTTCCCCCAACCATTTGAGAACAACCTGGAGACAAAGGCCTTCATCTCATGTGGAAGGACACTAAGCTATATCATCCACAGCTTTAAGTACAGAGAGCATGCTAGGTGAAGGGGAAATGTAATAAAAGTTGCAAAGAAGGTAATAGAAGCCAACCAGAGGGAAGTCTGTCTGTGGTATACCTCAGAAAAAAAAAAAAAAGGTTTTTATACTGCTACTCTGAAAAGACACATACTCTGTACTTTCAGAAGTACTGCATAAACATATATACAAAATTCAGCTTAGTGTTAGTTTCGACTCTCTGCTGGTTACTAGCCATAATATTCATCCCCTATTACAGATACAGACTTTCTGAAGAAATATCGAAATAGCTTCTGTTAACTGAGTCTGACTGACATCCAGACTCTGTGGATTTTAATCTGATACTGAAACAAAAGTTTCTTATTTCATACCACGACCAGTTTTAAAAACAGTAAAAAGATTAAATGCTGACTTCATTATTACTTCTGGAAACTGAAACAAAGTTTCTATCAAAAACAATTACTATGATCCTCATCTGCTAAAGGTTAGGCAAAAGCCTATAAAAGAAGTTGCAACCAACAAATATGCCACATGACTGTATCACACATAAAAAAAACTGTATTAGCACAAATTCAATCACCATGAGAAGTGACATGAAACCAGACATGCCTGCAGCAACAGTTGCAAAAATTATCCTGAATTATTTAGTAAACACAGAGTTATTTTAAAAAATAAAAGCATATTGCTTTCTTAACTCTGTGAAAGAGCTGGAGATCCTAATAGACACAGTGATTCAATCAATACATCTATACAGTCAGGAGGTATGGTAGTTATCACTCATTCATTATGTAGCATTCTCTAAAGCCAAATTAAAAGGAGTGAGATATTAAGAAAGGGCTGGCTTGCAGATTGACACATGCCATTGTGCTATATTAGATCAATTAAATCATCCAGATAGTCCTTTGAGAATAAATGGGTAGATGCTCAAAGAACATATCTGTGCAATCTGATGAAGACATTGAAACAGCAATTCATCATTGCCTTCAATATGAATGGTAATAAAGACTAACCAAATGACAGATGTTCCATACAAAGTCAGACATTGCAGAGGAATGCAAGAGATAAGACACTTTAACTCTTTCCAGTAATGACCGAAAAACCACCAAGCCAAAACTCCATGGTTATAGAAATATTCCACTAAAAAAAAACCTCTTTCTGTTGGAATGGGCCAGTCTGCTCTGCCGAACTGCACCGAGCATGCAGTCTTGCCACAAATAGACTACAAATAAAGTTACTTTTTACTAGCAAAAAACCAGTAGTAATTACTTACTTAGCTTTTTGGTTAAAGAGGAATGTACTAGCTGATCAAGGGAGAAAATGTCCAGCACACAGCTGGATAAACACATCATGTGATGGGTGAGCAATTGACTCACGGGTCAAGCACAGAGGGTGACAGTGAATGGGGTAACATCAAACTGGCACCCTGTCACTGGTGGGGTTCACAGGGCTCCATCTCAGGCCCTGCACGCTTCAACATCTTCATAAATGACTTGGACACAGGACTGGAGGGGGTACTAAGTAGTTTGCAGCTCTGGAAAGCTCTGGGAAGAGCTGTTGACTCCTTCCAAGGAAGGGAGGCTCTGCAGAGAGACCTTGACAAATTAGAGGACTGGGCAATCACCAACCAAGGTCAATATGGAGAAGTGTCAGATTCTGCATCTGGGATGGGGTGTTCATACAGACTGGGGAAGGAGATGCTGGAAAGCAGTGCCATGGAAAGGGACGTAGGGGTCCTGGTCAGCGGCAAGTGGAATATGAGTCAGCAGTGCTCTGGCAGCCAGGAGGGCCAACCGTGTCCTGGGGGCATCAGGCAAAGCATTGCCAGCCGGTGGAGGGAGGGCATTGTCGCACTCTGCTCTGCACTGGTGCTGCCTCACCTCAAGTCCTGTGTGCAGGTTTGGTCACCGCAATAGAAGAAAGCTATTAAGATATATTAGAGAGTGTCCAAAGGAGGACGCAGGAGATGTTGAAGGGTCTTGAGGAGAAGCCGCATGAGGAGCTGCTGACGTCTCTTGGACTGTTCATCCTGGATAGGAGGAGATTGAGGGAAGACCTCATTGCAATCTGCAACTTCCTCATGAGGGGAAGAGGAGGGGCAGGCACTGATCTCTTCTCTGTGGGGACCAGTGACAGAACCCAAGGGGATGGCCTGAAGTTGTGTCAGAGGAGGTTTATGTTGAATATTAGAAAGAGGTACTTCCCCCAGAGGGTGGTTGGGCACTGGAACAGTCTCCCCAGGGAAGCGGTCACAGCACCAAGTCTGACACAGTTCAAGACGCATTTGGGCAATACTCTCAGGCACATGGCGTGACTCTTGATTCTTGTGACTCTTGGGGCCTACTCTTGTGATGCTGCATTCCTGTGCAGGGCTAAGCATTGGACTCAATGATCCTTGTGGGATCCCTTCCAGCTCAGCATATTCTGTGATTCTGTAATTGTCTATTCAAGCATGAGAGTCATGGCATGACTGGAAAGTGGCTGGAAAGAGTGAGGAACATGTGCAGGTGACCCACCAGCTCAATTTAAAAGTTAGTTTGCAGAAGTTGAAGTAGTCTCAGGTTCACACTAATCCTTCAGGTGATTCTCAAAGAGACATTAAACCATCCATGCCTACTGAACCACGCTTGCATTATTTGTTTTCATCATGTCACATCTGTTCCTTTCTGTTCCCTGACTGTGCTTTAAATCTGTGAGTTTTGTGTCCCTTGAGAGCTTAGAAATGATTCAGAGAGAATCATAAAGTCTGAAGGGCTCATTTCTTGATGGTTTAAGCCAACCCAAAATTCTCCTGCTGCCAAAAAGAATGATCCTCTTTCCCATGGCTTCAGATTGCAATTTCCTCCTTTTCATCAGCTCTGACACTAAATGAAGCCATGCAACAAGTCACATCAGTCTACTGACATCTGGTTTTTGGAGGGTTAGTTTTAGTGTAAGCCATCACACAACCATATGCTCACGAGTGCCTGCACAACAAGCTGGCAAGGCTAGAGGAAAGGACTTTTTTCTTAGTACTGGCCATGGGCTAGCATAATCAGAACAAAGCTCAACTGCCTTAGAAAAAGATTATTTAACAGCATTTCAGTTCTCTCCAGAGCAGGGAAGTAAAAACCTACTGTTGATTTGTAGCTGCAAGTGTCTACACTAGCCAGGGAACTAGTAATTTCTGGCAGAAGCTCAGATCCTCCAGGATCAAGACCATATTTACAGCATCAGCCAATGACTGTCATTCCCCAGCCTTCAGGAACTGAGCTGCTGCCAAATGCGCAGGTCACACAGGTCCAGGGGATACCAAAAGGGTCTCACAACTTCAGAAAGCTTCAAATAAGATGCTAACAGATTGCATATAAAGGTTTAATGATGTTTCAGCAGTCAGTGCTATCTCACAGAAAAATTTAGGCAGCCTGCAGTAACAACACTCAGAGCAACCCAAGGAGCATTCCATAAACTAGAGACTCTTTCTGTCAGGGGAAAATGTATGGTCCACATCAAGTCTGCAATGGTTAGACAAGTACTTTGGCTCACTACGAGCCTTTCAACTTCTCTACACAGCTACGGACACTGATTTTCCAGGTTAAATTGCAGGTTAAATTGCAGGGCTTAAAGGAAAATGAGGATCACAGGTGTGGCAAGCAGTAAGATCTTTACGTGTTTCCTTGAAGATTGCAAATTCCCAAGTCTTGACCATGGAAAAGATTGCTGGAACTAAGTGAGGTAGGAAATCAAACACAATATCCAAAATCAGGGGATACCTGTACATCCTCACTTGAACACCACCATGCCAGTGTCATGAAAGCTTTCAGAGCATCATTGTTGGAATTCTCTCATTTATGCAAAACAAGGTAGAATAATGAAATAAACAAGAGAATATTTTGTGCTTTTTCTATTCCCAGATGTCTCCTTGCTTCTCACCAGTTCAGCTCTTTTTTTTGTGGACATGTAGGCTAATTCTTCAAAGGTACTCGTCAGCAAAGACCCTTTCAAGTGCTAAGGTTTTCAAAATCTAATTTGCCAGAACTTTATAGTATGTGTTATAACACTTGCCAATATCAGCTGAGAATTTAGATAAAGATGGACCTTAATTAATATTTAAATGGAGTATTCCACAGTAGAGATGTTGATTTTAGTTTACTGAGCAGTCTGCAAAAGTTGGGACTTACCAGAGAATATTTATTTTTAATTGTCAAGCCAGGAGCTGACATTTCCATGTTCCAGATTTCTCCTAAGTGTGCATTGTGTTGGCAGGAGGACAATCTAACTGTAGTGCTATCATCAGGATGGAATATAAATGAGACTCAGTTTAATATGTTAAAGAGACAATCAACGGAAAGAAACATAAGCAATTAATTTTCGAGTGTTGTGTTTACCAAAATTACTCATTGGTTAAACATAAAATTGTTGTGGGGTTTTTTTTCAGAAACTGATTGCTTTATTTTTTTTAGTTATGCTTAAGTAAGGTCTCTGTAGACTCTGTTGTTAGCCTATTTATCTTTATCACGTATAACAGTAGAAACAATATGAAATTCTGGATTTTAATTATATTAAATCTCACTGCATGAGAAATTATTTGCTTTGGAGTCGAACTTATGTTAAATTGGTCACCATTTCCATCATTCATCAGGAAGATTCAGTCACCCAGCTTACTCTAGCTCTGTCCATGTATCTTACCAGTACCATTCTGCATCCTCAGCCACAGGCAGTCCTTGAGCTCTAAATTGTTGGAGAGTAAAGATGTGTTCTGGGTAGGCATCACTGTATGTTTCTTTTAGATATTTCTAGTCATCTGGTCACTGCCTACATGAGCAGATGCTACAAAGCCAGATGCACCTTTTGGTTTGTCACAGTATGGTACAGAGTGGACATCTTTAGATTCACACTAATATCTAGCCTCTGTAGCAACCTGCACTGCACCATAACTCAGGGATCACAGTGTTATTTCAGTAGTAGAAGAAAATTATTGAGGGGCCCAAGAGCAGCTGACCTGTAGTAGTAATGTAATTAGAGATACATAGGTTTAATGTCCCAAATCCCACATAAAGAGTTAATTCTTTTTCCTAGAGGTATGACATTACCACAGGTTAAGGATTTTCTACACCAAGTTGTTCCTCAGTTTACACCACTTTCATCTTACCACATTTACAGCACATTAGCAACTGAAAATGATTTATTTTCAGAAATAGAATATATTTACTTATGAAAACTAAATATTAGCTTGTCTTTCTGTTGTACAGCTATGAGGAGGTAGTGCAACTTGCTAAAAAGAGGCACTGGAAAATTCAAGCTCAGAGTTGTGCATAGACCTCCAGGTAGATTAGCATCGACAGATATTAGGTCAGCTATAGGCAGATAAAGTAGTAAAGATTGTCTTTTCTAAACAACCCTGGAGAAGTACTGCAGGAACAGCATCTTCAGAGATAAAATGGTAGCTACACAGAAGCTGTGTTAAAATATACTGGTCTGTAAGGGCGTGCTGGTTTTGGCTGGAATAGATTAAATTTTCTTCATAGTGGCCAGTATGATGCTGTGTTTCGGATTTGTGCTGAAAACAGTTTATAATTCAGAATGTTTTAGCTGCTGTTGAGCAGCATTTGCACAAAGACTTTTCTGCTTCTCATGCCACCCCACCAGCAACTGGGCTGTGGGTGCACGAGGAGTTGAGAGAGGACACAGCTCAGACAACTGACTAAAGGAATATTCCATACCATATGGCGTGATGCTCAGCATATTAAGCTGAGAGAAGAAGAAAGAGAGGGACATTGGGAATGATGGTGGTTGTTTTCCCAATCGCCATCGTGCATGATGGAGCCCCGCTTTCCTGGACATAGCTGAAAATCTGCCTGCCCATGGGAAGTGAATTCTTTGTTTGTTTTGCTTGTGTATCGAGCTTTTGCTTTACCTATTAATCTGTCTTTATCTCAACCCATGAGTTTTTTCCCTTTTATCCTTCCAATTCTCTCCCCATCCCACTGGGGTGCACTAAGTGGGTGGCTGTGCAGGGCTTTCTTGCTGGTAGGCATCAAACCATGAAATAGAGGAAGGCTCTCCCATGTCCCCACTCTGAAATACTACAGAGAATTTCTCTATAGAGGTTGCTTTCTAGTGTTTTACATTGGGATAACTGAAACTTCTTTTTATTTTTGTTCACCATTGGTATTTTATAAATAAGAAGTTTCTTAGAGTCAAAACACCTATTCCTTTTTATTTGTTGCAACATATTCTTATGAAAACACTATTTCAAGATTTTCTTACATTTCTAGTTTTGTAAATGTGAAAAGAAAAGCATACAAAAATTACGAATCAAGCCCTAATTCTGTCTTTAAGGTCAAACAGAATTTTTGAAGTTGATATATCTGACAAAGGATTATGATTACAAGAGTCATATTTGCATCTTAAAAGCTGATTTGAGAAATGCTAAATGAATCTAGTTCTAACTGTAAAGCCAAGGGAAAACACCTTTCCACAGAAAATTTCAGGTGTTTTCACTAATTTAGTAGATGGTGAATGGATATAACGATTTCAACAATGTTGCCATAAGTGTCATGTTACCATAAAATAGGTCATGTACTAATCAGCAACATCTGAGATTGTATAAAAGATTACCAGCAAAGACTAACAGACAATTTTCTATCCTCCCTCAGCACAACATATGAAAACAGCAACCTATCTCACCTGCCTGTGACATGCAACAGCTTTAGTAGAGTTATATCACAGTACATTAGTACTTCATTCTCCCCTTTCGTTTTCATTCAGGGGGACAGGGAACGGAGATGGGGAGAAGGGGTAGAAGCGTCCATGGTTTTGCTCTGTATTTTATTGTTCCAGATGTACTTTTCATGACTGTATAGCAACAAGATGTCCTCCTTCAGGGAAGGAGAGACAGCTCATTAAAGCAGAAAATCACTGAATCGCCCATTCATCTTGCACTGTTGAAGTCTCCTCACAAACAAGAGTGTCCAATAACAACTGATATTTGGAACTAAGAGTAAAGAACACTATTTCTTCTCTACTGAGCCCTAAAGAAGCAGTTCCTAAAAATTTGGTGGCCAACCCTCACTTGAGAAGTTAGACAATTGTGCCTTGCTGTGTATTAGTGTAGGCTCTGCAGTGAACTTTTAACTTTCATGTTTTTCATTGAGACTACTGTCCTAGGGTGCAAAGAATAGACTTGTTTCTCTCTGAAACCAGGTGATGGCATGGTACCATACCGATTAGAGAGGAAGAAATGATGTCTGGTCCTCCTGCCGGCTTCTTTTAGGGGAAGGATGCATTAATATTAGTGCACTAATCTCCATAGGAAAGGAAACATGAGAGAAGAGCCTCCTCCCAAGGAGAAAACATTGAAAAGGTCATATTTTTATAGCAAACTGAAAAGCAAATATAAGCATAGAGGCAATTTTGTGCCAAATCCTATTTTGAGTGCTTCTTTTTTGTTTTTCTGATGTAAAAATACCGCCTGAACAGTTTTTTTCACTTTTGTGCTCAGTCTGCAGTTTACCACCTTTCATGACGAATAAAGTGAAATGTGGTTATTTTTCATTTAAAAAAATGACTTTTATACTATAAAGAGAATGTCCTTGTCAATTTTTTGCATACTGCTTAGTCCAAAAAAGAGTTATTTGGCAAGTTTCAAATGTTGTATATATATAGTCAAGTGGGAAGATTTCATACTTGACTGAGTTTAGAAGTAGCAGATAAGAAGCAAATGCATTAACACGTAAAACCAACATATTCTAGAATATCTATTGGCCTATGTAGAACAGTAGACTTATAACAGTTCTGACTTCATGCTCCAATGCAAACGGATTACAATATGCTTAAGTTCTGTAAAGTCAAGGCTTCAAGTACTGATCCAGTTCTGTAAAGGCAACAAGGGTTCTCTGGTTATTGCATTAGATATTAAATACATAGAAAATGCATCCTGGCATCCTGGAAAGTGTTGAAATGTATGTAACAAAATCAAAACAATTTCTTTGTCTTTTCAGCACTTTTGATCAAACCTTACCATTATGAAAACACAGATGTTGTCAGGTTACTGATTACATGCTTAGCCAGTTATTAAAAACCTTCAATACCATGGCATTTTCTTTATGATACTACACATCACAATTTATATGTTTACATTTTTCAAGGAAGAAAAACATTCTCTCTAAAAAAAAAAAAAAAAGGAGAAAAGAAAAGCATCCTTTAAAAACAGTATTTTTGTGACATTAGGTTGAGAAATTTACACTTGCCAAAACATCAAGAAATTAAAAGTTATGATTCCCATGACAAATGCAACATCCACACTGCACATAGACCTAGTAATATCTGCTAAAGGAAGTGTTAGAAAAATCTCTGCAAGGTGAAAGACAACTAAGTTAAAAATCCTGTGAGAATCATCACTTTGAATTCCTTGACTCCTCTGAGCATGTACATTCTTATCATGACATTGCACACACATACTTTTTTGCATTTCATACTACACTTCCACTACATTTGTAACACTAGAATATTTCACTGTGCATGTTAAGCACTGGAATTCTAATACCTTGTTCTTATGGAAAAAGCTTACCAGAGCACAAGCTGAGCCGTATTAATTTATTGTCATGATGAAAGGGATAGTGAGAATCAGAACTGACACTAACTCTTTCTATTTTCTTCACTACTTTTTGATTGCAATCATTATGGTCTCTATGGATGTCACATCCATAACAGGCACACCAGCATTTGAAGCAGTTTACTGAGGCTGGAAAACAATTCTGATAAAAATGTGCTGCTGCCAGAACTTGGCATATTAGAGTGTCAGAAAAGATTGCCAAGGTTGGCATTTTGCCTATGTTGCCTAGGGCCATAGAAGATTGACACAAACTAAAAATAGTTGAAAAGATCAAATATGTTTGTTTTTATGAGGCACTTCTCTCTTCTTTTAAAACACAACTTGCCTGTCAGACCACAAGCACCTAATACAGCAAGGTGCTGATGGCTTAAGGAATGGTGCTGGGGATCATATGGGGTTGGTATGGTTCGAGAGCACTCCATAGAACTGGACATACAGTACATGTTGATATGTAAAATAGAATTCCACAAGGTGGAATTTTAAAAAAGCCAAAGAGTGAGAAAAGCAAATGTCAATAAAAATCATGCAAATCATGTAGAAGTTGATGGACAAGACTAAAAACAGACAGAGGATTAGTATTTGATCAAGTTTTAAATTCTGTGGCCTTCCTGCACCCACAAAAAATTCAGAACTCAAGATACAATCTGAGTAATAGTAATGGCACACAAATCTCCCTGGTTTTGAAGACCCTCTTTGGATTTTTAAAAACTTGAAATTGATTTTGCCTTATGCCTTACAGAATCATTTGGATGGATGCAGACAGATATACACAAAATTATTCATTTACTTCTGATTTTTTATATAATTTTGCATTTAGTTTTTTGTGCTTTGTTTCTGTAAGTCATCATGAACAGAAGATGTACAGGAAAAAATGTGTGCAGAGTGCCAATTTCCAAATCAATTATAATTGACTAATTGGTCATACGTAACAGTCTCACAGCGAATATCAAATATCTACAGAGGATTTTCCAGAATGTAAAGATTATATTTTTAATTGATTATTCTAGGATATGAAGGAAAGATAAGCATGGAATGGCATTATATTGAACATTTTTATAAATAGAATATGTTCACTGAGTTCATACTATTACTAACTGTTAACTGTTTACAAACTTTAGAACTTCATGCAGTCTCAGGGAAGAAAGAACATAAGACCAGATTGGCTGTGGCCCTGAACAACATAATCTAGTGAGTGGCATCCCAGCCCATGGTAGGGTGTTGTAACTAGATGATCTTTAGGGTTCCTTCCAACCCAAACCATTCTATGGTTCTGTGATTCTATCATAGACTGTACAGAGAAAGCAGTAAGTTGGACAAGTTTCCAACACTAACCACCACTGCCAGTTCCTTGCCCAGATTTTTACCTGAATTCCTTTGAAACAGAAGAACGTTGTAATATACAAATTTGTATTTCATAACTGCAAAAATTCGGAGACATTTTGGGTTCCTTCTAGTAGATTTTCATAAACCTGCCAGAATCTCCTATCGGATTTTGTACATATGAATGATATAACTGCTTCATACTAAAATCTGAAGATCTCTGCACCCGAAGGAACTAAAAGGATAGCAAACCTTTCCATGATTTCAGAGAGGTAGCACCAAGACCAAACTTCCAGTAAATTCCAACTGAATTTTTAATTTACATTAAGTTAATATAAAATGAGATCTGTAGACTGCATAATCTGTCTCTGTGGAATGTTACTGCGCTTTTGAGAAGCAAGAAAAACATTCTCACTAGAGAACTGTTTCTAGTAACCAGGTACATCAGGAACAGTACTGTATCTGAGGGACATTACGATTTTCAAAGCCACTGTCATTCATCTAAGGAAGATTGTGGGTTCAATTTCTTTTTGGATCTGGTACAAAGTACTGAGTTTCTCAAGAAAAATAAATAAGAAAACTATTGTGGTGAGATGAATTTCTCTGAAGAGCCAATAAAACTTCATTTCACAAACTTCTCTCAAATGCTGATCCACACATTTCTAGTTATTGGTCGTTGGGTGGCTGCCGAGTCATCACAGTGACTGACATCTTTTTCTTTTCCTCACGCACTTTTGACTTTAAAAAATGCTTATTTGGTGCATCAGTAGCAGTTTTCAATACACGGGTTACTCTGCCCTGCAGACCTCTGAGTGGAATTAAACTCTCCTGGCCCACAGAGACAGATTCTCCAATTATAATTTCTGCAATATGTCTCTCTCTGCCTCTTGAAGAACAACAATGCTGGTGGATGCTACAAAGCACAGACTCCATTAGACTGTCACACTTACAGCTTGCTTCCAAGATACTTACAGATATTGTGGCATAGATTAATAACAAATATTGCCTGTTCATACTGTAGAACAAATACCTCTCCAAAACTCTTCATTCAGCTAGCCTTCTCTCTTTTTATCTTGTCTCCTCAGGAAAGGAATATCTGTTTTTCTGAGGAACACATTTGATCTGTTCATCAAGTTTTCTTCTTTATTATGTTAGTATTGGACCTTAACTCTGTTGGTGGCTGTGTTTGCATCTGCATGTTACTGTCCTACTACCTATAGAGATTTTGGGCATGTGTGGATGACTTTTACGCCTAGAAGTTTCATACTGAAATTTGGCCATATGGGAAATATCTCCATGATTACTGGGAAAGAGGTTAAAATATCAACGTAACTTTGTTGTCTCTATTGATGGATGCATGGACTGTAGATTTCCTCCTCTGTGTCTCAGTGTCTACATAGCTAGAAATACATGTAAATAGAGCAACTGTCTCCAGTCTCAAGCAGTCAGAGACATCCTGATCCAATTAGATTTTCACTGATGAATTCATATTTGTAATACATTTTGGTCCTCAATTTGTACTCTGAGCAAAAGACTAATTCCTAGTTTCTCTAGTCCTGCTTTTCATAGTCCTGCTCCTCATTTCACTAAATCTTCATAAATAAAAACATAAAAGCACAATAAATGCATGCTATTAGGGAAATAAAGGATACAGTAGCACTTTTAACTTCTTCCAAATTTTTGGACAAATGCCAATAAAATAAGAGGCTATTTTAAGGAAGTTATTAAGATGTTTTCTGTCATGAAAATTTGTAACATTTTATGCCCTCTCTTAAAAGTATTAAAGAGTTTTCCTACTAAACCAGGTGTTTACATCACAAGGTAACTCGAAAAAAAAATTGTGTCATGTCATATTCATGAACAGCACTTAACACAAAGGTTTCCAGGGCTGAGGTCTCTGCTTTCAGTCAAAATACAAATACAGCACAGCAGATCTTTTTACCAGTAACACATTTTCATAAGCAGCAGACTTTATCTACATACTCTTACACAGGACTCCATACAATCAGAATATCTACCTTTGAGTCAATTACAAAAACTTACTGATGCAGAGGGCTCAGACCTAAAAGATACAAAAGCTTTATAAATTTAACAGCTATCACCTGAATCATAACACTCAATGTGCATATTCAAAGCCTACTGACATAATGACACTTAGCTTAGACTTTCCTTTGAGTTTTAATGCAAATCTCATTATCTTGCAATTGGTGTAGATTAAGAACATAGACACCAGCTGTACCTGTCGAGCAGATGAATTGTATGACTTCTGATCACTAAAGCACATAGGATCAAGACCAGGTCCCCAGGACTCAATACAAAGCCTGAATATAACTGTTGAAGCTTTATTATTAAATTACATAGGAACTAACTGAATAAGCATAATTAAGCACAAAATTGATATGACATAGTTTTAAAAATGAAAATATTTTTCTGTTTTGTTCTTGTGTTAGATCAGAAGCCCACCAGCTGGATTTATTTATATAAATTTAATGGTTATTGTCTCTGAATCTTTCAGCCCCTCAAATTCAGTCCAAGACTCATTGTGGGCATGTAACTCACAAATTATACCAGAATCAGATCTTACATGCTGAGATTTCTGCTACCTCTTGCTTTGCTGCACACTGTCTTTAACACTCATACAGCGCAGGGCCAAGTGCTCTTTCTTCTCCTTTATACCATGCCTTCAAATATGTTTTCTGAGCTATCACTCTCACCCACTGGAGAAGGGAATTTTCAAAGGTTTTTGAGAAAGTTTGAGACCTTCATAGAAAAGTTTTCTGGTGTAGTTGGAAAACCTACTGTGTTCTCCCGTAGCTGCAGGTGAGCATTGCTCACTGAAGGTGAGCAATCAGGTATGTCTATTAAAATATATTTTTTACTGAATTCAGCATGAATAAAGTAGTTACTTGATATCCTGAGAGCAGTTGTTTGGTCTCTTGAGAAATGGCCAGTTTATAGAGATAATTTTTAGTAGAAGTGTTAAGCAGTGCAAACGCTCTCCATATAACTTGTTATTCCTACGGCAGCAAGTTCTTAACCCTTTGTTTTTGTAAACAATTAATACAGTCACCCACTAGTGCTCTACTTAACCATGTTCTTTGTAAATCTCCCTTATCTAATAGAAAAGGAAGAAAGTATGAGAGCACTTTATCATGATTTATCAAGGCCATTTAACAGTATTGGAAATGTTCCATCAAAAAATTGTAATCATCGTTTGCTGGAGGATGGATTAATCAAAAAAAAGAAAATTCTTTTTAAAGGCATTAACCTTTGCAAAAACTTGCAGATGGCTGTAATGAGAATTTTTGCTCCTTATGTATTACATAATGTACAAAGTGCCTGATCCAGCAAAAATTATCCATATCCTTATGGACCATGCAAGCACTGAATGCTGGTTCCACATCAGGTGAGTTGACATATTCAGATGAAAGGTCAAACTGCAACAGAAAGTAAACATCTCAAGTACAAGTAGTGAAAGGACTCCCTGTGTCCATCTGTCACCACCCCTGGTCTCTGAACAGTTTCCCACCGAGAGCTGTGTGAATTATGACACTCCCATTTCCTGGCTCCCCTCCTTTCCCCTCTCATTCCTTTCTTCTGTTCTTCAGTACTGAGAGCAACACACTGCTCCTTCACTACTTATCTTCACAAGTATCTTCTGTTTCCTTGCTCCTTAAATATGCATAGCCAATTACTACCAAATCCATTGGAACACTAATGACCTGGGTTTCAAAGCCAGATCACTAACCCAGGATAGTTCATGCTGAGTCCAGCTGATATTAACTGAATATTTCTCCATAAAAAATAAGTTTCAAATGCTTGGAATTTTCGTTATCATTATTCAGGTAATCAGAAGAGATCAACTTTGTCTAACTGTTCATCCTCATCCACTTAAACTAACTACTTTTTGGCACAGCTGACACAACCTTCATCCTTGTAGCACATTTCCTGTACAGTACCTATACCAGCACCTTGTTCTTATTTAACAGTAAAAAGCAGGAAAACTTTGAAAAGGTATGAAAGTAGCTCATGTTGGCTTACAGAATATGATATCCCCGTGCTCAGCTGGTGTGTGACCGAATGATCCAAACCTACTGTACCTTCAAAAGTGGACTGAACAATAATGTTCAGGGCACAGAAGCTTTAAGACAGATTAGAATGATTCTAAAAAATATGCATTTCCTGTGATACTTCCCCATTCCTGCTCTGTCCTGGATGATGGAAAAAAAAAAAAGAAAAGAGAAGGCAGTAAAAAGTGAAGAAATACAAAGCACAGTTCATGAGAAGCATTAAATATTTGCCCCAGGTTCAGTTGCATTTTTTGGTGAAGGTTTGTTCATATCTAACTCTGTTTGTCAAAGCTTGATTTTTACAGGGAGAATTTCTAAACATGGATGCCAGGAAATATTACTTTTCCTTTCTATAAATGCACACAAATTATGCATTCTAACTAGCTGTTGTTCATGCACACATCTCATTTTGCAACCTATAGTATCTGTACAGGTAATATTAAAAATCTGCTCATGTACAGGGGATGCTTGAAATCAGCCAATTAATTACTTCTAGAAGTGGGGTCTTTTTACAAAGATGAAAGAAAATATTTTAGTTAGTCAAGATATCTTATTACTTCTTCATAATATACGGAGCTTTAGGGAAAGATTAGGTTTATTAAGTCAGACTCACAATGCAGGCTTTCAACACTGCCATTTCCAATAAGTACACATTTGTTTAATATTAAAGTTCCCTTTCAAAACAAAGTAGTTAAGCCTACCCTCACATTTATACATCTGCAGTTTGTTTGATAACTTACAACGTAATTACAGGCTGTCCTCCCACTAAATGCTGTATTCAGACTTTTGAAACAAGGTGGTAAAATATGCACTGGAGTCTGAGTACTAAGCCCGTAATTTACCACGAGCACTAGGAAGAAAAGAAACGGAGGGGAACCCTGCTATTTAAACTTCTCAGTTATCACGTTTTCCTCCCCCACACATACAGTAGCATGTAACCCATTCATATTTCAATTTTACATTTCCCAAACTGTCATCTTCTCATGTTTCAAGTTCATTTGAAATGCAATCTGTTTATCAGAGCAGCAGTGAATGCTTTTGCAGATCAAGAGAGAACTGTCACTCCCCCGTAACGAATAGGTCTGTGGCACATGGGCTAGTGAAATAAAGCAGGCATTGTGGGGTTAAGAAAAGTGCCCAGAGAGATATGGAGGGGAGAGGTGTCCAGCCCCTTTCTTACCTCCCGTATTCAAGCAATGAGAGTAGCCTCCCTCTCTGTTGGAGATGTAGCTAAAATAACAAAGTAAATTCCCAGGTAGAACTGGAGAATGTGGAAAAATGAGAGACTGACCTCATTTCAGTCATTTCAGCCAAGTTTCTCACAGAGGGTGGCCCACCTGGGCGGATGCACTGAAGAGGCCAGCTGCCTAGTGTTCTGTAGGGCTCTCTGTGGGATACCTCATCACCCCTATCCTTTCTCCAGAGCTGCTTGCTCACATAGAAAGCAGGGCTCACATGTTACCTGAGTTCTGTCCACCCTTTCCTTCCAGCCCTGGCTTGTAGGGCCCTTGGGTTAGGAAGCTCCTATGTTCCCCTTTCCTCAGAGATTGCAAGCCATTAGCCAGGAATGATGCTTTCAGGTAATCTCATTATCATTTTTTTTCTTTTGTGTCCGTTTTACTCTCCCATCATATTTAAACAGCAATCACAGGTTCTGAATTGGGATTTTCTGTGATATGTATATGTAAAGCTGACCTTGCAGCAGTGTTCTCAGAACAACTCTATTCTGTAAATATGCCAGTTCACTTGGTCCAGACAGCATTTGTCTCAAACACTACCTGCAACGTTTGCAAATTATCCAAGTTTTAGATTTTAAGAAATGAAAGCCACATCTTCACATGGACTATTCACTAAACACCTTCTGCACTATAAAAAATAATGACTATAAAAGGCATACATATTTTTCACTATGTTTTTTGTACTTTCTTTGCCGCCTCTCAAATCAGCAACATAGGCATCAATGAAAACACAGTCACTTTTAATTTCATTTTAAAATCTGTAAGCTATATTTGAAGTGTTGCAAAACTAAAGAAGAGTTCATCTGATGTGAGAAAACAAGTAACACTGGAATAATGATTAAAATATAGATGTGTGACTTTCATAACAATGCCAGATTTGATAGGGAAAGAGATAATGTACTGAAACATGAGTGTTTTAGAGTCCTTTGTTTGCTAACACATCTCCATAATGTGAACCTAATAACTTAGGTCCATCCCCACTCATTTTAAAGTATTGTGAAATGCCAAGAATATTAGAATAGCATATTCCACCCCATTTGCTCACTAAGATTCCTCTTAGTTCTCATACTGCTCAAGGACACCACTTCAGATTTTGTCTGACATTTCAAAGAAAATAAAGAGAACCAGAATCCATACTGGTTTTTTCAGCATACTAGACAAGCAGAAAAAACTCATAAAGACACAAACTACCAAGAAGCTATTGAAATCTGTTGAAATTTTGTCTCCACCAATTACATGCAAAGTTGCAGTCTTATTAAGGGTCTACCATCTATGTGAACCAAACCAAAGTAACATCTGACAGTGTCTGAAATAGTACAGGAACCTTTAAAGCACATTTTGAAAAAGTTTTTGGCTTTTCAGACCTGTATGGAAGCAACATGTAAAACATGACCGAGACAGGAAGCTTCCAATAAGTGTCCTTATTTTGCTACAGTCCTTTTAGTTGAGCCAGGACTTGTGTCAACTAAACATTCAAGTCCCATCACATCCTCCAGAAAGAAGTACTAAAAGGTGTAAATGGAAGAGACAGACAGATAAAGGGGAAAACCATAGTCTCTTCCAAATTGCAAGCCTTTATGTTTTGTATCATTACCTAATTAGCATCCATTTATAGTTCAAATAGCATCAATTAAAGCATGAATGTGATCATGTCCAGAAAAAGGATGGAAACAGATTATAAGTGACTTCTGAAAAGACATTTCACATCTGTGAACTGACCCACCTGGCATGAAAATAAGAACAGGAAGGTACACACGAGACTTTATTTGGTGGTCTGCCGAATTATCCAGCTGTACATTTTGTCCCATGTAACTAAGTTTTCTATGAGGGAAGGAATGGTGCTTATGGCTAGATTCACAAGAAGGTTTACTGAGCAGTGTGTTTTGATGATGGGGAGTGTTTTTATTTTGTCTTGATTCCTGCCAGTAATAGAAATCAGTTGCTGACAGATGTACTATAATTCAGAGTTAAATTACTAGGTGGCTGGGCACTGTACTGCCTGTTGCTTCTTCGAAGTTCAACAGCAATGATCTTTGGCAGCAGAGCTCTCTTGTTTCCACAGCTAATGCACTCTGTTTCATGACAGCATCTTAAGTGCTCCATCACAGTGAGCTCCATGAAAACCTGTGATATGACAACAAAAGTGCAGCTAAATTCCTTTTGCAGTTCTTTAATCTGGAAGCCTGAAGTGAAAAGTGTCCTCTTGCTGTAACTAATACTCCTCACCACTCCCAAACTAAAGTGCCAGCTGCAGTACCCAGCTGTTATCTGGACTTCAGTTATATCCCTTCTCTTTGCCAGAAGGACAACACAAGACCTCCTAGAAACTGGAGAGATTATTCAATTATTTATGTCTAATTATAAAGGCAAAGGTGGATGCTGTCTCCAGGGAATAGCATGTAAAGCAGAAGAGGTCAACAAATGATGCTGCCAAGACTAGTACTGGTGCTTGGGAAGCCAAGGTCCAGCGTGGTCTCTGATGTAAGGAAAGGTTGCTGTAGTGCTGGTGAGAGAAAGGGGTTGAAACTGTACACAGTCAAGGTTCAACTTTGTAAGTTGCTAACACTTTGGCAAAACTGATTTAAGTTTAGGGAAACCCCAGTGCCAGGGAAATACATATTACTTGTCCTATTTCTAGCTTTGTATTTTGCCTTTAGGAAAGAACTCCTTCTTTTAGTGTCATTTTCATAAATAAATCTATAGTTCATGCAGAGTGGGAACAAGTTTATAAAAAATATTTTTGCATTGTCACCTTTCAGAATACAACTGCACTAAGCTACAGACCCTATGGGTACAAATTCACACTTATAAAAAGCAAAATTTTCCATGCCACCTGCTGACTTGTCTGCTCCTGGAATGCAGCTCATAAAGAATTAACTTGGGTTAAGAAACATAGTATTCAAGAGTGAATTTTCAATCATTTCAGACTCTATCAGTTACAGTAGAAGTCTGAACATGCTGTTAGACCTACAAAAATATATTCACAGGCTACATCCAGTACTACTCAGATTTTCCATTCATCATTATATAAGTTATGCATGAGGACAAAGTATGCTGAAGAGCTGTTAGGGAAGGTGACACTACCACAGAGTATTCATATTTAAAGTAGATTTTAAAATGGATTGCAACAAGTGCAAGAAATAGTAGAACATAGCAGTCAACAAGCCAAGGATAAAGACAGTAATCTACACCCCAAATGGTCCTTCAAAACAAGGCTAATCAGACCATTGCCAATCCTTAACAACCAAACTATTTCATTGTCAGCTTCCCAGACAGTCACTAATGCTGACTGACGTGTAAAGTGATTGTGATCAAGCAATAGTTCAGTTCCTGAGGTTCTTATACATTTAACTCAGTTGTTACTAGGGCAATTTTTTTTTATTGAAGTCAATCCGTTCTGACACCCTGCTCTGAATGCTTGTTGGACTTAGCAACAATAATTCCTTCTGCTTCTTTTCATGTATTATCCCTTCAGCCTTGATTCTTTCATCTCTGTCCCCTGTAGGAATGATGTGAAATCCCTACTTTATCTCCAATTATTGAGACATCTGGAGACGGCAGTAAGGAGTCATGACAACAGAAATATAGCACAGGACCATAAATTTAAAAAGCATTTTTACCTAGTAATTACAGAGAGAAAAGATTGCTATGATTATAAATATATCACCTGCAAATCTACTCACTGTCTGAAGTATCTTTAATCCAACTGAATGCAATATATTTTCTCTTGCAGACATTTTGGACTTGAATAGTAAAATTCAAATAGTGATAGAAACTCAGGACTTTTTTTTGTTGAAAACAACCCTACCGGTTGAGAAACAAGTAAATAAATATCCCACGTCTCTATCAAACTGCTTCTGCAAAAATCTGACATCAATTTGAAATTTCAGCCAGGTAAAGAGGAAGTACAAAACTATGGACTGTAGAACTCTTTTTCTTCTGCAAAAAAAGAGTATAGATGATTATTTTTAAAATTCTTGTAAAAACAGTCCAAGCAAAACAGGGAGATATTAGATGATGTTTAAATTCAGGATGACAAAGAAATACAACAACATTTTGGTACCTTGCATCACAGGTAACGCTGAAGACTACAGACCCAGTAACTCAGCAGAACATCGATGTTGTCTGTGCAAAAAGGATCGAGAACATTTTGTTACGCCTCCAAGGCAAACTCTCTCTAAAGAAGTGTATAAGCCAGATCGATTTCTACCAGCAGAATAGGATATCCTGAGTGCTTATGGGTTTTAGGTAGTCCACTGTAACTTCCAGCCCACCAGGGTTCACTCTACCACTGTGTGCTGTAACATCAGTGTTCTGCTCTGCCACTTGTCAGCCACAGGCTCAGAGCCATGCCAGGCACCCTGCCTAAATTCTCGGCAATCATCTCCTTTCACAGTGAATGATTTGAAGGTTCCTGGATGGAGGGAGGAAAGACTGCTTTATAAGCCTGTATCATGCTGTGCGACCAGCTCCCAGCTTTGTGTCATGCAAACCTTAATCTCTTCACAACCTGTCTAGTTTCATCTTAGTCTGGTCTGAATATTGTCTCTCTGCTGAGGGATCTGGATTGCTCATGATCTAATCATATCTCCTGTCATCTCAATACAGGTTCTTTCCCCTACAAGTTTATCATAGATGCATACTTTCAAATGTCAGCTAAAAACAATGTGACAATATCAGCAAAAGGTTTTGCTTTACTGAGTGCAAACCAGCCTATTGGGTATTCTAGCAAAATTACACCATCCTCTTTTCTAATTGTTAATCCCAACATTTACCTTTTCAATGTGACTAGTTCCTTCCTCCTTGCTTATCCTCTGAAATAGAGTGACAGTATGTTTTTGTACTGCACTGCATTTTCATAACTCATGTAAGCTCAAAAGTTGTTTCTGCATCAATTTTTTCTGTTATTGACTACTATAAATGTAAGTTTTCATCCACTGACATTCACAAAGCATTTTTGGGAATATCCTTGAATATACCTTCAAAAGTAATCATTTTTTCTTGCACAGAAATGTAAAGGCCTTTTCAAGTACATAACAACCAAAAGAGAGCACATCCTTGGGCTCTGTGCATGGTTGCTTCTTTCCTTTTCACTGTGTTTTTATTTCAATGTTTTATTAGTTTTCCCCTCAGATCCAAACCTGTAAAACCAGAAGAAAAAACATCCTCTTGCAAGTGACAGAAAAGGAAAAGGGCAGCAGAAGCCCATAACAAAATCTGAAAGTTGAAGTGAGACAATACGATAGAGCTCTGTGTGTACAAGGCAATAAAGAGGAGAGCAAGCCTTCCTTGTATTTAACCCCACTTGTAGGAGAAAGAGAAGGGGCAGCAAACCCAGGTTTCCCCAGAAAACAAAGCACTAGAGGGAAAGAGGAGAGATTGCACAAAAGAGGCACATCACTGAGAGCAAGCTGTCCTCCCCAAAATGGGATGCAAGCAAGATACTACCCTAAGGTCTGTTTGAGGAGGGTGCAGCCATACAGTGTTTATCCAGACCTTTCAAAATATGCAGTGTTGCCTTCAGTAAGATATGATAACACAGCTATCAACCTAACACAACCATTCACAACCAGGCAGGCTGAGCACTTCATACATCACTCTATCTAGGGCTTTGCCTTTAAATCCTCTTATTTCACTACCTCGAAGGCACCTCACTGTGTCCTAGTCAAAGTGGCTGCACAATTTATCCATAACAGCAGCAGCTGCTGCCACATCTTGCAGTTACTTGGAACTGTAGCAATCCACCTGTAAGGAAACAGTGAAAAAAATCAACATCATCTGAGATGTGCACGGCTAACAAAGGCAAGGCACTGCTTTAGTGAGGACAATAGCATGCTACAATATGGCAAATTTAAATGAATGTGACATTGATTTCTCCTGTAGCTCAATTTTGTAATTAAAGCTATAACCAAAGGCTCTTTTCATTTTTTACTCAGGCAAGTTCTCACTGCAGTCAGAAGAATCTATACAATGAAAGGCCAGGAAAACCTGAGTAGCAGCCCAAAGACTTAACCTTGCTTGCTGTATTTCTAATCACTTTCATTTAGGCAGATAATTAAAGCCACTTGACATGTGAGATGCTGTATACATGCTCTGACCTAGAATGAGAAAGTAACAAGATAGCCTTTTTTTAATAGAAAATAAAAATCATGAACCAGAAGCCATAATCTCCTCTTGGTTTCTGCAGCATGCCCTGATTAAAAAAGAAATCTTTCTTCTGACTACAAATCAAGACAAAAGAAGACTACAATGCAGCATTGGGAGTCTGAAACTTTCAGTGGTGCAGTGTGAGGCCACTGAAGCCAACCTCTGTGCCCAGACCTTCCCATCCTCTCTCTTTGTTACCTATCCCCCCCATCCTGGTACCTGTGGCACCCATCAGTGCTCTCCTTACCTGCCCTTGCTGTCCCCTCCACTGCCAACCCACACACAGGCAGACGTTTCCTCCACAGCTGAGAATTGGGTTGTTGCCCTTACTTATTTGGTTCCCTTTTTTATAATCACTGGAGATGACTGCATGGGGTTGTCTTTGTCACATCATTGTTCCTGCCTTTTACAATTACAGGACACTGGTTTCCCTGTGTATTTTCAAATGCAGTGTAAGAATTAATGCTATTACATATCCTTTTCTTCTGACAGAGCTAGGCTGTTTTCTCCATGCTGTTACACATTACAATAATGTCTGACCTTTCATCTGTGGAAGGTACAGGACCATCAGAAGCAATCATCAGCTGCGATATCAAAATGTCTTCAAAATAATAATAAAATCTTAATGTTTGTTTATTTTTTTAAAATATTCAGAGATTGCTTAACACAGCTTATAAATAAAGGAGTAGGTCACTTAGAGGCAAAACAGTTTGAGAAACTATCCGCCTATACTGCAAAATGTTAATGCCCTTTGAAATACAAAGGCAAGTGAGGTGTCTATTTATTGTCTAGTGTTTTGTACAATTACAGATGCAGGTCCAGGAGTATTTATCTTTCACCTCAAAATCTGATTGCTGTGCTAATGCCATTTAAAACTAAATGGAAGAAAATTATATTCTCCACAAGAATTTGATTGTTTCCTTTCTTTGGATAGAAAAAGAAATAATAGAAACCTCTGTATATAAATCACATTGGGCCCTATAATTTGTTATTAGTTATTGGTTATAGCTGGGAAAAATGCATGGGAACACTATTTATGTAATTGTAAGCAATGTTACATTTGGATTTGGGTCTCAGACCTCCTGTAGCTTTCTACAAATCATTACTCTTTCTCTACTTCCCTCTTTTTCCTGCAAATCCTTGAGTTTAAACCAAACAAGGGTACTGTTCCCAGTCACAGGAAGAGTCAAATTAATTCTCATAGTGAGAAAAAAATCCAAGAGAACTCACTATGCAGCCGTATCAGCCTTGGACAAAATGTTTAAAGTGACATTTGAGGAATCAAATAGACTGAAATGTTCAAGAATTATTCAAGTATTCAGTGACCCATATGATGCCTGAGTCAACAGGAACACTCTTGAGAGAGAAGTCCAGTGTGTTTTCCTGACTTCTGACAAGATACAGTCCAAAGGAAATGGTTTAATACCATATACCATGCTAATTTTCCATACTTTTCAGTCATATTCTGTCTTGTGATCTTCCCTATCATACTGATAGTATGCACAACATAGACAATAGAACCAACTCACTGATTCACAAGTATGGACGTCTTCAACTGAAAATGTTAACAATTGTAGGGGGATGCTCAGGTATCACCTTCCCAGATGAGGAAGGAAAGGAGTTGAGTATAAAGATCTCATCTTATCGTGCCCTTTCAATCATTATCATTAGTGCATCTGGAAATCCACAAAGATTTGCAAGCTTTCTTTTCAGAATGCTGTTCAAATAAATCATATTTCAAGGAATATTTGAAGTTTTAGCACTTTACAGAAATCCAAAGCCATACTTGCTTTGCATGAAATAGGGGTCTAGAGCAGTAAGATTTATTTGCATATTCAGGTACTACAAGTATATGTTCAGGTAGCTTATATGTAGATAGGAAGCTGAACACCAACTTATGAGTTGAGTTTACATGCCCCAGTTACAGACATTTTGCTTTGAAATTAGGTACTTAATTGCATACTCCAAGCCTTGATTTCTGTTTGTAAATCTGCTCTTTGTTGGATTTTCCCTCAATAAGAGATTCCCAAAGCTCCTCCGCCACTGTATTGTAAGTATTTTCTTCCCCTTCCCAACCTTTAACTTTTATCACAGCCTCCTTGGGGCAAATACATTGCTTACTCTCTCAAAGCATGTTGCAGCTCACCTGATCTTTCTATTTACAAAAGCACAAGAATCATTCTCTTCATCTCCCAGTTGACACTGCGAAGAACAGTGCCCTTACATGGAAGAAGGTAGAGCCTGCACCTGTGCCCAGGGTCTGTAAAGCAGGACATGTATTTGAAGAAAGGTTCCCTGCTCCCTCATCCCCTGGATATATGTGCAAACATCGGGCATAATGTAAGCTGCAATGTCACTGGCTGAATCTGAACCATAACACAGAGCTCCCATTTTCCTCACACAAAGGAAGACCATACCTCTCTGGATTCATTACTTCACATACACATTCAGATTTGGGCCTCCAGAACTAAGGAAACCAAACTGTCTTACATATTTTTCCAGCTTATGATGTATGCTACAGTCCACTAGGAGCAGATCTGAAATAATTATATTTCATTTCATCTCATGTCAGACAACAAATTAGCTTAGCAAATTTTAATGGAGTGGTGCACAGTGTCTCTTTCACTTAATGAGACCACATTTTGATGAGAGACTCTAGTGGGTTAAGGAATCATAACCATAATGAAATACAAGGTTTGGGGTTTTGGTTCATTAGGCAACAAGGAGAGCTCTTCAGAATACTTGCTTCCAAAAAGAAATACAGATGCCAAGATGTTATAGCTCTCTGGAGAGTTTTTGTGACCTGTCATTACTGAAGAAATATACTTGGAGGGAGAGAAATGGAAAGAGGGATTAAAGAATTCAACTGTGCCACAACATATTTATCCATCAAAAGAGGATAAAAAGTTGATTTCTCAGTCATGGAAAGAAAAAAATAGTTCATTAATCTGGTTTGATAATCTTACACTGGATAAAGAGACATTTCTATTCCCAGAATGCCAGTTATCTTGCATACACTCAATGTATGAATGACAATTGACAGTTATGTGCATCTCCTTCCACCGTGTATACAAAAAATATCAGCACAAGATATGGGTGACGTGTACATTTTCAACCTCTGATAGAAATTTTCCTAGAAGAAATTAGTACTATGACTTCACTTGGAGCAGACAGCAAGAAAAAGGGGACAAATAAGCAGTTTTACACTGTATAGACCTACAGAAACTGCATTTCCACCTCACAATGAAAATACGATCAAGAAAAATTGAAGGTTACTTTTAGGAAGTGATGTGTTTTTATACCAATTCTCCTTATTATTATAATTTGCATAAACTAGCAAACATACTGGTAATAGAGGAGGAAGGAAAGGTTATGAATTATCTTGCCCAGAGATGGTCCCTCTGGGTAGGTAAGCCAAGAAGTTGTTCAATTTGGAGGAAAGTTGAATCAAACCAGATAAATGGAGGCAGGAGTTTATCCTTTGGTGCACTTGTGTCCATTCTTTTCCCAGAAGTTAAGCCGTACACCTGTAGTGCCAAGTAATTGTGCACATTTTAAAATTTGAACAGGAAAAGATAAAAGAGGTTTTTAAGAACTGCAAAATAATCAATATGCCTTTCATTAGTAGTAAGGGAACACTATGAAATCAGAATGGAGAGCTGAAAGTCCTTGACATTCCCTTGCTATAACAAAATGTTAAAAGTCTGAACCTGGAGTCTGGAGGAGTATCTCTGGGAGATCTATTCCTCTTTGTATGTGCATGCCATGGACCACGCAAAATCTCACAGAAAAAAGTATAATAATGCCTTCAATGCGTGAACTACTAAAACCAAAATACAGTGGATGTAGTCAAAGCATTCCCTTCAAAGGTTAACATGCAGACTGCACTAGTCCTCCCAGGCATAATCATCCAGCAGAAATGATAATTAAAAGTCATAATGCATACTTTTTTTCCAAATCCCACACTTGATTTTGATCATAGCAGATTACAAGGCACACACAATCAACAATATTGTAATTAAATTGCATCAAAGATTACTGACCTTTTGGTGCAATCTTTCGGGTAAAATTCACAGTACACAAACATGTTTTAATCTATGTGAAACATTTAACATGCATAAAGAAAGGTAACTTTTGACATCAACATAATTAGCCCTGGCATATTGACTCTACATGTCAGACCTTGGCTGTGAGCTAACTTGTGTGAGATCTTGACATAATCACTTTAAGTGCTGCCAGTTTGCGTAGCTGCCATGGATTAAACAAGAAAAATGGTATCAACAATGTAGGCGTATGTTCTCTGCAGCATGTTAATGAAGCCATTTGCACTAAAATTTTTGATATTTAGAATTTCCTTTGTTTTAATTACAAAAACAATCAATATTATAGAATCTTTTTACTTTTTGAAATAGGCTATTAATTAACCTATTGATTATTGTGGAGAGTGAGAAATAATCTTCCTGAAAATATATTCCCTTTTTCAAGGTCTTCTATGTGACTTTTAGGATGCTGAGATCTACTGACAGAATAATGTTTCCTTTTTACCATATGAATAAATAGCCATAATAGCTACAGCATAATTTACAGATTATTCAGTTCTCCTTGAACCAAGGTCTGAAAGTTGCTAAAACCACTCAATAAAGGAAAGTTGCCATCAGATGAAATTTGGATTTATTTCCACAGAAAGCACTGGATTTAATTTCTCTCAATTTTATCTGAAAGTTGCATACTGAGAGCAGGGACCTCTGAAGACTTTTCAACCTGGCCTGTCTTTGCATACTTGATATCCTGCAATCACCTTCTGAGATCTTAGAGCAGTGTCATTTCTCCTAGCAATGAAAGATAAGAGGATGTACTTTGCACATTCCTTAAGCTTGATAACATTAAAATACTGTATCTTGGCATCAGTAGAAACGTCATTGCAAATGTAACACTTTGGGTTTTATTACATGCAAGGTTAAAACTATCCAATTTTGATTTTTTTTATTATTATTCTAGATAAGATGGTATTAATGTTTATTTCAGCATATGTCTTGGAGCTTTGATGATCTGGGGCAAGACAGCAAATTTTAACACATGTACAAAATAATCATGAGACCACAGTTTAAGGAACTGATGAAGACACATTTTCAAACTTGTTTATATCACACACAGAGCAAAGTTTGACTTTTTAATATAATGATGTCATGATCACGAGGAACAACCTCAGTATCAGCAACATCCACTAAAAAAAAAATCATCATTATTGTTTATTGTTAAAAATACACTTAATGAATACTAATTGCACATAAAATGACATTAGGAGTTGGCCAGCTCCAGAATTTTAAATGTGTCCACATTCCGATGCCCTGCAGGGTAGCTAGTTTGAAATATCTACATCTGAAGCCATTCTAGGGTCCTAAGAAGTGCTTCTGTTTGGGATCTCATTGAAGTAAAATCATGCTTTTGCCATGATTTAAGCACACGAGAACAGAAAATTCCATAAAAACAACTGCTTTCTCAGTGACTCCACCGTTCAAAAAACTGTGATTCCGAATCCCTTGTAGCCCGTGAGTGCTACTGATCCAAACACAGCTATAACGCTGGTACTGACTGAACCTGCACTGTTCTGGTTACAGACCTCAGCTGGAGCTAAATCCTGTTACCGTGACTGCCTTCAGAGTCATTTGTTGTATGAACTTAAATGTTGTGTCTTTATAAAGTACTCTTATTTTTTTTAATAAAGTACACCCATTAATTTTCTTTCTTTAAAAACAGATCAGAAAGTCAGTTAAATCTTTCAACAGAACTGATTCTTTTTAAAAGCAGAATTGGAGCATCCTAATAACCTGGCTCTGGTCTGGAACAGATGAAAGAGTGAGAAATCTTATGGCTCCCTAACACGGAATATTTCTAAGGTACTTGCTGATCTCTTGTTCTGATCTTCACAGATAAAACAATAATTATTTGCCTAGAAACAGGCATTTGCTGCCTTTGGGACAACCTATGGTTGCCTGCCTTGCATCCAGTTGCCACTCCAGAAGGGCATGGGTACACTGTAGGTCCTGTGCCACCTCTACCAAACCCACACCGATATCACAGGTTCCAGCAGTGTCTACGGTGGCAGTAGGCATCTTGATGTGGGCATCTGAACTGAGTTCCGACACACTGATCCAGTCACATAGGGTAGAATTCAGCATGGAATTAAAAAGCATGTTTTTGGGTGTCTGCATATAAACCAGGTATCCAAGGTCCTATTGTAGTCAATGGAAAACAAGTAAAAATAGGTGGTGGAGCCCAGGCACCTTCTGACTGACTGGCTCAATGCATCTTTAGGGTCCAGTAACTGCACTTACTGCAGACTCAACTCAGTTGCCTAAAATTTGTCCTTTTAGCTATTAAGATGCACAGATGTGCTAAATGTGACTTAAGACATAGAAAATCCAAGCTTTTCTGGACCAACAGCTTGCAGCAGGAAAGTGTGAGTTTCAAACGGCACTTAATAACAATATTCAAGGAACTGAATCAAGCCCTGCTGATTATACTGTGAATTTAAACTCCCAGTTGACATGCAGACACTTACTTTTGGGTATCTGACCTGGAAATAAATCCAAAAATTATGTCCAGTGACAAATTCATTTCTAGAGCCCAGTTTTCCTGTGACCCTCACAAGTTCGAATCAAAAGAAGCACAAAATGTAAATTAAATTATTTTTATTTACAGCAGAGAGGAGAACAACCTGTTTGGCTTCTTTTTTCTACTGCAGTCCAGTAATAGTATAGATTTTACAATTCTGCAAGTCATAGGCTTAGTCTTGCCACTTCAAGCACCAAATCAAAGCCAATTCTGGATTAACATATGAACATCAAAGAGATACTTTACTACTCCTCCTCCTTCCTGCACAGCATCTTGCTCAGCCATTTAGGGGATTATCTGCACTGTCCATGTACACCAAATCAAGTATCTGCAAGGGAATTTTTCTATTCTGCTTGTGTTTGTTCCTTAGTAGGAATGAAACTCCAAAAGAGCTGTTGATGTGCCTTACTATTTTGCATTATATTTACAAAAAGCACTTTACAAGCAATCTTGATAGTACCAATATTTAGTGAAATGAATTTCTTTTGCTTTTTGCATTACTACACAGGTTTTTGGTTCTGGGAACTTAGTTTAATTTATTTCCAAGTATCTCAGCATTTCATACATCATTTTAGTATTCTGTTCTCTCAATATGAACAGTAGACATAGTGATAACTCCAGGGTTCTTGATGCATCTTGGACATAAAGAACAGTTATTCTTTCTGCTAAAAAATATTCTACTGTGAAATTTTTTATTCCTCTTCTCTACATAGATGCTAAACACACACAGATAAAAAAATATACGTAGGTATAAATAAATGTTAATTGTCAGTTTTCTCTGGGGATCTTTGTTTGTTTCTGACCACCTAATACACCAGCAGCTTTAGATTCTCTGATGTGACATGTATGTAATCCCTTGCTATTCCTTCTTCAGGACTCCAAAGAGTCCTAGATAACACAAATAGCTGGCACCAACAACAGGTGGGTGTGCCAAAAACAAGGCTAGGAAATGCACTCCTTTTTTTCTGACACTAGATTCTGCAGCAGCATAAAAGGTGTCACTACTGAGCCAGAAGCTTAAAATTTCTCTTCATTGATCAATTCTCAAAAGTATAATGTGAGAAGTGATACCAAAATGTACTTTATGGGATTCCCAGAACTTTCAGAATTTCTCAAGCAGCAATAGCTGAATTCCTTGAAATGTAATAAAGGGAGAAATTTTCCAAATGGTGTCTTACCCAATCCTCTTTTTTTTTCCCAGTTTCTTGGCCTAACCAGAAAATGCTGAATGTTCAAGAAACCTGTCTTCTCTGTGTTCAACACATTTTCACTTAATTCTTTGATCTGTACTGAAAACAGTATCAACATTGGGAACAATGTTTCAAAGCAGTGTATGGCTGGTATTCCAGACCAGTTTTTATTGCCTACTATATTATTTTCGCATGTGACTTCAAAACATTCTTTATCAGTTGATGATTTCTTCTCCCTACCATTGCTTAAGCTCCTTCTGTCTTCTTTTTACAAAAGTTCCATGTTATGCTCTAATTATTTTTGACCTCTGTTTTGTTACCTTTCAGTTATCTGTAACTTCTGCTTCTTTTGTTCAAACACCAGAAACTTACAACATAGAATTTCACTTCTTAGAAATCTGCACTCTGGGCACAAGTTAACCTTCCTTCTGAGTGATCAAGGAGAGTTTTTGCCCATAGGGTAGTTGTTTAGAAACTTAGAAAAGTTTTAAACATTCTTTCTGAGTAATAGTTTACCAGTACAGGTAGGTGGTTTTGTGTCTGAAGCTAAATCTTGGCACCACTAATTTCATTAAGATCGCAGTTTTTCCCTACCAGCCAATATTTGATGCTTAATCAAAGACATTGATTAAACAGGGAGGCATGCACAAAAATGTATGCACTCCAGATTTTTTTGGATTGCCAATATCTATAGATATATATACTCCAGTAATAACTGACACCATGCACATACTTGTTCTGTTAAACTGATTATCCAGATAATTAAACGTGTTTTAAAATCTGATTTTTCTCAGCATGTTTATTTATGCAAACTTTATGATGTTTATAATAATGTAGATTCTACCACAGCCTGAATCAGATTTGCCAAAATGTCTTGCCTCTTATACCTTCTCATCCTTATTTTGCTGAAGAAAGATGTTTCATTTCAACTCAAGTATGCAAGCTTTACACTGTGATATTACAGTTTAGTTTATTTCTGATACGCCACCAAAAACTTATCAGAAATGCAGTAAACAGCATGCATGGCCACATCTTTGTCTATAGATTCAGTAACTCACTGAAGAAGCCAGGCAAACATGTCAGGTGTTTTTCATAATCATTTCTAACCACCTCTGTTAGATTGTGAATTCTTTCAAAAATTTCGGCCTCTTTCAACATGCCTGCTACACTCTTTTGGAGGCTTATGATTATGCCCTGCTCCCCATATACTCACTGACTGCCAGGGGGTTAACTAGTAAATCTTTATTTGCCACATTTTGTCCCAGTCCCTAAAGCCCTCATTCCCTCTGCAATGATAAACAGAGACCTTAAAAGCACTGCTCTAAGTACACATGACCCTCACTTCCATCTCTGCATGAGATTTCTGTTGACTATTTCCTAACCACTACGTGCAGCAAAGCCACATACTTTTTCCTGTTATTCAGGCACTGTGTGCCCCCTGAGGGGATGGAAATGCCTGGGTCTTCTTTATAATAGTTATTGTCAGAGAAAAGCTCACTGGACAAAGCACAATAATTTCACCTTATAAAGAATAAACACTATTATTCATGTAGAGAAAGGAAATGCAGCTAAGCCCTGAATGTCTTTGGCATTCAAGATTCATAGCAATCCTTGTACCAAAAATTGTGTGAGGTCTGAGATTTCTTATAACTAACCCTGGTTTTATGAGGATTTCACTCATCCATCACAACACTCAGAAAATCAGAAATTACCTATGCTTATTTTTAGACTTGAAGGGAAAGAGGATTTCATTTTAACAAGCTTTAAAGAGCGACTTGTGAAGGCAAAAATAGTTTCCAGTAATAATATGCTGAAACTTCAAAATGCTTAATGCTAAATCCTTAAAGCACAAGACAGCAAGTTTTACTATTTTGGTTACATGAAGAGTATATATTTGCATGAGGATGCTGTGGTCTTCATGAGCTCATCATTGCAAAAGTCAGTTTCCAGCTTACCATAAAATGTCATAACAGGAAAGCACCTTGACGTATATATGAAATTTGTTGCTACTTTACCCATAAATCACTATTTCTAGAGAGCATGTTATAAGATCCCCAGGACTTGAAGTTAGTTTGCTTCATTATTCTGTTAGGGACCAAAGATAGGCAGATACACACATTCTTATGTGCAGAAGGTATTCTGAATCCATTCTTTTTTGAAGTTACTTATATATCTGAAAATATTTTCTCATTAATATTTTTTTATGTTTCAGAAATGTTTTCTTTTATTCTGATCAAATTTGATTCATCTGTTACTGAAAAAGAAGTCAGTAAGTCTCAGTGTGTCATGACAGGTGAAGAAACACACATGTAAAGACAGTGCTTTTTCCAAGAGTCTTTGTGTAATACAGTTTTGGATTAGACTGTTGGCAAATTGGGTTCCTCAACAACAGTCTACAAAACTAGCTTGTTCCTTCCAGTAGATGTCCAGTAGAGCTAAGAAAACAAGTTTCCTCTTCCTACACTGAACAGTTCATTTTTTCCCTACTGAAGAACCAAGAGAAAGTGTAAAAAAAAGGTTAGCAGTCAAACTTTTAAATTGAATATGATTAATTTTGACATGGTCTCTAGACCCACAGACAGCTTTTGTAACTACTGAGATGACTCTGAAGGTCGCTCCAGGGTATTTTTATATGTGGTGAGTTTTAACATTTGAATTATCATTTTTTCTTTGAACATCTCATTTTGCCATCTCAATAAAGAAACTCCAAACTGAAGACCATCCACAATTAATCAGCATATTCCACCACATATTACATATTGCTAAGATTGTATATGCCTCTTTGGAAGCATATACAGCATCTGGTATTTCCTACCAGTCTGAAGGGTTGATTTTTCAACTTTAGTAATCCTTGATAAACATAATTTCTCCAGAATGCATGAAAAGAAATCCTTTTTATACCAATAGCTAATATCATCCTTTGTAAAGATTTATATGCATTTTTCTAAAGCAGTATCTTGTTTCATACTCATAAACAAATGTTTGTCTTCTAAATAATATATGATTAGTAGATATTATGCCAAGAGTAAATGTATTGCATGATAATATAATAAATCCATAAACCTCAATCCTTGCACAGTACCTACCAGAGTACCCTGTAGCAATCAATAATACATTTCACATTATCAATGAAGAGCTTAATACAATGAAAGATGCATGGAAGTCTTGCTATACCAAATAAATTATGGTTCGTAGCCAGATTTTTGTCTGTAGAATAGGCTGCATCACAAACAACTCCTGGGAACTATAAGTTCAGGATCATTTCTATAATATCTGCAGATATATTTATGTCAAATCTGGAACATAAGGTTCCAAACTGAATTGATACCTAAGCAAATTGGAACAAATGCTATATCAAGGACATTTTTTTCATCATCAATAAACCTGACAAACAGCACACCACAGAGCTACACTAACATATATTTTCAAAGATGAGCCTAACTGCAGGTAACAGAACAGATCTTGAATGTAAATGTTTTTATGCAGTGGCAACAGCAAACTTAAAGTACAGTCTGACATTTATACTCTCTAGCCAAGGCAAATATAACTTTTGACAAACTTTCTTTGACTACTAGTGGCAAGGTTTCTTTATAGCAGAAGTTAACAAAACACTTGTAACTGTGCAGGTACTTCAGTTGAGAAACATCGCTTATCTCAGCTATTCATACTGCATCTAAATCACCATGCTTCCTTCTCTTAAGAAGTTGTAAAACGCTCTCTGCTATAAGATAGTGTTAAATTTTTTCAGCCATTTCCCACTGCTTCTAGAGGGCAATTATATTTGCAACAAAGAAATAAGGTAGCGACAACAGATTAAAAAAAAAAAACAAAAACACACAACAACAAAAAAACCAAAAGCTGTTTCACAGAGGAAAAGAACCCTCCATGCCCAGGGACTGTAGACAAAGCCACAAGTTGAGCACTTCTGTTTTCTGTACTTTTAACAATATTCTGCTAATATTTCAGGTCTACGAAAGGAAATAACCAGCACGAGTCTAAACATCTACCTACTTTTTTGGCTGCCCTATCATGGTCCAAAGGAACTTTAAAAGGAGGAGAAGGAGGCATGTTTGAGAAAGGACAGCAAGAAAAGTTCTAAACCCTGGATTCCCATGGTCTCGATAAGTTTCATGGATGGTAAATCAATTTATGAAGACCCTGTTTTGAAGGATGTAACAGACAGAGTCTTTCAGGTAAAATAGGCAAATTAATGCCTTTTCCACCAGCCTCAGTTGTAGGTATGAGTTTTGTATTTAGTGTTCACTTGGATCAGGGCTCAAACATTAAGATCTGAAAGCAGCTTTAATTACCTTAGAGACTGAGGTGTCATCTCTCAGATTTAGAGAAAATCTGAGGGAAGTGAAAGGAGAAAAGAGGATTTAAAGGCACAAGGCAAGTGACCTTGTCAACCCTATCTCTCAATACATAAGGATACCAATTTTCAAAATTACTGTAGGAGTCTAAATAAAGACTGAGATGAAATTCACTGAAATTTGCTTTAGAAGTGGACATGATACAAAACCAGCCATTACTTCTATTTACTTTTTCAACAGCAGAGCCCTGGAAATCCAAGAAGGACAAGTTGGAATGCACCAGGCAATACTCTTTGTTGGTGGAAGAGTCTTCGCCACCTTAGTAATTGCTTGTGACAGCAAGACGAATAAACCAAGTTCTCTGTAGCTCTACATTCTCTCTGTAGTGCAACTTCCCTCATACTCTGGACCTTCTCCCTAACTCACTGTTCCCCTCCTTCTTGCACAAGGGGGGGGCAGAGCTAGAGCTCCAGTATTGATGAAAAAGAAATCTCAGTTTTGCCTAGGCCTCTTATAAGTCTATATTCACTCTCACATGTCATGTGTCTTCCCTGAGGCACTATGTGATAGCTGGAACATGGGCCTTTGATGGAGCATGGGCAGATTTCCTTCAAACTCAAAATACAACATAGTTAAAATAAGTTACTCAAATCAGGAAAGCAATTGAAGAAAACCTTACTTAACCTACTTAGGTTTCTGGGACATGTCTATCCGGTAATTATAGATGTATTACTGAAGAAACTCTTTACTGAGCTGGCTGCCTAGATAAATCACCTCTCGTTAAAAATTCAGAAAGATTCACTGATGTCTGAGACCTCAGAGGAGCCTAGATTTCTAGCCATACTCTGACCGAACCTAATTCATTCAGACTGCTTTGTGTGAAAAGCCGTAGCAGTGAATGGTACCCACTTCCTACACCACAGCTGAGTGTTTGAAGCACTTGCCTCAAAAGCAGCAGGCCAGCTTCAACAGAAAATGCTTTAATCCAAAAAGTTGGTAATGATGGCATTGCGTAGAACGCAAAGTCCATTAGGATAATTCAAGTGAGAGCTCTCATGGCTCCGTAACAGCATAGTAATACTATACAAGGTGCCATCCTGCAAATGAGAGGTTAACATCTTGCATCACAAAGATACCCAAGTGCACACAGCAATTCCAGGCTCTGATTCCTGGCTTGATAGAGGAGTGTAGCTTGCAACACCTCTCTTTTTTGGTGCTAACCTGCCAAGTAACTTTAGTACATGAGTTTTTGTGACTCCCAGACTAAGTACCAAATCTGCCTCACTCTGTGTGTGGGGAGCCTTGACGTTATGAATTCAAGTTGCTCTGCAAAGATCAAGTACCAAGGGAATTTAGAAGCTAGGGCCTGGATAACAAACTTGTTTACATGGCTAGAAAGCTTTCATAGTCCCTGAATTGCTTGGGGCATATAACCTATATATTGGTCTCTTGCTAGACTGTTGAATGGAGAAAAAACATTCCCTGAAAAAAAGAGAATAGCTGAAAAAAGAGTTACACTGCACGTTTGCTTCTCTACTGAAAAGTATTATATGTCTGAGCATATTTATTGTACATTTAATTACATTTTTGTTTTCTTTTCACAGCACTGCCTACCAGCACAGATGTCCTATGTTGAAAAATATGACAATTTTGAAATGAAATTACTCCGAGTGTATAATGTCAACAGATGTTTTGAAAATACGGAAATATATCCCATTTCCACATTCAGCAGACTTCTGCTGCTTTTTCCCACAAAACATCCAAGCTAACAGAAGCTTCATGAGGCTAATGGTTTTGGAGCAGCCACCAGCCATCTTGGAGGATGTCTGGTTGTGAATTGTTGTGGTAGGCTCAAACATGTGCAGAGGAAACTCTTTTGACAACCAACTTCTTGTGCCAATATTAAACCAGGCTGTCAATGCCAATATCATGGCAGACTTCAGCCACTGTTTTAAACTACTCTAACATGATTCCTACAAAATGTGTATCCACTAAAATCCATTCAATTACTTACCCATGTAGGTTCGACTCACTTACATGAGGCCTCTTTATGCTGGTTTAGCAGTGTAAAGCAGTCATAAAATGAATGTAAAGGCAAAAAAGTCTTCCTCCATGCTGCGTCCACGCCATCTCTGAATAATCTCCCTAGTCTTAGTGCTCTGATCTTCCCCATCCCACTCTTTTGTTGTCCCTCTTAGAGTACCCTGTGTGAAAGTAAATCATTAGTTGCTTAGAGCAGGGACATGTAATATGGATATTGAAATCATGCAGAGAATGCACTGAAAAAATGTATTCATAAGGAAAATACTCTGCTAAAGACTAACAGAGAATTTCCTCTCATTGCCAGTTGATGGGAAAATCTTAGCTACTGTATTTTCCAGTGTTGCCTAAGACTCACAACTCCCTTTCTAATCCCTCTTCCGTCTCAGGAATGACAGTTCTCAGAGCGTGCAAATTATTTTCTCCCCTCTCCTCCCTCCCCACACACATCTCCTGTCAGTTACATTTTGTAAACTGATTCTCTCTGAGGAAGAACTAAGATTCCACACCTTCAGATAGTTCACACCCAGGTAGTACACCCCAGTGCTTCCCACTCCACAATACCTGAGGTGTGCATGGACTCCTCTACCTTCCTATTTCTCTGAGTATCCTCACAGAGCCAAATAATGACCTACACTGATGTGATTGTAAAGTAAATTATGTGTGATCTCTGAAATAAGTTTTCAGGGTGTGAACAAAATCTGAAAGAACAATTGTTAAAATATATATTTCTATTTATGAAAAAGGCAGTCTGGTTTCGGATGTGGAAAATTACCACCTTTTTTAAAAAAAAAATCATTAAAAATGCAGTCTCAGCCCTAAATGTCATTAAGAGATATGCAAATAAGCAATAGCCAGCAGGTAATCTGGAAAGAGATTACCAGGGAATTCAGCATGGGGCACAAAAGCAGAGTAGTTAGAGCATCCTGATGTTGTGCTTGAAATAAGTCGACTTCCTTATGGACTTCTGCTGTAATCACACACTTTACCAGCCAGTCTATATGAATGCAGACAAGGTCACAAGCATGGGGAATTCAAGGACAGACAGATAAGATATTAATCACATCACCTTCGTGCCTCTTATTGGTATGCTTCAACCACGTCAGCCCAGCAAGCCATCCTGAACAGGAGCCGTAACCTCAAAACTTCACACAATGCTCAGATACAGGGAAGATGGTTCAGGGCCATCACTTCCTTTCTTTATCATGTAGGTTTATTTCCCAAAGAAATCAGAAAATAAATATAGGATTTTCTGTTTTCATTCTATCCCTCACCCACACATACAAATGATAAAAATAGGTACAAACCAAATAATACCTGTTGTTACTGTCCCTTACTTTAGGAAAGCAAATTATTTCCTTTTTTAAAATAAATAAAACGCTACAAATGTGCTAACTCTCCCATATTATTTTAGAAGGATTTTTGAAATATTCTCTCTGAGATTTGAAATCTGAGATTTCAGAAAGCATCTGGCAAGTTAAAGTATTTACTGCAACTTTTGCAGAGGGTATTTTTACATCTAACTTCTCACCTCTTTTCTAAAACCAATGACACACAGATACACCAGTAACGTAGACAACATCCAGTGCATGAGAGAAAGTGAAAAACAAAATTCATAAGTAGCAATTTTGAAAATAACCTGCTCACAGAGATTTTCTTCCCCAGTCTGCCAAACGTGCTGAGATCTGAGGGCTTAAGTCTCTGATTATTTTTTTGTTTCCTGTTTCCTATTTAATGTCCTGAGAATGTTTGCATTGTCTGCATAAATGCCACAGATTAATTATTATCTTTAAATGCATTTCCTTTCATCAATTTTAATTGCAGAGGCTTTCAATTTCAAAACAAAGTCCCTTTTTGATGAAATCTTTAGAAAGTAAACAGAAGCTTCAGATTTAACTTCTTATTAATATTCACTATCTTGTATACCTTCATTGTGTCTTTCTTCTTTTATAAAATTCATTACTTCATCTCTTTCCTCAGATCAAAATTGCTTCATGCTTCTCTCTGGTTTTGCAGTGTACCTGTTGGCCTTTTCTCATTTATGTGTATATGGCTTCAGCTGAGTATAGAGTTAATAAAGTGATGGTACTATATCTTTCTATATTTTCCATATTATACTGTTGTTCTTTGCTGATTACTGTGGAGATTTATAGTGAGCCGTTCAAAGTAGCCTGCAATACTGTACTTCCAACTCCACGGTCACTTAATAGAGCAGGCTTAATTATATCAATGTCACATCTGGCATTTCAGCTGTCTCCGATTGGACTGTCTCATATGTTACAAAAAGAGTATGCCTTATTCATTGTAGCTTAGAACCAGATACCCAAAGTCACCCCTTTTGAGTTCTTTAACCAGTTGATGTATCTTATTGATCTCCTCTGGTTTTTTTCATAGAAAATAGCTTGGTATATAGGATGCTGGTAATGTAAGAAATGGAATAATCTGTGAGTTAAAGACAGTATTTCTGTAGGCATTACCACGTATTAAGAAAGTGTACCTCCCTGGATAATATAAAATAATGCAGGTGTAGCACTACTCAAATCTTTGGTGGCTTAATTCTACTCATTATGAATAGTCAAATCCAGATTTTTAAACATTTTATTTCTGTCTTTCATTCCTTCATGTTTTGGGAGTCTTCTTACCACACGGCCAAGTAATCAAGTTCATATACTTAGCCTTTTTAGCTGTGCACAAAGATATATGTGTTTTACTTTGTATTTTGGCTCTTTTATTTAGCTTTGTGTTCTGACATGTCATTAACTTTTCAGTATACTCCTTTGTGAGCAGAACCCATTCCTTCCCTAGTTCAATTGTAATTTTCCTTATCTCGTATGACTGATGTCTTTGGCAGATGTCTTTGTCTGACCTGAAAACTCTTTAGCACCTGTCAGCCTTCTTCTACTCCTGCTTTATATAATTTCCCTAAACATTGCCATTTCTCTGTGGTAGCAGTTTCACCCTTGTAGACAAAGAGGATGCACCACTTTTGTCTTTACATCTCTTTTCCTACCACAGCTCTCAAATTTTGACTACTCATCCAGTGCTGCACATGTTGGTAAATGGGATACATTTCATCAAACTGTGGCTTAGAGAGGCATCTTTTTCCTGTTAATTTAATTTTGATTTCTAAAGGACTCATTTCCCTTCCCACTGTCAAATCCATAGGTAGAAGTTCAGAATCCGTCCAGAAGGATCTCTCAAATCTTGCCAGAACTTTATTGACATGTCAGGAAATAACCGATCTCGATACCTATCGCTCATACCTTCCCAACCATCACCTACCCAGTAAGAGACTTACTCAGACTGAATTTCCTGCTGACAACTCCATCTCCTGGTGTAACAGGAGTAACAATTTCACCACTTATACAGGGTCTAATCTGAACTGCTGAGATCACTGAATTTTTCAGAAAACAAATTACAATGAATGAGAAAACAAAATATGTAAATTATCTTTCCAGAGTCTTTCTTTTAGGAAATCCCAATTTATTATGACTGATATGGATTGCACATTTTAAATTTTTTTGCATATTTAAATGATTTTGTATTCTTTGAAAACACCACAGACAAGGAACTGAATTTTAAGTGGTGGTGGCACAGTTCTCTATTTACATCCATTTTTCATATCATTTTCCCTTGTGGCAGTTTCCCTCAGGCTACAGCACAGGCAACTAATCGTTCCAGGAACAAAACTTTGGATTAAAAGATTTCCAAGTCCACTACAGAAGTACTAATGAAAGTATTTACTTTCAAAGTCATATTTAGCAAGCAAACACAGTTTCTACTCAGGCTGTAGTCAGTCTTAGAAATAAGCCAAGGGCTGACTTTACAGTATAAAGCAAATATTCTGCAAAAGTGTTCTGCACATTGAAAGTTCAGAGTAGTCTTCAGTTTCTCCAACTGCAATCCCTAGCCAGAGGCTTGCTACTCAAGACAGCATTTCACCATTTCACAGCCCCTCACAGTGACTGGGAATATCTTTAAACAAGCAGCAAAAATGGGCAAAAAAATTTCTTCTGGACTCAAAGGCACCATTAAAAATAGACTGAATTGGCTTACTATTCCCATAGGTTAGGCTGACATTTTAAATTGTAATTTGGAAAAAAAGAGGGAAGGGATATTATTGACAGGGAAAAGGGATGAGGGGAAATGAAGAAGAAAGAAAACAGTAAAGTGAAGCTGGGGCAAAAAGGTTGTGAAAGGCAAAATGAAGAGATTTTCCCTTTACCAGTTACCTTCTAAAATATAAATCACTAGACTGTTTCTCTCCTGTAGAGATAATCCTGAATTTTTTCTTCCTCTATAAAGGCCATATAAAGATTTGATAAAAATATCTCTCATGTAAACTTAAAGTTCTTGTCTTTACAGGTCATATTTTTAAGTTTTCAGTTTCCGAATCTTTTCAATTTCTGTCAGATGTAAACAGATAAAGACCAGAACCAAGCTGTTACAAATATCATAGGCTGAAGAGAGCATCATCAGTCCAACCTAGTTAAAGAAAACTACCCTTGGACACCCCATAGATGCCATTCATCTGTTCTTGTACTGTTTTTTGATACTGAAGCAGAAATAAACTTGCCCTTGTGCACATCCTGAAAGCTTACTCCAGCACTTCACAATTAGTCCTGATGTTGCAAAGAGCTAAGAACCCTGTGCAGTCCATGAGAACTGCGGGTTTTCAACACCATGAGGGACTGACATTTTTAATTATCAAAGCTAGAGTCCTTGGGCAACATCATTTCCTAACTCAGAGATATTATTTCCAGCAGTTCTTCTGTTGAAGTATAAGCAAGCAGCTCTGGAGTCTTCTACAGAGTGGGTAATTTAGAAGTAGTTTCATTGCAAATTATTTCCTACAAGTAAAAAGGCACCAATAAACACAAAACTGTGATTTTCAATTTTCAGAAATAACCTAATGAACTGAGACAGTGAAGCTAATGTGCCCCAATTATGTCAGTGAGGAGAGAGGGGAGGAAGAAGAAATGAAAAAACCAAGAAAGAACTTGGATTATAAATGGTTCTGATTTCACCCTTCTGAACACCCCATTTTAATTCACAGTGAACTAGTCAGCAACTGAAAATAGACTGCAATTTTCTAGCCACTGAGCTAGACAATTTTAAAGGTGCATGGAAGGAGTATACTTTGAAGTCAACATGGAAGAACATCACAGCAAGTGGCACTGAAGACAGTGTCCCTGGAGCAGGCAAAAATACAGTTCAGTCATCATCCTCTTCCAGTCTACAGGATGCACTTCTTTTGTGAAGAGCCTGCTGTATAATGCCAGACATGTCACACAGTGTGGAACGTAGCTTCAAAGGATCTACCTCTTCTCTTAGTACTTGCTTGAACTGTGCTTGAGACACACACCTTCATCTCCCTACAGAGACTCGACAAAATGCATCTAAACAATCTCTCTGTTTTCCGTTCTTCTGCATGCTCCTGTCCTGCTTTATGGCTTTAAAGACATATTCTAGAGCTTGTGCAGCTAGACACATGCTGCTTGACAGAGACACAATGGGGTCCTCTTGGCAGCCAATGTTATACAGTTTAGTATGGACTTTTTTGACTTGTCTTTGACTCTTTTTAGTGTCCATTCCCAGAATCTTCTCCCTTTACCTTCATTCCCACTCTGTAGCCCTTATCATGCTCATTCCCCTTCCTTTCTTCTCACGTCATTGTACCCCTCCCCTACATTTTTGCATTCCATTTCTCTCATCAACACTTGAAAAAACCCTTTCCTAGAAAGTGCCAAAAAATGAACATACTATTTGCCACCTTCTCATTATCTGTTAAGGTTCTTGCCTCTATTTCTAGTTTTTTTCTGTTTAGGGCAGGAATCATTTACTGATTTTACATGAATCCAGTACCTAAAACAAGGGTCCTCCTGCTGAGGAATGGGAATAAATTTTTCTCCCTCTTCTTTTCTAAGATAATAAGTAATGGAATAAGAAACTTCATGTGAAGCCTCAGAAAGGACTTAGTAACAGTAGGATAAACTTTTCTTGCCTTCAGGCTCAGTCATACCAAAAGATGATTACTTCTTCTTATCCGAAAGCATAGACTCATGCCAGCAGAGATGCGGTCACTGTACCTTGCCACCCCACAGGAATACAGGTGGAGGAAAGTCTGTAATCCTTTCCTGTGTTACCATACTGAACTAAGCAGAGACAGGCTCTGAGGTAGGAGACCTCATTTTTCACTATTAAAAATGAACCTGGTGATTCGAAGTAGTGGTCTGAAATCAATAGGATGCAATTCAGTAAGGACAAGTGAAAGTGCTGCAGTTAGGTAGAAGTAATCATCTGTGCAAACAGAAGGTGGAAAACGAGTCAGTAGGAAATAGTTTGTGGCCTATGGGGGATCACAAGCTGAACAGAAACAAACAATCCCACCTCCTGAAAATACTATTGCAGAGGTTATATAGGGAGTAACATGTGTAAGATTTGCCTGTAGTTACTCCAGTATCAGTAAGCATCTAATGTACTTTATGCACCCTTAGGCACTGTGCTTTAAGAGAGATGTGAACTCCTTGTAGCAGTCCAGGGAGAGAAACAAGGTGGATTAGAGGGCTGGAAAAATGATCTGCAAGTAAAGATTGAACAAAATCAGGGTTGTTCAGTTTGGAGAATGAAACACTTAAGAGGAAATGTCATAACAGACTTCAACGGTATCCTGCTGAGGAATCAGAATCAATTGCTCTCCATGTCCACAGGGATTAGAACAAGAAATAATGGAATGTGGAAACTTTAGATTAGGCATTAGAAAAACTTTCTAACTTGATGAGAGCAAAGCATTGGAACAGATTACCTGGAAAGACTGTAAAATCCATATCATTGGATTTTTAAGAATAGGTTCCAGACATGTTTTATCAGATTCTGTGATAACACTTGTAATAATAACACCTTATGCTTCTCTGGTATGTTTTATAACAAAGAACCCCAGGGTGCAGCTACCCTCTAAGTAAAACATGCAGACAGGAAAAATTTGCACTCCACTTTTTCAAGCAGTGAGAAAAATGCCTTGAAGTAGTTGAGTCTCCTGCTTACTAAGGTGTAGGTATGCCCTAAGAAAACCGCTGTGCTACTTTTTTGGGGTCTCAGCTCCGGGCTTCCATCAAGCTGTGATGACTCCAGTGAGTCTGACTTACCTGATTACCCTACAGATGCCTACAAAGTAAACATCTATAACTGAACTTGTCATTGTGACCTCCCTTTGTAATCAATGAAGAGAAGCAGGTGTGTTTAGGCAGTGAATCACCTGGCTTTCTAAGTTACACAACATAAGTTGTATTCCATTTTTTCCCAGGCTGGGAGTGGGTGCACCAATTAGGAATCTGAACTTTCTGACTCCTCACTTTGTAACCCAGGATTCAAAATAAAGTGTTCTAAAGTGACATTTTCACATAAAGAAAAGTATGGATGTAACTTGGTCACTCTTGTTACATGGTTGAGGTTTACTATGGAGCAAATTCTATATTCAAGAGTAGAAGCAGGAAACATCCCCCTTTTATATTTAAATATTTTAAGATGATGGCTCAATTGTAAAAAGATGAACTGATTGACAAAGAATGCATGGTAGATGAAGATTGTCATAGGTATATGATCTGTTCAGCTCTCATGTGATTCTATAATTTACCCCATGGTCCATCCTGTGTTTATAAAGTGGAAAGGATTTCTTCAGGTGTGCTAGAATAAAAGTCAATTTTAGTAACAGCTCTCATATTGCCTTTCCCCCAGAAATCAATCTCCTTTCACACTAGATTTGTTTTGCAAATACAAAATCTTTCTCCTCGTCTACTTCTCAGAGTGGGTTTTTTTCTTACTTCAAAAACATCATCTCTTTAACTTCAAACTGTCTCTCTCTCTCTGTCTCTTTTAACCCTCATTTCTAGCATGAGGTCTCACCCGTAACTATGTCAAAGGCTTTTAGAGAGACCTAACAAACCTGAGAAAAGATGGCTTGTTTTGGTGGCAAAGTCAATCTTTCCCTTGGGACCACAGCACAGTTCAGAATCATTATTAGCTAGGCATGCTAGCAGAGGTGTTCAGGCAGAGGACGGAGGCCTCTGCCCCCAGCCTCCTGTGGAACAGGTTAGGGAGGTCGCCCTGCATCTGCAGGCTGGAACACTGCCAGGTCCAAACACAGCAGCAGACGAAAGAAGGGTTAGCAAGAATTAGCAGTGCTCAGTATGAACTTCAGGAAGGTGCTGAGCTATCACATTTTGGTTTTGAATTCCTCCTACCTTCTGCTGTGCAATAACAAGTGAGCCCCCATTAAACAGGGTGACTCATCTGACCAGTGCTCAGTGCCTAACACTGAGTGGCTAATTTGAAAACCATTTTGTTTCATGATGTTTAGGGAAGGGGAGGCAGTGTCTATTTTTAATTTTGTCATTGTCCCGTACTGGGACAGAGTCAGAAAAGGCAGGCAAGAAACTTCCATTTTGTTCATAAATTTAATCTATTTAATCTCAGGCCTTCCAGGACATGTGGATGCAACAAAAAGAAATGTCTGAAGTAATATTCTGCTGACAGTGTCTCTTATTCCAAAAACACCAACACAATCACAGTATTCATTTGGCTTTCAGTTTTTTTGAAGACTTGCCATTATTGGTCCCTTTGGCCACTTTCTGTCATTTCCTCCAAAAAAGCCAACTAGATTGGCTACCCTGAGGGCTATTTTGACAGCTGTCAAATTCCAGATTATACTTCTTGAGCACTGGTGCTTGCATCTGTGACTGGCCCTTTCTCTAGCCTCTGCCCTGGCTTTGTTCCCAGCAGCACAACAGCCCTCAGACTGGTGCAGGGCCAGTGTGCTGCTGGAATCCCTTCGCATCCTGGTGGCTGCTCTCCTTTGAGTCTACCTTGGTAGTAGAAAATATGCTTTGTAGTAGGTGCTACACTTGCAAATAAACTGAATGGGCTGCATCTTGTATTCAAGACAACCACAGTCCTAACACTATTTGAAACAGACCTGGAAACTTGTCATTGCTGCAATGTGGCTGTAAGATGTGTATTTGTGCTGACGAGCCTTTTCCTCACAAACAAGGCAGAGATTTTATATCTGCCTTGTTTTCAGATCCAGTTTCCACAGAAGATTTCTTGTATACAGTAACACAATTGAAAGTAATTAAGTTTTCACCCATCAGCAGATACATAACAACTAACAGACTATTGTCAGTACCGTAAACCTGGATGAATCAACCTAACATGTGAATGCCACCCACAACCATTATTATAAACCACTAGAAAACTCTCCAAGTCCAGAGTTTTCACTTGAAATGGGAGATGGAAACTGATAGGATATAAATAATTATGAACATGGATTTGGTAGATAGAGATCGTGAAAGCCCAAGAAATCCTGCAAAGGACTAAATTCCATACCATATATGCAGTCCCTGGAATTTTAAAAATAAATGCTCAAAGAAGGTGCCAGGTGCTTCTTAGATCACTAAGCTAAGTCCTGTCAGAGACCAAGGTTTCAAATGAAATTAGCCTTACTATGTTTTTATAGCTGAAGTCTAACTCCCAAAACATGCATGAGAAAACATGGTAGAACATTCAACCAGTGAAGCAGGCAATGTGTGTGTTTCATCTCAATGTAAGATTAAGCGTGCAAATATAGAGTTAATTTTCTTTGAGGTTAGTTCAAGATGCAAAGTGCATGCAAAGCCCCCCCAATTCCTCATTTCTTATGGAGTTCCTCTGCACAGGAAAGAATCATGTCAGACACCAGACTGGCAGAGGCTGCTCCCCTCTCTCCCGGGTCAGTTCCCAGCACCATCATCCAAATCCTTTGCCAGAATTGAACACAGTAGTCAAGAAGCAGGGAACGGGAATGTAGAGGGACAACGACAGACCAAAACAACAATTTGTCTAGTCCCTGACTGTGAAGTTTTGATATGCTGTAGGTAAAGCATTACTTCCCGTCAGATTTAATTTCCCAGTCAGGAATCGTAATTATCTGCTCAAGACCCCTTGCTGACCAGACACTGGTCAGGTAATGTAAAAGTTCATTCTCCGTGTGTCATGATGTTGTAGATCAAATACATTGAATCTCAGTTGTAGACAGACAGTGTGCCAGTGACTAGGCAGGCTCTGATAAGCTGTTCATCAAACTGAGGATACACAACATTTGGATTATATGATCCCTTCTGGGACATTCAAGCTAGACCAAACTATGCTTTGGAATCATGGCAACTTTGGCCACAGCTGATATTCACTGAACTCAGATATAAATGAATGAAAACTTACAGAGCAAACTTGTCAGCCATATAAAGGGTGTTCAGCACTTACTGTGTAATATTAGTTTTTCACTTACCAAACTAGAATTGACACAGGCAAGTACAGGTAGTTGGTCTCATTCCAGAAGCCGAAAAGGTGTCACAGGTAACCAGATACTTGACAGTTCTTCCATTAATAGGAAATCTCCAAACAAGATAGCACTAAATACCCTCCACTATGTCCTCTCCTACATTCCTTTGGTAGGGTATGTAGTTAGGAAAAAGTTGCAAAATGGCTGCATTCTGTCAAGCTCTGGGTCATCTAATATTCTGTTGAGAGATTTCAGCTTCAAGCTATTCTAGCTGAATTTCTGGCTTCAGAAAGATCGCAGATATCTCCCTGACCCTCTCTTAGGCCTTCACCAAGCAGAGTGAGTTCATATGAATCTACTAGCCCTGGTTGTAATTAAGATTTTTTTAAATCTCCTATACTCTCTTCAAAGCACCATTTACATTTTAGATTAAGTGCTGCTATGCTTATATGGCTATGCAGTCAAACTGAAGTCAGCAGTATCCCATCAGTTTCAATGGGTGGATTTAGTTCATATGAGTTAGAAGGCATATTTGAAAAAGAAGGACCCTAATAAGCTACTACAGGCACCACATCCCATCATGTCTTTCAGAACTGATCAAAATTCACATTAATACTAATTAAGCTCTTCATTTAGCTCTTCCAACTGCTCAGATGATCCAGATCCACTTCTCTGATTGCTAGATGATTTCTAGCCTGAATTTACTTATGGGCGATCACAACACATTGATTCTTATTGCAACGTTGGTGTTTAGCTGAAGGAACGGCCTCTTTCTTACTATATTACCCCAGGGTGTATTAATACAGAGCATATATAACCCCTTTCTCCTACGCTTAACAAGCCATCTTTTAGTCTCCTCTCAAATATTAAAAAAAAAAAATAGGCTGGCATTTCCCAGAGTCATTTATTTCTTCCTTGAATATGAATTATTAGAATTGCACATAATTTTACAGATAAAATACCAGTAATATAATTTCCCATCTCACTAGAAGTACCTTACCTGACTTGCCTCAGGAACATTTGATCTTTTTCATAACTAAATCATACTGGTGTATGTCCGTCAATCTGTGACCATTTGATTCAACCAAGCTTCCTTTCTCTCAGTAATTTTCAAAATACAATTTCTCCATCTTACCAAATAACAAATAACAAATTCTTGTTATTAGTCCCTAAATGCAGTGGTTGAGTTCTAAAAATTTTCACTTCGCTATATTTCCTCTCTGTTTTTCAAATGAAAAGTCAAGCTCGCACTTTTTCCAGAAAGCCCTGCCCATACGGATTGGACTTCCACTCGATACCAGGGCTGGACTTCTGTTCTGTATCAGGCATTTTACTCACATCATCTCAATATTGAAAAGACATTTTTCTTACCAGAGTGGACAAAACTGTACAAAACACACAGCAAGAAAAAAAATCAGCAAAGAAATCAGAATAGTTTATTTGTTTCCCACTGTAGTGATGACTCTTTCATCTCATTAAATACACAGTCAAGCTTCATAGTCCCAACAGATATTTTTTCAAGCAATTTTGTCTTTTAACTTCAAGCAAAGATAAAAAGCATCTCAATAGATGGGGAAACCAAAGCAGAAAGCCATGATGAGACTTTGCTCAAGCAGGTAAAAGTGCTGGCTGCAGAAATCACTGTTGTAATACTTGTTTGGAGGAATGCATAAAAAGACTTTGGCTTCACTGAGACTAAGTTTTCATAACAATATGATCAGTAAAATAAAAAGCATTGTAACATGAAATTCAGTCACTGGTTTTATCTTATCCTGAGTTTTGGCGGGGTGGGGGTGGTTTGGGGTTTTTCCTGTATGTATAATGTGCTTATTGTGGTTTAGTTGGCTTTTCATTCAGTTCCTGCTCAAGCATCACTTTAAGTTTTCCAGAACTGATGATATAAGCTTATGCTTTGTTGAAAACCCCACCAGTGAATAGATGAAGAGGAAAATGTACCTTACCATGCATATTTCTACTTTGATTTAGTTTAGGTCAATTTGGGCCAAAAATATATTGCAACTATTCCTTAGGAGGTTATTTCTCTCATTTTCAATAAATATTGTTTTTTTCATGCCCCACTATAACATTCATCAACTACAGTGTAATCACAATAGGCAATTAACTTCTGTCAAATCCCAAACCAGGGTATTTATGTCAGAACAAGGTTGAACTATTTACTGTAATCATATAATAGAGAAGCTTACAGTGCTATCCAGGTCTCTGCCCAAAGCAAATTAAACTCTCCTGAGCTCTCATTCTATGAATACACAATGGTTTTTGCATATCATACAGAAAATTGCTAACAATCTTGCAGCATCTCAAGGAACATGAACTTTGAAATAGAAACTATCAGGTCAGAGACACCACTCAACAATTCTTTATTTGAGGAATTTACCTGAGACAAGATGCTGAGACACTGAGCAAGAGAGGTTGATTCTTGCAGAAGAGGTTTATTCTTGTGATTTTGCTGTACATATATTATCCAACACCAAAACACATAAATTCCCCCCACTTTCTGTTTTATATAATTTTGGGGGGATTTTCCTGGCATTTCATGCCTTGAATGTGTTCACTGTGTAAAAAACTGACTCAGCCCAGAGAGTGGTGGTGAATGGAGTTAAATTCAGATAGCAGCCAGTGACAAGTGTTGTTCCCCAGGGCTCAGTGTTGGGGTCGATCTTGTTTGATATCTTTATCAACGATCTGTACAAGGGAATCTAGTGCGTCATCAGTCGGTTTGAAGGTGACACCAAGTTGGGCAGGAGTGTTGACCTCCTGGAGGGCAGGAAGGCAGGAAGGTTGGGGAAGAGTGACTGGAAAGATTCCAAAGGGTCTGGTCTAGAGCTGGCTGAGCATGAGCCAGCAGTGTGCCCAGGTAGCCAAAAAGACCAATGGCACCCTGACCTGTATCAGAAATACTGTGGCCAGCAGGACTACAGAAGTGATCATCCCCCTGTACTCAGCAATGATAAGGAATCCTGTGTTTGGTTTTGGGCCCTCACTACAGAAAAGACATTGAGGTGCTGGAGCATGTCCAGAGAAGGGTAACAGAGCTGGTGAAGGGTCTGGAACATAAGTCTGAAGAGGAGTGGCTGAGGGAGCTAGGGGCGTTTAGCCTGGAGAAAAGGAAACTCAGGGGAGACTTTATCACTCTCTACAACTACCTGAAAGGAGGTTGCAGCAAGGTGGGGGTTGGTCTTTTCTCCCAAGTAACAAGGGACAGAACAAGAGGAAATGGTGTCATGTTGTGCCAGCAGAGGTTTATGTTGGATTATAGGAAAAACTTCTCCACTGAAAGAGTCATCAAGCATTGGAACAGCCTGCCCAAGGAAGTAGCTGAGTCACCATCCCTAAGGGTGTTTAAAATATGTGTAGATGTGGCCCTTAGGTTTAGTGGTGGACTTGGCAGTGTTAGGGTAATGGTTGGATTTGATGATCTTAGAGGTCTTTTCTAACATAAATGATTCTCTAATTCCATGATTTTATATGCTAGATTGCAGCTCTCAAAACCATGAGTTAAACTAAACGATTGAGTTTTTACCCTGCAGCTTGGAGAATTCTTGCTAGACTATTTATTCAGAATTTCTTTTCCTTCCTATACACAGCAGGAAATCTATCATAGAATTGGTGCAGGCTGTGTTGGACAACCACCACTTTCAGTGTTAGACAAGACTGCAAGCCTTTTAAAAAAATAAAAAACAAATCTACCAGATCACTTCAGCCTTCTCCTATGGCTCCTTTGGTGTAAATCCAGAGACCCCTATGAGCCTGAGGAACAGAAAGATGGGGTGAGTTTCTGAAGGGGATCAGCAGTGGCAATATTCAAAAATAAAAGGTTCAGTCCCAGAAAACAGTGCAGTAAGGAACAGAGTTCAAGAATTAGGTCATTATTAATCAAATTACAGATCAGTCCCAATAACCACATATTTCCTTGAGCTTGCATTCAACAGCCCTTTTGTAAGATATTCAGAGAGTAGGATCAATACCTCTCTGGAGGTAAGTGACATAAATTATGTCTCAACGTATTCACCACAGGAGTTTTACTGTTTGTTGTATACAGTAATTGCATTTTATAGATGACTGTGGAAGGTTTCAGCTTTCATTGATTTTTATCATAAACTAAAAGGCGGCAAGAAGAAAAGAACAGCAGTTTATACGAAGAACCCAGTCAGCTGAAGCTGCAAAAGAAAATGAAAATTTGGCATAGTATGTGTGATCAATCCATGTTTCATGCAGAAATGAAAGCAGATATTTGAGCTTTTCCATTCAGAGTAGCAAAAATCTTGAGAGTGACACAGAAATCCCTGTTCATCTAATAGCAGTCAATTGTGCTATCCATCAGCAGGGTTTAAGACTATAGGAAGTCTTTCTAATTACAGCACTTTTAACACTTCTTATACCATGAATGCCATCTGAATCATTTATGAAACAAGGTAACAGGATGTGTTTTCATTATCACACATAATGTGACCACATTCACATTATAATTGAGGTGAGGGATATAATTTAAAATCATCATCTTATCTAACATTTGTAACTTTAAAAAGTGTATTTTTAAAACACTCCTCTTCTGATTTCCTTCTTTTTTCATGTCCTTCACAGCAAGCAATTCAGAAGAGATGTTAATGCAGCATAACAACTCTTTACCCTTTTTCAAGGCCAATTTTGCAATATGGGTAAAATGATTGGAAATGGAGTCCTGAAAAAGCTTAAACCATCTGTCAGGGACTCGGTTAAAAAGATCCACACTGTTTCACAGCCAAAGATGTGGATAAATTATGCTTGGCTAGAAATGTCCAAGGCATGCGGGTTACCATTCAAGCTTATTAGGATGAATTGCAATTTTTTTATTGTTCATTACCCTAGTAACATAATCTTTTCAAATTATAATATGCAATAAGCCATGCAGACTGAAAAGCAAGTGGTAAACACAGGCAAAAATTATTTTAAAAGCTCTGTGTCCTGATATATCAAAAAGCCACGTATGTGTACAAACAGGCACTCAAATGCCTATTTGTTTGCCTCTGTTGACATGCCATTGTCTATATTTTTGTGCTCCATACATATTTATTTATGTTACTGCTCATGTTTAACCACATACCATAAACCACTTGTCTATTTTGTTCCTGAAATGTATTTAAAAAAAAAAACAACAAACAAACCAAACAATGAGAGGTTGGTATTGCTGTGGTTAAGTTATACGGTTCAGGTTAGCAGGCATAAAAATAATTTGAATGTTATACTGTTACTGTTTTTATGGACAGTTGTTATCCTATCCCAACATCTTTAAACAAGGATTTTTTCAAAGTCTTTTATAAATACTTCCAGTCTAAAACTGTTTAAAGACCATAAATATTGCATGAAGCTTTTATCAGAAATATGAAATTGATTATTACTTGAGGGAAGGTCTCTGGACAATATACAAAATCAAAATAAATCAGATTTTCCCATCTAAATTACTATATTATGATTTTTAAAACCCCCACAGACATCGTAAATGTTAAAAGGTATGTGAAGATCTATGCTTATTATTTGAGAGTTATGAGAATTATTTGATAAGCAACAGTCATTTTGTGTACAAAAGCCATAACTAGTGCTTAGCCATTTGAGATTTTCTCCAGTATTTCCTTCTACAACTATTAAAAAATTCTTCCAAGTCCTAAAATTCATCCCTTCTCTGCTTCAGAAATTAGCACTAATTTCACCTGTGAAAGTAAATGATCTGTTAACCAAACCTGTCCAAGTAAACCTAACAGAGACCTAAATATCTTGGCTTTCACATTTATGAGTATTTTTTTCTGATTAGTCTCTTAAGGGTCAAAATAATATAAAATTTTGTTTTCTCACTCTGTTTTCACTGTCTAGGAATGAAAAATGCTAATATACCTGAGACAACCCATTGAAAAGGTGAAAGCAAACAAACAAACAAAAGAAATTATCAGAAATGCTGATGAAAAAAAATCTCAAACCTTTCTCCTCCTTTCACTTTATCCCAAAAAATTTTTGCATGTTTGAAATCAGGCTTTCTTTGGAAAAAGAAAAGAGGATTAAGAGAGGCAAAGAATGATTCCTTAGAGTGATGGCAGCAATTCGGTGGAGTACCTGCTGTAAACCGATGCAGTGTATAGCATACGGGCACACTTACAAAATCCAAAGTTTGCTGGATCCCTCAGGTCCACTCCAAGCAGTTAACAGGCCACGTTAACTGTTTTGTACAGGTGTAATCAAGTGGAAACATGCAAACATCACCAATTCCAAAAATGGGTGCCATGCATTCAAATTTCGTCACGAAACCACATTGGCATCCACATATCCTGAATGGGTTTTTATTATATTTTCACTGGATAATAAAAGTGATGTAAAATCCATTAATATAGCAAGAAACAAACAAACAAAACAAAACAAAGCAGCAGCTGGCACATTAGGTGCTGTTCAGGTGCCAACACAGCAGTCTGCAACTAACAAGATTATTTTGTGTTTGTTTTGCTGATTATATTCAGTGGAAAATAGATTGCAAGCAGGAATAGCAGCTTTATGAGTGGGGCTGACTGGAGGCTCCATTAGGCTTTCTGCAAAAAGTCACCTGAATTGCTTTTTCCTCATATCACTTTGTTTTTTGCCTCTGTCTCCATTTTTATACTGGCAAAACAAAGATGTAGTTTTGTGTTTCCCCTTCCAGTATCTGACAGTAGCCCTTGTCAAGCGTGTCTAATCTACAGAAGATTGAGCCAAGGGACATCTTGGACCAAATTTGACCCGATAACCCTGATAATGGAAAATCAAATGACTTCACAGTAATGTGGTAGCTAGGGCACAGGTTTGTTTCAGACATTGAAAAAAAAAAAAAAACCAAGTAAAAATATGGTGCCCTTTCCAGATTTTATTTATTTGAGCAAATTTGTGCATCCCTGAAAGGTTATCCTCTTATATCTTTAAGCTCCCTGCTCCACTATAATGATAAGCAAGTTGAGCTATCATTTATCACAGTAGGCTAAAATTGTCACAGCCTTGTCCAATTGTTCAGGGAAAGAGAAGAAACTTCTGACGAAGCCATAGGTTCTTGCCTTGTTCTGCTCAGAATATGAATTTCTCTGCTGTGAAAAGAGCAAGAAGGCTTCATCCAAGTAATTGCAAAAGGGGAATTAAAAGATGTACAACCCATCTCCAGCCTTACCAGAAGGATATCAGGAGTAATCTGGTCAGTAAAACATAGTAAAGCATCCTATCCTCTACAAAGAAATTAAATGGAGAGGAATAGAAGGACAAAGATGGAAATCTTACTGGCAACATCATAACATACGTGCCAACGTACAGCCCACAGCCATCTTAACCCCAAGCTTAGATTTTCCTTTGTTTTTTTCTTGGAGTAGGGAAAGGACAGCTGTCCTGTCTATTTTTGACCATCCCATGGCAGACTGTAAAGCCCCAGTCTAGAAAAAAAGACCCTTTCTTTTCCTTCTGCCTCCATAGAAGTCTGAATAGTATATTAGATCTGTAAAATTACTAGATATAAGCACTATTGTGAAAGCCCTATAAAATATCTTCTGATGCACAGGAAAACTGTTTTTGAGGTCAGTTATCTTAGCTCTGTTTTTCTGTTACATAAAACAAGTTTCATTTGCCCAACGTCAAGCTCTGAACTGCACCAGCAGCAAAACATTTTTAAAGCAGCAACTTCTTTGAATAGCCCAACACCTGCGCTTCTGTTTCCTATACAGTATACCTTCTATTTTTCTACTCTCCACTAACTGCTATTTACAGTAGACTTTGGGGCCATTTGTGGGGTTTGGGTTGTTTGTTTGTTTTTTAAAAAAGAAATAAAGGATAGATGACAGAACTTCACATTCACAGGTCACCAAATGAAAGACTGAAAACATACAGTGAGAGAATAATTGTTAGAGGATAACGAAAAAAGCCCCCATTTTTTATTTAGTCTTTCATATATCTGGCAGTATTTAAATGTTGACTGGTTTAAGATCTCATGTTTTGAAGTTCAAAACAAATCCTGAATGCAATGCAAATGAGCTCATTATCTCACCTCTCATCTTTATGTATCTAATTTCTTGATGACCTGTTTTACTTTTCCTCTGCCTTAAAAGCAAGAAATAATTCAGAGACAGAGGAATATATTTACATTTTTTTTATGTCTCTTACCTAGATCTGATTACTAATCACAATGAATAAATCATTCTTAAATGAATACTAGGTAGACCCAAAAGACTGACTAGTCAGTAAGATATTATTATGTAGAATAGAAAAATAAAGTAAACCTCTGGTAAGTTCTGAGATGTTAACAAAGATAAATGTGTGTAGAATTAAAATGATGTTTTCTTAGTTCACCTGACAAAATAACAAATGACAAAATGTTAATCAAAATAACCTTTCAGTTTAATCTATATAGCAAGTTAGTTAGCAAAATGCTTGTTTTAGACACCGAATTATGAACTTCAGAAGTCTGCATCAATGTGAATGGATCGGTCTACTGCTTTTCATTAAACTCTGGTCACAGTACCCGTGTTCATTTCCTCATTGTGTGGGGTTTTACAAATAGAACACTACTACTCAGAGCACTTATATGCTGGTTTTGACGGTAATTGAAGTATGCTGAAGATGAAAAAGAGTTGACCATGAAACATCAAAAATATTGAAGTAGCAACCATGTCGCTAACATCTAAATGTGACGATCTTGAATCACACACACTTACGAACTGTCAAAGGAAAAAAAGCTTTAATTCCAGAACAGATTGGAAAAAGCTTGCACTTTTAAGTCTACAGTCACTGGCAAATCTTTTCTGTTCTTTTTTTTCTCCTCATACAATGCACACGCTAAAGTCAGTTCAGTCACTGAGCAGGTAGATTAAATGAAGATCTACAATAGTTTCTGGGATCTGCAGTTTACATCAAATGTAGCTGCTATTCACTGAAATCTAAGGAATGTATATGTCACAAAGGGCTGTGATTTAGCACACTCAGATTCATTGCTGGCCTGCCTGATATTCAACTGTAGTGGATCTTTTTGGAGCCCAGTAAGCAGCCATGCCTAAGCACTAAGAGCCTTTGGGAAAATGGGAATTATATATTTGGAAAAAATAATAGTAATAATGCAGAATATACATATTCACAGCAAGAAGGGCTCCTATGCAGAACTGAATTCACTTGGTATCCTGAAGCTCAGCTGCTACATGGTGGAACACAAGCACCCATGGAGAAGAGGGTTCTCATGTGTGCCTCACAAAGCCGTGTCATGATGACCAAGAGCTCCCTGGCAGCTGAGTGAGCTCAGATACTGCCATTGAATTACTAAAAAGGGACATGCAGAATCCTAAATTTTCCCAATCTACATCAGCTAGCAGAGTTCACTGTCAATGGCAGCATGTTGTACCCTCCTCACTATGTTCTTATTGGGGATGTGAGGGTCTGTCAGACTCATTACATGTTTCAGCCAGCAGAACTGATGATTACATTTGAGACAATTCCCTTTCCTGCCCACTCCTTTGTTCCAGCACTGAAATTTGCTTCATATAACTAAAGGGCTGTTTATGGAGACAAACTATTAGAAAAATTTCTCTTCAATTTTTTCTTCTTGAAGGAGCTGGAGGAGGGCTGATAGGAAATCAAACACAGTTCCCTAATTCTCTGCTTTTGCCCTGATGTAATTCAGACTAAACCTATATTTCTGGCAGCTTTGCATTACTTCAGTAGCATTGTATAATCCTATCTAGTTTGAAGTACTAGCAAATATGTTTTATAATCTCTAATTTATGTATAATGAATAACAAGATACATTTAGAGACTCAGACTATTGTATTGATGGATAAATTAACATTCTGGCTTTTAAACAATAGACTAAAGCAAGACCCTGATGTCAGTAAAGAACACTGCTAAAAAGTAGCCTAATACTGGAGATAAATTGAATGTCTTTGGAAATTTGTCAGCTGACCTTCTGATATTCCATGTTAGATACAATTTGGCTCTCTGCACCTTAATTTACCTATAAGTCTCATCTCTGAAAAGCCAGTTAAAGTGATGTTTTATGACATAAGGGATATATTTCAGGGGTCTCTCTGTGGTTCTTCACATCCTAGAAACAACCACACCATCTGGCACAATAACCTCTGCACATGTAGCCAAAGCACACGACTTCACAGCAGCTGAGCAGAGCAGTATGGGAAAGGTTGCCTGACAATTTTCTCTAAGTAGAGCTCAAAATAAGAATGTAAGTTTTTCACATGCAGGAGTGCATAATTAAAATGAGTAATTGGGAATGAAATAAAAGGAAAAACCCAAGCTACATGACAACACCACTGCTACAATGTATGAAAATACATTTACTTTTTAATTGGACTTTTACCGTCAATTTGAATTGTGGATATGTGATCCAAAATAGTCACAGCATGCCTACGTGAATTGGCTAATGAGATGTCCACTGACTGCTGAGCCCTTCAATTAATCAAATAGCTGAATACATTGAAAGTAACTAAGTATTCTTCTCGCTGGTACTCTATTAAAACTCAACATTATATCAGACATTTTCACAAGAGACTAAAATCTGAGTTCATGTTGGGATAGCCTTCAAACAAAAAATGACGCTCATTTAGTGATTCGAACATCTGCTTAATTATCTTTATTACATTGCTACATCTTAGGAGTAATATACCAAGAATTTGACTTACAAAATAAATTACCTTTAAGACAAAGAATAGCCGGTTAGTTCTGTGGTTAAGACACCTAGGAGAGAAGTGGGTTTAAATCCCAGTTCTATCATTCTTTTCTGCTTGACCTTGACCGTGACATTTAGCTTTCTAGCCTCATTTTCCATATCTATTCAACTGAAATTACTGATGCTACAAGATCCAAAAAAAAAAAAAAAAAAAAGTGGTGCAAATTTGCCTTTTAGAAAATTTAAGGTTTCTAAGATGATAGTTAGCCCTTCCATTCCTACAGCAAGTTAGAAGATAGGGAATCTCTGTACAAGTGGTGTTATACAATGATGCGTTAAAAGATATCCAACACTTTAGAAATGCTTAATGAGAACTACTGTAGAGAAGCAACTTCACAGCACTCTTATACAAAAACTTTCATTCATATATGGAGGAACTGTTCAGGGAACTTTCCAGACTCTTTATCTTAAGGAAAAAGAGTGTATTAACCTTTTTATATCTCATCTTGTGTTTTTTTCAGATACTTATGCTTGGCTATGAGTCCAAGCCTCACCTCACTCTGTTTTTAGCAAAAAAAGACTATTTTCTCACATACCTTCTCTTTTCATTTCTACTGATGTGCCAAATCAGCTTCCAGAAACAACTGCAAATTAGTGGCTACTATCATTACCATGACAACAGTCATCTCTGCAAATTCTAGGGATCAAAATAGTAAATGGAAAGGCAGAAATATGGATTTTTTTACAAAAGACACCATTAGCTACACTGTATATTCACCCACAGTTTGCTGCATACAACTTCAGCATTTCTCCAGCATGCTGCTAGACTTATGCTGTGGATAATTTCCTGACCATTCTACAATGGGGCTCTTCTGGACACCTCTCGGAGGCAAATGAAAATCTTATAGCTTATGGATCTTTTTTTCCAGGTGTAAAGGTTCCTAGACCCTCTCTTCAGCATTACTTGTGGTTGAGGAAGTGATCTGTTGTAGCATACCCAAGCTAAAAAGCAGAACTTAAAAATAAGAATATTCAGATAATAGTGCTCACGTCATTCAATATTGATCAGCAATCATGATCTAATTAGAAATTGTGGTGGGATGACCCCATCTAATAGCCAAGTTACCATTCAGTCCATCCACTCTCTCTCCAGAAGGATGGAGGATACAAGCAGAAGGGCTAAAGCAAGAAAAACCTTGTAAGTCACAATAAAGACAGTTTGTTGATTAAAGTTAAAAAAAAAAATTACTCAACACTTCCCACCAGCAGGCCAACCTCTAGCTAGTCTCTGAACAATGTCTCCTTCAGAAAAACTATCCTACACTCTTATTACTGAACATGACATTATATTATATGGAATGAAGCATCTCTTGCATGGTATGAAGTATCCCTCTGGTCAGGTCTACTCACTGAGGTGCAGAGTGAGAAACACAGATTGCCTTGACACTGTTCCGCAGTAGCTACAACAGTGGTGTGTTATCAGCAATGTTTTCATCACAAATCCAAAATGCACCACTATACAGGCTGCTCTAAAGAAAATTAACTCCATTCCAATCAGATCCAGCACAGAAATGAAACATTCCCATGGTTTGTGGGAAGCCCTACAAAACCCACATCCTGTTTTCAGTCAAACAAGACAAACTCTCCATTATATTCCTCAGCATAATTTTCAAGTATGGAAACATGACTCTTTGTTGAATGTATGACTAATACAAGGAGTTTTACAAAGTAACAGCCTCTCCTTAGACAAAGTCATGAAAAAGTTCCTTGGTTGCAATGGGGAAATAAATAAACACTCTAATTACTCCAGCACCCTTCCAGCATAGGAATTCAGGATTCCGAAGAGAAAATATATTCCAGACTAAAGGCTGAACATTCTCCAGGTCCCAATTCTTAAAAATTCTTGAACTGCAACAACAATGAGATTTTCTGAAAATCTTGCTATTCTCCTGTCAGTTCCTTGGCAAACGTGAAGTAGTATTTTTCGGTCGACCTAATTAAGTCATACTACATTAAGTATATTTCAGCTGGAAATCTGAACTTATCTGACTTTGCCCTGCTTCAACAGCAAGGTGAAATATGGCATCACTTGTTATGTTGTGAGGTCACACCCAAGACAAACTTTCCTGGTTGTTCACCCTTCCTTACAGTTCAGAGGAAATCACCAAAAGGTAACAAAACAAGATAAGCATTCCTCTTATACAAGCAAAGGCAAAATTAAGTGACATAACAAATGTTCACAAGAATCTTTCATAATGAGGATGATATTCAGCTAAATTTAATTGGCTAAATGTAGTTTTGTGCACATGAGCCAAAAATCCAAGGTTTCATTGTAGCTGATGGGGATTTACCCTACAGGATCAGTGGACCTCAAAAAATTCCTCACAAACTGAAATAGACACATACAATTATTTGGGCAAGCCTAGTTGCTTTAGTCAAGACTCTCAAAGACAAACCCCCGATATTTCCTACTCCACACAGAAACACTCTGTTGCAAGAATATTTTTGGTTGCTAAAATCAGAGAAAAATGTAGGATTTGCCTTGTGCTCCCTGCCTCTGCCTCCAGATATCAACCATGAGATAGACCCACTCTATTGCATGGGCCACTCTGCAACAACGTAGGAAAGATAAGTGCAATAGACCTTGAAAAATGTTTGGGCAAGTGCAAGGGCAAAAAAATAAGTTTAGGAATACAACCTGTGGTTCAACTTAGGTTTATGAAGCAGGCTGTTCTAGTTTGTCTAGTTCATTTATATCGTACTAGTTCATATCCTTAGACTTGTTAGCAATATTGAAGTCTTATTCTGCAATGCTGCTTCCGAATTTATCCATTTTTCCTTTTAAATTCCTCACTCTGGCAGGAAAGGCTATTGGCTTGATCTTCTTTGAAGTTAGATTTGCTTGTTGTCACAGCTGATTTAGAGATTCCCATGACATTCAGTTCCCCTCTTGTTTCCCATATTGCAGATGAGCAAAGCTTTCCCTTTGGAGGCACTGACAGGTAGAGCTAATTTGCAGTTCCAAGTAATTGACCATTTCTTAAAGACTAATGATGCAGTTCACACCTAACCAGCCTTACAAAAAAATGTGAGAGAGCAAAGAGATTCAGAAGAATGTATATTTCAAACCTCATTAAAGGGCTTTCATCAGCAATTCTTCCGTAAGCTTGACAAAGTTTCACTCTCTTTTATGTTGGCACAATTTGTAAACCTAAACAACTGGCTCAAGCTAATCTTATTTATTGGATGTTTTAGTGCAAAATTACTATACTTTCTATGGATTACTTTCTGTAAACTACAAAAAAAGTTATTTCATTAAAAAGAACAAAAATTCCAGATCATATCTACCTGTATTTCTTTTTTTATCACTGCAGTGTAAGAAATCTATTACTTGTACTCTTGGAATAAATGGACTCTCATAAAAAAATTGTGTTTGATTCTGTTCAGTGATTACTATACATTGTTTTTCTGCAATTTCCCCTACATCTTTACTGAAACCTGGGACAAAATCCACAGACAATAGAATGTCATAAGACTGAGAAAGAGGAAGTAAAAGAAATAGAAGGGAAAGGGTTAAACAGTTACAGAAAGCAAGACAAATAAAAAGTTGTGTAATAGGAATGCTTTGAAAAAAGAGAGCAATAATAAACCTTGAAGACAGAAATGGTACAAAAAAATAAAATTAGGAGAAAAAGTCTTGGGCAGGAGTTTTAGAGGAAGAAAATAAGATTGGAGAAGAAAGAAATAAAATAAATTAGCCTACTATGATACAAAACACTGCCAAAAGTCCTTGGAAAAAATAGTCAAATTTCAAATGAAAATGGGTGAAACAAAAGAAGACAAAAAAATGTAAATAACAGTAAAATGTTGTTTTGCTGATTTCTAATCTGTAAGAGGCTCATGCTAACCATCGTGTTTGATTTCTCAGAAATTCATGAGCATAACCTTCTACGTGCTATGTTGTTGATTTTGATAGCACTTCTGCATGTGCAGGTACTTACAGATATTTACAAGACTAATATTTCAATCTTCCTCTATATTGGATGGATCACATTCATGTGGAAGCACCATTTCTGATTATGTGATTGTTCTAATCTTTTCATATCCAGCAGGAAAAAAAATCAACACCTGTGACCCATCTTACATTGCTGTGACATACATCATTCCACTCCAGTGTCTCATCATCTTCTGGAAGTCTTCTTGGTGACACATGCATCTAAATTACATGGAAAACGTTTCATCCAGCTGTATTTATCCAGTGCTAAGTAGACAGCCACAACACACTACTTCATCTGCATATAGATTTTGAACTTGTTTCAACTAACTTGCCAGCAGCTCTTTCAAAATACAGACTCCAAGAGTTTACTTTGCCCAGCAGCTGCATAGGTTTATTATTTATTCATGACTACCTTCAGACTATATATTTCTCTTTTCTCTACCAAGGAGAGAAAAGACTCTGTGTTAGTAGAGGAAGAGTTCTCCCATAATTCCAGATTTGACATGAAGGAAGCATGCTAACCGGGTATTTATTACTCATTGATTCATAATCTTAATACAAAATTGCTAGTGACATTGACCTTGGGGTGATCACAGGATATGTATTAATGTTAAATATGGCACCATGTTTTCCCTGATGAAAGTATTTTCCTACTTTATCTGTCAGAAGAGAAATTTCTGAAGTGGAAGCTTCTCAGTCATGGGGGTTTTACAGTATTAGAAACCATCTATCTTTGTGTCAACAGCACTTCTGGTAGCTAAAGTATGAGTTCTTCCCCTCTGATCTACTGAGGAGTTACAACATGACCTAAAAGAAGGTATTCATGGGTAAGCAACTTTCCTTATGGAAATTAATTTTCCAGGAAAGTGTTGTTTCAGGCAGCTCCTCAGCAGAGGCAAGCAACCAGCAGAAATACCACAGCTGTTCAACACCAAGCACTTGACATAGTACCAGCACAGAGTCATCTAAAACAAGTTTTAAAGCATTCTTAAATTAAAAGGCAAATACTTTTGATAGCAAGTGCATACTGAGTCGTTTAATGCTCCATGATTTATTTATGAGGATTTTCACCATAGTAAGGAGAAAACTCCGTTGCGAAATAAATGAGAACCAGCATGACATTAATATGACCAGAGAGAACTTCTTACTCTTGCCTTTGGGATATGATCAAAGGGCTCACTTCTGTGAGAATAGTTCTGAAAAATAATCATGCCTGGCAGTTAGCATATGGCCCCGATACTTAGTTGAACTTGAGCAGCACTCACCACTCCATCAGTGCAAAGCAAGCCTAAAGACAACAAGCCTTCTCCTGCAGCAACTATTTAAAATAGGGAACTTCCAGAAACACGAAGGAAAGCACCTTGATTATCCTCATAGCCTACGTAAAGGAAATGCATGGGACAAAGACCAGGATGAAAGGTCATCCCTAAACTAAACAACTAAACGATGGCTTTTGGGGACCTTGTTGAGATGAACATGGAAGTCAAAGGAACAGAAAGATTAGGATTTCGTTGAAACAATCTCCCTTTTCTCTCAAAGTTGTGCTGTTCATCCCAGTGACACAGTTGAAAAGCAAGGGCTTCCTCCCAAAGGCTATACACGGACTGCAATTATTGCACTCTGAGACGCAGTGTAGAGACCCCCGTCCACAACTAGTAAGCTGTAGACCTACTCAAAGCTGATTAGAGTTCCCCCGAAGCTCATGTGCCCTTTCTTCTACGAAAGTGAAAGCATAGGAATGGAAAGGAAAAATAAAACTGGTGAAAAAAAAAAAAATGTCCAGGTCACGCGCAGCAATCCAGAGGCCGGGGAGTAATTCTTAGATTTCACAGATTTGATACAGGCTATACAAGTAAGGAATCATGACATTCACTTCCATGAACACTTGAGACCATTTGCCCTTGTTCACTGAATAGTTTTGTCCTTTGCTGCATGTATTTTCTGCTCCTCCTTGACATATCTTTATATCAATTTGTTCAGCAATCATATCAGCACAAAGGTATGTGAAAGGAAGGTCTCTGATTCAATGCCCGCCATAATACACTCTTCAAGATAGTCTGTCACATTCACTGTAGGTGTCTGGAATGTACAGTTGAAGCCACACATTCAAGTAAGAATCTCTTGCTCTCCTCTTCCAGAGCTCTTCCTCACTATAAACAATCCCATTCAAAAACCACTTGATCTTGTGAAATTACACCTCCCTCTCCCTGTCCCTTCCCAGTGCTACAACGAGAATCAGTCTACTTGTCACAATGAACAGCAAGAAATGGCTAGATTTGGCCCCAAAATTCACAACTGTTTCCAACACACTGTGAAAATGCCAGAACTGTGATTTCTTGTCACTGGTAATAAAGACGTACTTACACTATTGAACAATCCAAGTAGTTCTGTGTCTTATTCCTCAAGATCAGTGATTCTCTCTAACTGAGTTAAATTAATGGAGTATAAATAAGTTTGTCACATCTTCAATAATTTTAAGTGTTTTTGCTTTAATTTGTGAAAATATAATTTGTACACATTATAAAAATCAATATTTCACTTCTTACACGTTTTCATTTACATATAGAAAGACAGGGGGGAAGGGGGGAAGGGGAGAAAAGACTTTTCCACTTCAGGTTCTTCACTTGGGAAAATGAAAGGGAAGCAACATTTATTGAGGAAACCAACACCGAAAATTTAGAAATTCTTCAGCATGAATTTATTTGCAGCAGCTTCCCACATATATGACTACGGTTCTGTTTTCACCTCTATACTCCTGTGCATATTGTAATTACTCAATATGTCCTGATATAAAGTCTTAAGCATTTTACACATACACTCTTCATGTTTTTAAAGTTCCCTTTAATAAGTAGAGGTGAAGGAAGTAAAAGTGGATCAAATAGCTGCAACTTATTCTTATGTTCACAAATTGTGCACACTGCAAAAATAATCACATCTAAGTATGCTATTCAGTTCATTTTTATAGTGGTTGTGATCCTTTTCTTTATTATTTTCAACATCATTTTCACTACAGATCTATAAATGCATAGAAATGCAAATATATGCCGCATTTAGAATTCCATACTCTGAAAAGCAAGCTTTTTTTTTCTTTTTAAAGTAAAGAAGTAGACTCTAGGGCTACTTTTTGTTTGCAAGAAGTACTGAAATACCAAAATAGACTATAAAGTTAGACATCCCTAGAGAGTCCTAGATTTTAAAAGGTACTTAGATAAATGATTTTCATTTCAAAAGCACTAAACAATCATAAGTATCTATTGTAGAAAACAGAAGATACTGGATTTTCACCACCTCTTAAAACTTGAATTGTTTAAACACAGACTGAAGAATCTCATTTTAGGCTCAATCATGGTGACCAGCTGTTCCTTAGTCTTTTATCTGCAAGATAAGCACTGACCTCGATTTATCATTCTGGGCTTCAGATAATCATTTATGATCACGCAAAGTAAATGTAATGCACTGGTGTTTTTCTAATCATTATTCCAGTCAACAAATGAATAAGTCAACATTGGTGTGAAACAGTAGAAGCAAATCCATCTATTTTAATGTAATTAAAAACACATTTCAAATAAACTTGCAACACCCTGTATGGAATAAAATAATTTGAATTATTTTTTTACATACATACATTTTCTATTCTGTATCATTTCCTCATGATATGTCTTCTTCTGAGCATGAAAATGGAAAGAGTCGTGTACAATTACACACTGGAACTTCTACATAGACAAAGTTGGCTGAAACTTCAGTTTAAGCTTTGAAATAGTTGCTATCTTATGAAAAAAAAGTTTTTAAAGGAACTTTGTGCATTTGAGAATACCCACAGGGATGTTAGAAACCCACAGAAATTGTAAATACCATACAGATCTGCTAGATGAACAACATATCATATCAGAACTAGAAACAGTATGAAAAGAAAGTACATAATTTTGTGTCAGTAAATATTCAGCAGTACATATTTTATAAATATTTTTAATTAAAGGAACCTGACAGAAGAGAAAAAGAACAAGGCAAATTAAAATTAAGCCCCGATGAGCTTCTAATTTTTCAGGTGGCCAATCTCAAGTTCAAGACTGTCATAGAAAAATGTTAATTTTTTTAGAGTTTGCCAATTTTATTTTCTATCAGTTGAACCAGAATATTTAATCTCAGGTGTAGAGGCAGATGTTTCTTAGATAACACACCTGTTCCCTTTAAGTTGGAAAATATAGTCAAATTACATTCGATTATCCACCTGCATGAGCATATTTTGGCTGCAGAGAAGAAAATTGTCTGTGAAGAGTTGATTATATTTAGCTTGCAGCAGCTCAGATACTTGTTTCCACTTCAAGGGATGGATTCAGACATCAGGAGGCTCCGACTCAGTAGCTGCGCTCCATCTCAGGATGTGGCATAGAAAAACCATTTATTTTCCTTCCTCAGCCATTCATAGGAAATTAATACTATGTGAGGCAAGTTCACCACCACTCATAGAAGCACGAGTCAAAGCAGGCAGGTGAGACCAAAGGTCTGTTTTCAACACCAGCAAACAAAGGTGCTTAGTGAAGAGTACAAGAACAAGGCAAGTCTGTAATGACATTTCCCCAGAATATCCTTCCAGCATTTAACCATTTGTGTCTCAGAGTTCCTCAAGCCACAATATACTTTTTTCTTGAAAACACCACCCGGTGCCTCACCTCAGGAAATTTAAGGTCCAGAAAACCAACAGTTACGTCTACTTCACAAAAAAACATGAATGGCCTCATTGTTGTCCTAAAAACCTCCTTTCCTTTTCACTGATGTAAGTCATCAGTAGCTCTACACGTTTTGCACCCTTTTAAAATGACTACTGAAGGCAAATCAGTCCTAGCTACCAACTTGTCTCGGTGATCATTGCAGGGGACAGGGAGCCCATCCTCTCCTTTTTCCATTATAGAGTAGCCAGAGTTTATGGCTAGGCAGTCATAGGATTCCTACACATCTCTCTGTACTTCACTAACTGCTCCTCCCTCGCAGGACCAGGGTCAGCTAAGCAATCCTTCTATGTGAAGAAAGCCAAGAATGGTGGTTATTTTTGTTCCATGTTCCACATAACAGTAGTATTAAAAACTATAATAGACATTGTGTTCCCTTTGCACAAAGGATATGCATTCTTTGTGCTGTAACATAACATACGCACTCCAAAAGTCTACAAAGGAAATAACTTGACATTTTAATAATAGATACTAACTATTCTCCTCCAAGCCTCTCAGCAAACAGAGGAAATAGTGACTATTGATAAGAAGTAGGTAATTTCCTCTTGATTCCTATTCATAAACTCCTTCTGAATGTTAACACTGTAGGTCTTGTATATGATTGAAATTAAGATTTCTGCCTGGCAATACCTGTATCCCTGTAATGCTTGGCCTACAAAGGCTTCCAAATTTTTAAATTGTTTGCATTGGAAGAGAAGATTCACTTTATTGTGAGCCATGGCAGCCTGGTAGGCAGATAAAGCTTTACCCTAGACTGGTGTGTTAGTTCCTTTGTAGTTCTGATCTCCCAATTCATTTACTTTTTAAATAGCAGAGAGAAGAGTAAATCAGATAGAAAATGGATGTAACTGCAAATTATGCATCTCTCAGGCTTACTGCTTAGCGGCAATCTCCCTTTTACTTTCAAAAGAGTGAGGTGGTGCTCTTTCAACCTTGCAAAAGGTAGAAATGTGAAATAAAAGTTTTGCTTAAAGTGGAGGCATTGTGAAATGATGATTATTTAAAAACAGGGGGTTTTTTGTTACTGTTATTTATTATCTAATCAATTGGATCTCCATGAACCAAAGCTCAAATCCTGAGCAAAAACCACAGAAATATTTCACAGATAAGGGTTAGTGTATTCATGTGGTTTCTGTTAAAAGGAGTATAATGAGATGCAATTTCCAATGGGCATTAGACTTCTCCAGCCAACGGGACCACATGCAAATTAATTACTTTTATGTCATTACTATCATATTCCGTAGTGGCACCCTGGCTGTCATGCCATACAAAAATCGGGCCTTAGAACTGAACATCGCAATTTACATCACTCTCTTAGGTTTATAACACCAGGAGCAACCCATACTACAGCCCTGTAGGCAGCTATTCACATTTCTGACCATACTGTGTGAGCTCATACTACACATGTCCTGACACGCCCTCAGGCCTTCAGCTGTCCTCACACAAGGCCCTGCCTAGAATTCTCCATATCTTTGACAACTTCGTTAGAAGACCAACCACACAACTTAACTGGCCCTGCCTGAGTTTCAACCCTTGATTAATTTATAGCCAAAAGTAAAGGAGACCAACAACTGGACTTGTCTATCAGCTTTTCACTGGGCATATGTGCACATTGTATTTGGCAGCCCAAAAGGGCTGCATACAAAACAAGTACTCATTTTCCCAAGGACCTGGGGCTAGAGCACTCCAGCAGGCATTTTGATCTGCATTTTCCTCAATATAACTCATGGTGTGATATACTGGAGCAGTCTTCCCCCATTGAGAAAATCCCAAGACATCAGAGGTCACTAAGATGTAAAAATATAGCACACAGGACAGAGCATACAATAGTGGATGCAACTTTTTTCAGTTCATATAAAGAGGTAGGGAAGCAGGAGGAGAACAGAGCTAAGGCTAAGGTTCTCTTCCCAAATCATATAGAGAGCAGATGAGCTACATGTCAGCAAGTCACATCATTTTTAATCCTCAAAAAACCTTTACTGTTGTCCAAGACAAAAAACCTTCATTCACCTCAGTCCACACTTTGCTCATTTCACAAAGAATGAATTCTGACAGCCCTGCTTCAAGGAACAGCATCCTGAGTGCTCTTCTGTGGTTTTTGTTCATCTGGAAGGCAAATATGGCCCTTTTCACAAAGGACCCTGTCCTTAGCACATCCTGTAATGTTTTGAAACATGGAATTTGATGAGGAGCCACACCTCAGCTGTCCAAGATCTAAACTGAAGGCTTCATCAAAGACAAGCAACGCTGAGAATTCTCTGCTAGTGTGGATTTTCACAAAAGCAGACCAAGTTAATTGCCAGCTATATACATATATTTATATGTATTAACATGTGTGAACATACCTGTCCTCTCTACGGTTAATTTTGATCCAAAGAAATATCCATCTTTACGCACAGAAATCTATGCTCTGTTCTCCCTGGCAGATCTCCGAATCAAAACTCGTAGCCACCTGTCCAAGCAACCCTGCACAGTAATCTGGATTAAAAAACACAAGGCTGTCCACTTTCTAGTAAGAAAATTCTTGACAAAAAACAGCACCTGAAAACACATTCTATAATATATACAACTTTCCTTGCCGGCCTCTGTACTCACCCACCACAGTCTTACAACACTCAATACTTCAGCCCGTTCAAGACTTGCCCTGTGCTTGAGACACCTTAACGGTGAGTTCTTTTCTCACATGCCTGTTCCCAGGATAGCAATCACCTGACTTGCTAGGACTGTCTTGCATGGCTTGAGTTTCTCCTCCCTCACACAGCAATGAAAGAGAGGATAAATCTAAGGTGTCCCAACGTACAGACAATGGCTACATAGAGTAATAACAGATGGTTATCTAAGAAGAGCAAGCAGGAGAGAGGGTGAGAGAGCAGAACCCCAAACAGGAGAGAAGCAAGGCCAAACAAAATATATGCATAGCTTGTAATCTTTCACAGATTATGATCTTGATTTTTTAGTCCCTTCAGCTGCCAGATGAATGCTCATAATCCAGGATACTGATTCAGAGAATGTGTAACAGTAAGTGAGAGCAGGATAATCACAGAAGCAGAGATGTGGCAGCCATCATCACAATGAACTTTCTGTATAACCAAGGAAACCGTTGCTACTAGATCAAATAGGTCATGTATCTTTCTAGGTGTCACTCTCATTTCGTCTTCTGCATAAGTATTTATGCAGAAGAAAATAGAATGAGACTTTGTACAAATATGCACAATTGGAAGGTATTCACTCCCTACACATGTCCTCTACTGTACCAGATTAAATCGCTTTGTAAATGTGTTCCTGAAAGCCCTAGGAACCATGTGGAGGGAGCTGGGCAGGCTTCACAGCAGGAAGGTGCAGCCAAGCTCCTGATTGAATTCTGCTTAAGCGTGGGCAGAGACTGACAATGGACAGCATTGGTACTGCATAAATACAGCTAGGACTTGTTCCACTGGTTGACAGGTGAGGTAAGCAGAGGCAGGACCAAGCTGAAACAGCCACAGACCTGTATGGTAACTGTGGGAAGTCAAAGTAATGTCATGCATTCTTATGCATGTTACACTGATCATCAAAAGCCACTGTAAATGTCAAGTGTCAAGGGTTTGCAAGAAGTGGTTATCTTTTTCTCAACACTTGGGCCAGTATCACCAGCAAAATCGCACAAGGCAGAAAGATATGTTTTCTGTCTAAAACAAGAACCCCAGCCACATCCACCAAGGGGTAGGCTCTAGCTGCACCATTTAGGAGTCTCAGATGAGACTCCGGATGGTGTAACCAAGGTCACTTCTCATGATCTCCTACTAAGTAGTAGACAATCAGCTTTCTCCAGAACTGAGGAGGGTTATTTTGCAATATAGACCAGCATTTACATTAGAAAACTAATAGATAAACAGAACTCTGAACAAAAAGCAAATAAAATAGACCTCTTACTTTCACTGATGTGTAACTGTAGTGGATTGACACTGTTTGGATGCAAGACACCCACCAAAGATACTCTATCAATCCCTTTGCCAGCAGGACAGATGAGAGAAAATAAGATGGAAAATGACTCGTAGGTTGAGATAAGGCAGTTCACTAAAGCAAAAGTGGAAGTTTGTATGTACAAAAGCAAAGAGAAAAAAATAGGTTTATTCTCTACTTCCCATCAGCAAGTGGTGTTCTGCTACTTCCCAGAAAGCAGGGCTTCAGCACACGTACTGGTTGCTCTAGAAGGCTAACACCAGAAATAATGAATACCTCCTCCCCCTTCCTCCTCCTTTTCTTAGTTTTTATATCTGAACTGACATAATATGGTATGGAATATTCCTTTGATTAATTTGGTTCAGCTGGCATAGTTGTGTCCCCTCTCTGGGGAGGATGATCTAGCTACCTGTAGCTCACGGGATTGTGCCCAACCCCAGTCTAACAATGGAGGGAATGTTGGAGAGACAGTGCTGATGCTGTGCCAGCACTGCCCAGCAGTAACTAAAACACTAGTGTGTTATCAACACCCTTCTAGCTACCAGTGCAAATCACCAGCACTGTGAGGGCGGCTATGGGGAAATGAATTTCATCTCAGCCAGACTCAATATGAGTTCATTGCACCTTTTTCTCTCTTGTTTCAATAGATTAAAATTTACAATAAACTTAGCATTAAAATTGCGTTACGGCTGGTTTTACTGATACCAGATAAGTATTTACTTCCAAGCATCTGAGGGCTGAATTATTTCTCAGTATCCATGATAAGTGAAGACTAGCTAGAAAGTCATTTATAACACTTAAACCTTGCTTTGGTAGTACCAAAATCTTCTGTGGGCCTTGCTAAATCATAAAAATCCTCAGCTTCTGTGCTGTACAAAATCATCGTTATCCCTCATCTATCAGATGCCCATCAGTAAGTTAGGCAACAAAGATTTAAGACACAATATAAAATAATAAACTGTTATGTTTGTTAGTACTATTTCTGTAGTTTAAATCCTCAGCCTATTGTCTCAAGAGTTGTACACAATTCAGGTAGTGGTTTATCATGTGAATTTTGGCACTGCTCAGGTGTTTAGATTTTAATTCACAGTGGAGAATAAAAAGGCAGAATTATACTAAGAATTGTATTACAATGTCATCTTTCAGAGGCAAAATTTGGATATTTCCATATTAATTCACTGGTAGTTCAGGAATTTAGCCTTAAGTTCATTTTTACAGCACTCAGAGATGCTCTTTCAGTACATACGCCTTAATCCAGCAGAGGATGGAAGCAAATGTTTACACATGTGAAGAGTCTCACCTGTATTGCATATTCAGAATTCAGCACATGCTTTGGTGTTTTACTTGGCTGGCACTAACAGGGTTTCCATATCAGAAAAAAAATATGACATCAAGTAATTCATCTTCATCACAGCAGTGAAAAATTAAATTATTAACACTAAAACTCTGCCTGGTTTTATTTACAACAATACAATGGAACATAGGCAAAGATCCTTTGGTTTATCTGTATAATCTTCAAAATAATATGTAAAGCACATAAGTAATGTGAAAAGACTTGCAGGGAACTCAGCCCAGCTGTTCACCTTAGGTCAAACACAACAAAACATTTTTAGCATCTAATGATTATGGCACAGCTCTGCTAATACCAGGAAGGGGGAATGGTCACCACTCTTTTGCTAGACCTCTCTCATTGACAATGACATATGAACAGCTTTCTAAGACATTGGATTTGTTTGGTGCTTGTAAATCCTTTTCTAAGTAATATTTCTCTTCTCTTGGCCTTTTATTACTGATGAGTTAGTTGCAAAAGCACATAATATCCCAAAACATCAGTCTGAGATGGCATAATGAGAGCAGGATTCATGAAGTGTTTTTTTGATTTTTGTTTTAATCAATTACTGCCAAATCAATATATTTTATGCTATTTCTGCCTCACTGTTTTATTATTTCGTAAGGTCTGCAACTTCAATTAAAAATTAAATGTGTTATCATACTATTAATTGTTCTGAACTGGTGAAGTGTTTTTATAGTTATATATGAATGTCCTTGTTTATGACAGATAGGACAATTGGCTTACGCAGAGACATTGTAGCTGGAGTATGATGTCCCACTGAGTATCCAGCATTACTGTTGATGGTGAGTGTATATGGTTAGTGTGACTTGCAGGAAACTGCTTTGCATCTCCAACTTCATCACCAGTGTGCTCATGGTTAGTCACTCAGACAAGTCATGTAGCTGTTTGGAGCTGAAGTTCTAAAACTAGACCAAGATGGGTAGCATCTTTCACTCCCATGCACTTCTGATTTATCTGTTTGTTGTGAGGGGTTTTTTGGGGGGGAAGTGTTTGCTGGGGGAGGTTGCACTTTTTACGTACTCTGAAATCTTTTTTGTGGAAAACTTTGTTAAAGTTGTCTAGAGATGGTGGGGAAAAATGTCCAGTCATCTCATTGGTGGGCTTTAGATCAGACTATGTCTAGAAACTACTATAGACAAATACTATACTTTTCTTCACAAATTTACTGCTTTTTATAATATGGTGAGAGTACATTGTATAACACCTAGGGCTCTCTCCTGCTTGTACTTTTCCTCAAAGGATTGGCATAAAAAGGCAAAAAAAAAAATCAAGACAACCCCCAAGATTTACTTCTCCAAACCATGTAGTAATCTTGGTTATAGTCAGCACATATTCTTAGATCTCATTGAGCCTTACCAGAGATTTGTTTTAAACACATCCATTCTGAAAAATATTCCTTCTTGGTTAATAAACACAAGAACCATTTTCTTTAGACTCACAGGCTTGTTTTCACATATCTTCCTTCAAGCTGAGATTTACTGTGAAATCTTTACTTTACTGAATACTTTACTTTATTTACTACAAATAAATACTGCCCTCATATCCCTTATTGAGCCAAGAAATACCTTTGTAAGCAAAGATCAAGAAAAATAGGCTACTGGAGAGAAAATGAGACAATTTCTGGACAATGGATCTTTACTCCTATGTCTCAGTTACAATATTCATCTTGTTCATTTATGCTGAGGCTCAGGACAGAGCTCAAAAACAATGCATCTGTGTGGTCAAACACAGAGCATTTCTTTGCCTCTATATGCGTGATTTTCAAGCTCAAATCATTTACATTTGTGCACAGCTACACCCATGCTAATAGTCCACCTAAGAGGCAGTACCTCTTTGCTCAAATACTTTCATTCCTATCTCAACTACGTATGTTCAGGATTAGGGACACTTCCTGTTCCTCTAGCTCAAAAGACAGGCTAGCCAAGCACATAAATTGTCTGCATCTGGCTATGCACTAGTGTTTTAAGAAAGGGCCCCAGGTATGTTCTTTACAATAGCTCTTTACGAACATCTACGTCGTGAGAAGGACTGAGTTCCCCAGTACCAGCCACAGTGACAACTCCTGCTCCTAATATAAGAAGTTGTATGAAATCCCACCACAGAAGACTAAGAATAATTTTGTAAAAATGTAGTCCACAGTGTCTTTGCTTAATACTACAAGTCAGATCTTTTTAGAGAGTGAGCCATGGATATCTCTGGGGAGTCTGGGAAGTGTGTTCCATCATAAGTTTGTTGCCATAAAGTGTTTGTAGAGTCTAACAGTGGTTAGCTTATACCAGTTATTCTCAAATGGGTTGAGATAATCTCACGGTAATGTATTCAATGTGTTCGTGGGATACAGAAACAAAGTAATGGCTAAATCTGTTTACCTAATCTAGTGTCCTGATTCTACCTATGGCCAATATCAGGTCTCTAATGAACCTCTAAATAATGCAGCACATAAATATTTAAGAATAAGATATTGTTCACATTCCAGAGGAAAGAAAATCTATTATTTGTACTGAGCAAATGCAGAATTAGTTGCATGTAGAAAAGTCTCGTGCCAGCATTAAGCATTTAAGGCTTTGTTTCTGTTTCAAAGCTTAGGAGTTTACACACTTACAGAACAATTTGTCTGCTAGCCAAGAGAGGAAGCAACAGCAGAAGGTATGTATCGTCACACATGGCCAGATCAGGGGAACCATCCGGACTTAATATTGGCTGCAGCTCTGGCCAAAAAATGTTCCAGTTATCCAGAGAGAAATCTGTGGACACTTGGGTACTCTGCATTGTGAAAACACTCACTGTTGTGAGTTCACAGTGTTGTGAAACCTCACACTGATTCCCAGGTCTTGCATTGTCAAAACTAGAAAAAACCCACAAACATTTAAATTAAAAATGGTTTTATCCATCCCTACCTCTAAACAGCAGGCATAGTGGTTTTATTTGCTTTCAATTTTAGGAGAATAGAGTTTATGCCCCAGCTGCCACAAAGATGATCTGTGAGAGAAATGTGTGAGATAAGAACATAGAAGTTAAAAGTAAAACTATCAGAGAGGCCTTGAACTCTTCTGCTAGTCATTCCTCCTGTCTTTTATAGTACTCAATCTTCCATTGTTACAAGACTATAATACAAGATGTCCTGGCATTTTAAAAAACTTCTCATTTGATACACAGTCATTCTGTAAATAAATCTGCAATGAAGTGCTTAAAGGTTTATTTCTTACTTTTTAGCAACTAGGCATAAAATGTTAGGCTATAAAGTGCTTACAAATTAGATTACTGGAAGGGAATGAAATGCATTCTTATCTACTGAACCAATGATGGGTCAAATGGCGGTTGAATTCTCGTGCTGAATACGACTGTGACCTTCACATATCCCATTGACAGAAAACAATTTTATTTACATCTTTAAATCCACATAAATGTGAAAGATGGTACCACTACAAAATGAAACATTAAATTTTTTTTGTCTCAAGGCATAACTGAGCTCTCCCAAGGTCACATATAGTCTGAAATGAAGCAAGACTTTCTCAATCCTGTTACCAGTACATTTCACCCAGACCTGGTGGTGCTGGTGATCTATTTTCATTTACCAGTTGAAAAATCTCCTAATTTTAAGATGGAGAAATAAGAAATAATGAGAGACTGTTTCTTTTGTCCCTTCGCTGTTCCTGCACAAACTGATCACTAATTATGTTTGAGCTGCTATAACAAGCTACATGTTTCAGCTCTACAGATTAAAAAGATCTAACCATAAAGAGATGGCAGAGTGAAAAAGTCTTATTCAAAAAGAAATATATCACATCCTCCTGGACCAACAGCACTATAATCTCTATACTTCTAGAACAGTATATTTAGAAAATAATTAAAGCTATGTATAATTTGATACAATCTGCACATTCAAACACTTAAACAACAGCATTTTTCTTCTATGTATACCCAACGACCCTTTGCATACCAAATGGTCACTTTTAATGTAAAAAAAATAAAAAAAAAAAAAAAATCCATTACAGCCCAGTGTTCCCTCTGCACTTTCTAAGAACCTCATGATGAAAAAGTTATTACTAAATCTCGTTTGTAGGCACAGTAGGCAACGTTATAAAGAAATTATAAATAATAACAAGAACTACATTCTTCTAACCATTCTGTTTAACACTTCAAGCTTCTCCAAAGTACAACGTTAGAAGAAAAAAGCTCAACATTTATTTACAAGATAACACCATTTTGGAAACTACTGTCATACAGAGCAACTAGGAGGATACATATGTCTATAAATTATAGATGGTTCTGGTAGCAATGCCTATGATTAAGGCTGCCTGAAACTTCCCATAATAAAACCTTTTTTCAGTTGCTTATAAGTTTGCTGAACTCCAATCACTTGGAGTAAAATTTTCCCTGCAAGGTATCTACCTGCATATTTGTTTAGGCTTTGTGGAAAGTTTAACATAAAATGGTTTAGAGAACAAGATTACAGGAAAATATACCTTGCTTTGGGAAAAAAAACCAAACAAACAAAACAAAACAAACAGTTCTTCTTTGAGAAGTGCTAATTTTTTTTATTTTTGGAGAAAGAAAAACCTTTGAAATGTGGTAGAGTGTGGCCTTTTTGTCAGATATATAATTTTTATGGTTCCTTGAATGTCCATTCAAAGCCAGTCTAGTTTGTTGAGTGTTTTTAATCTCACGTCTTAACTACTTCCCAGAATCACCTCAGTTTCTACAGCCAAAAATCGTTAATATTCTTCACATGCCTTAACACTCAGAACTGTTTTGGTGGAATAACCTATACATGATTAGCTCTGCAAAACAGAGCTTGCTTTCTTCAGCCCATAGAGCTGGACACACCAAGCTAGAAAAGCCCTTCAATCCTTGCTCTGGATGTCCCAGACCAATAAAATAAGATGCTGGAGCCAACTTCTATTCTTATCTCAACAGTTCTTGCAGGTACACTGAGAATGATGAGGAGTCTAGACATAAAGAGAGCATGCAGTAGTTTGCTGCAGATTTTTATGCACGGATGATAGAAACAAATCATTAAACAAAGCAAATTATAAGCTTAAAAATAATGGATGGAGACTGAGGGTAGTGGCCCTCAAATTGGTAACTGGTTTCAAGCTACTGATATGCACCCACAGCTAATCCTGAGTATTGCTCTTCAGGAAAAAAAAATAAACCTTTAAGGATCTTGGGCACATAAACAGTTTTCTAGAAGTAATTAGTTGACTGTGCTCTGACATACTGACAGGGTTTTTAAAAATGCAAGACAAGAATTGGACTTGGATGTAGCTGTGAAGATAATGGAGGTTCAGCAAACAGATTAAAACCAGGAAAGCAAGGACTGCTTATGCTTAGTGCTAGCAACCTTAGAAGATCCTCCAGGCTAGATCGAGAAGTTGCCTATAATTACTACTATGAAGTGCTTTCTCTCTTTGTCCAAGGGACCCACTAAAATTCATAATCTGGAATTAGCTACTCACATATTTCTGCTGGGAAAAGTTTCCTGAAAACACAATTCACAGAAGCTGCTAAACTGTCCAAACAAAGCAACCAAAGAAAGAAGAGGAATAACTTAAACACTTTCTGACATTTCTGAAGTATAACTGCTCCTAGAATTAGGTACTTTTTTTTTTACTGTTGCTAATGGATAGAATTGCAATGGATAGAATTGGCAAGGCAACATAATTTCAACTTTCTGGTTCATGAATTTCTCTACACATCAGAATAAAGCTTTTTTCTGACATAGGGCTTTAAAAATTTGAAGGGCTTCCACTGTGAATGAACACAAGCACAGAAGGCCAAAGAGCAAGAAAGACTTAATAAACAAATATCTCAGAACTTACCCACAATGAGATCCTGTTTCTTGAGTAAAGGAGTTCCTGACTGTATTAAACCAAGCAGAATAAAATGAACAAGCAAAAGCAAGAAAATTCCCCAGACTTTAACCAGTCGGTGGTTAAAGCAATTACCTCTGAATAGTGAAGTTTGGGTTCACATTTCCTGAGGAAGAGAAGAAATTTAATCTCTTAAATTCCTGACAGAGGCTTCAGTCACTGGGCTGGTGAGAAAAATGTGAATGAGAGACAAAGAAAGGAAAAGTCCTGTGACCCTATAAAATCTTCTGTAAGTCTAGGGTGTTACAGACCCAGATAGAACTGCTTTTCAGTGGCCAGCACTACCCTTTTGTTTCCCCTTTCATGTGTCTATGTGAGTCAATAGAATCAATAATAGAGAAGTTATGGTATTTTAGGATGATGTGGTGCATTTAAATTAAAAAATAACCCAGAAGTCTAGCTACCACAGCGGATACTAATTCTGTTGTAAGTGATGGCTGATTCTGAGGTGCAGTCATTTATCTGCAAGCAGAGCTTAGATACATGCTGTTAGTTTCTTACAGCTGACTAATAAGATGCTTGAAAGTGTGACTGCAGCTGACAGCTGAGCCTGGGATGATTAGGCCTGACTTACATCAGCCATGGAAAAGGTACTGTACAATGAGGATATGCACACTGAAAAATGTCCAAGGAATATATTCTGTCTGTCATGAACTGAAATTACCACACTAAAGAAAGACAGAGTGCCTAGTTGATGTGAGGTAATTATGAAGTAATTGAATATGAAGTAGTTAAACAATTAAAGGTAGAAGCTATGATACAAGACAACACAGATGAAAAATAAAGAATATTGCATGCAAGAGAAACTTTCTGCACAGTCATCTCGTTGGACATTTGCAATGGTTTTTTGCTGTGTTTAAAGTAATACTCTATGAGAAAAATAATCCCTAGATGAAGAGTTCAGCCTTGAACCAAGCCTGTGACAAAACGAGAGTTTCAGATTTGTGGGTAACATTGACTCAGATGCCAACAATGCAACATGTAAACAACTCTTAAGGAGTCAAGAATGAAATAGAAGTCCAGGCTCAGAGGAGACAGACTGTTGTAGAAACAGACATCAATTCTAAGCAACTGGGACAGGATGACTCTATTCAGACTCTGTTTTCTTCGGGATTTTGTTTTGATTTCTAAGAAGGGATTTGTGTTGCAATTGCCTTTTGATTACTGTACTTATTTCCATGCAACTACAGTGACTCATTCATATTTTAGAAGCAACAGTATTCCATTAAAGATGAACCTCCTGTTTCTTTGAGTGTGAGAGTTAACAGTGTGCATTCCCTACCATTCCCAAGAAGTCCTCTAGCAAAAGCAGAGGTGACTAGGTACTAAATAGGTCAAATCATGTGACTTTTAAAAATGATAGCTCCCATATCATGTTTGTTTATCATGAAAATAAACAAGCGCACAGCCTCAAGTACATTTTGTAGCCATTGGAGGTCACTTTTATGCTGACATTTCTGCAAAGAATTCTCTGCCTAAGCAGTGATACATTTAACATCCTTAAGTAACTTGAAATTACTTCCATTCTCAAAGAGCAATATCTTGACTAAAAAAAGAAATAGCTGAGTCCATTTTCTACCAGTCTATCTTTATGACAGCTTTTGTTTCCTAAATACATACTCAGAAGGCATTGGAAACTAAGATAAATTAATCAATGTAATTTCAGTTGTCTAGATTTTCCATCCCCACTGGGCATATTTATTGGAATCTGACTGTAGCTGGGCACATTTTTAATAGTAAACAATTTATTTGATTAATTTACCCTACACTTCTGTTCATTAAAAAGCCTCTCCCATTTTGATTTCTGCTTTTTTTATCCATAAGCAGTCAGTGAATGCTTTCAGCATATTTTAGTCTGGATTCTGTTTGGAAGCTCTTTGCTTCATCTAATCACAATGATTATTTCTTTACTGGAGATATTGTGACTTTAAATCAGTCAATGTTGTCTTAGTTCCCCTAATTGACCTTGCCACTCTAAGTGTAGTATCGGGAACACTTCTGACGTGTTTAGTGAACATGTGGTATTATATTTGAAGCACTGACTTACCAAGGGATGCACAAATCCACAGGGAAACAATCTTTGTCTAAACACTTATCAGACAAAACAAGTTTACACAGGTGTATGTTGAAAAACGAATATGAAAGGATGACAATACAGGAGAATAGAAAGCTTCTGAGGAGTGTGAACTTTTATAGGTTGGTCCTCATGTTATTATCCCAACTCATTTCAAGCCACTCCCCTGTTATTCTGTGATATGTTCTCCCAACACAGAATGATCCTTCATCCAACACCTTCATCCTACTCCAACCACTACATGATCAACTGCAGTTAAACCAAGGAAAAAACAGGAACATGGGCAACATGGCAACAAAGGGCCCGTAGGAGTTGCAAGTAGTCTATGAAATGAGAATTACAGGATGTATAAGCAAGCAATATTTTTATAAATATTGTTAATGTAACACCACTGGAACTAGTCTTATCTAAACATGCTGAAGAGAGAATTATTCTAAACATTTCTATAGTCTTTGGGATGCTAACAAAAAGTCAGGGCACAAAAAATCAATCATGCAAGGTGAACCATACTCAAAGAGGGCTAAGTGGAAATACTGTCTTAGACTCCATCGAATTTCTCCATTAATAAGCAAAGCAGAGGTTAAAAAAAACTCCCAAAGAAGCCCCCTAGATGCATCACATTCCCACAACTTAACAACTTCTCCTGATGAATACATAATCACACATGCCTCTCATTACCTGAAGTGTTTTACAGACCAGGAGGTTAAAAACTTTCCATAAGCAATGGAAATGTAGGTACAAATTTAAAGAATGTAAAATACCTGAGAAAAATTGAGTTGGGGACCTGCCCAGCTAGCTGAATTTTAGCCTGAATCAACAGGCTAACGAAGTCACAGCTCCACCTGTTGAGCTAAAGCAAATCATCCACCTGTGACAGCTGGCAGCACAAGTTCATTTTTGTGCCAGACGTAGATGACTAACACTGTGCTGCTTGGATAAAGCAAAACACAGAAGTTTCAGGACAAACCATGCCATTATTACTTTAGGTGGAAGAGTACTGTAGCCATGGAGTCATTCTGTCAGAGAACAAAAGGGCTCAGTTCTACAGGAAGGATCTCATGGCAGACCAAAGACAGGATGACATAGTTCTGGGTAAATTTACTAGAGCATACAACAATGAAAGAAACAACGCTAGAAATAAAAGTGTATAGAGCTCGCTCAGCTCTTTTTGACTTCACAGAAGACTGAGTTACTCTGACCAAAAGCTATGAATACCACATAGCTATACACACATATATTCTTTCACATTTATTAGAAATGCTTACTACTTCTTTCCTGTGCTAGCTATGAACAGTCAATTCGCACAAAGGAAATCAAGGTAAATTCAGTGAAATATCATTCCTAACCACCTTATAAAAATGGAAATATTTATCAAGCTAAAGACCCCATTTTACAACCAGAGAAGTCAATGGCAAAGTTATCATGAGCCTGAATGGTCTAGAATCAACACATAAGTTTCTTGTGGAAGAATAAATAAGGATACCTTTTTTTGCCTTACATGGTCATTATTCCAATACATTTTTATTCTGAAAGGAAAAAAAAAGTATCTGCAGTGGTCTGCAAAAAATGTACATCAATAGTGCAGTTAGACTTCAAATTTACAGCACAAATACAATACCACATACAAGCCATACATGACTTTCTGAGATATACCACCATTTCCATCTCTTTGTAATTCTGGAAAGCAGTAAGTGGTGCTGTTAGAATGCTTCAAAAACACATTTACAGGAAAAAAAAAACAAAACACATGAATTATCTATTTGAAAAGCCTAACTTTAGTTGCATTTCAAAACTAAAGATATTTTGCAAACTATTTCTTCAGAAGCTGGATCAGTAGTCAGAATGAGTCACAAATAACGATTCCAAAAGTTCAGAGTTAATAAAAAATAATTATTATTTGAAAATTATTGGATTTTTCATTATTCAGTAATTATTATCCAATAATAATTGGATAATAATAATTTTTTCGAATAAGGGATAGTAAGTAGTGTAATGCTTGGGTATAGACATGATGCTGTAATGGATCCTAAGTAGCATAGGGATAAATTCAGCAGTGTCATATCTTGGCAAAAATATTACTTTGTAACATTTTTAAAGGCATAGATGTGTTATTTTTTCTGTCATGGAAGAAGAAAATTTTATATCCTAAAATAAGAAACGCAAAAAAAATGTACGGCATTCACTTTCTCCTAGCTCAGTAAAGCACTGAAACGTGAGTGAGTCTCTTGACTTCAATTAAGCTTGTGTTTTGCTTTTACAAAGCAGCTGCAAACCATTGGCCTCTACTCTGAAGTGTCTGCTACAACACCACAATTTCAGAATATTCTATAAATTGTGCAGAACAAAAGCAGCACTGGCACCTCTTCTAATGTACTTGGTCACACATTTCCATATTCACTTGGATTGCATTACACTGGAAGACTGAACTATATCATTACAATCTGCTAATCCACACAATAACTTTTCCAAGACTCAGACTCTGCTCTAGATAGTAAATATTATGTGCATTTAAGATGTAAACACAAAATGTATTCTGATATATTTATAATTCAGTGGGATAGCGCCTTATTGCAATGACTAGGGCTAGTAAAGGCAGCAGAGCTCTCACAGAGGAAGGAGGTACACAGCAAGGGGTACCACTGCTTGAGTCAGCACAGACAGAAGCTGAAGATATGGAAGAGGATTAACACAGACCACAGTCTTATGAAGGATCAGACAATGTCATTCCTTACTCACTCCAAGTGACCACTCACAGAAAGGGTTCTGTGAAGTAATGGCTGTGCTTTGTGCAAGTAACTATGTAAAATCCCGAAGCTTTAACTCAGACATTAAAAATAGCATTGCTAAAGGGTCCTAATCTCTCTCCCCTCTGTTTGCAACATATACTACACTGCCACCTACTACAAGGAAGCCAGTAAGCAAATGTGATAGTCTGTGAAAGCAGCGAGAAGAAACAAGTAGGAATGTATAATGTGGACCTTGTTAAGCTAATACCCATCACAGGTAGAGGCAGCAGGATGGAGGCAATCTTTTTTAACGGTGAAGGTTTTCATATACTATTTATTATGCACATCTTTTATGTCATATCTCTGTAGTCTTTCTTATTTTCCTTCTCTTTAAAGACCTGTTCATTTGTCGATTGTCCTCCACAAAGCAACAGTATTATTGCTATGTTTTACCTACCAATATTGCTTACAAAATCTTCTCAAGGTGCAAAGGATTTCCCACATAAACATTAAGAAAAATCTCTGATTGTAATACAGAGCAGTTGTAGTAAGTGAAAGCATAAATTACTCTAAATTAGAGACAGATTACAGACTAACATTCTGATTTTAAACACACTGATATTTTACAATACTGTTACTGACAGTGCAACAAGCATGAGGATACAGTTTTAATATTATTCTTATTTTAAGTCTATACCTTCTTTTGCAAGACCTCAAATGCTGTGGATGAGATAGTAAATATAAAAAGCAGTCCATTAATTTTATATAAGCAGTTTTATATACCTGAAGGCCTATGACAACATTTCTTGACAAAATAGCCCAGCAGAAGAATTATTTTTCTAAAGTTCAATCAAGAATAGCTTTTAAAAATGACTGTGCAAATAAATATTATGGTACAGGTGGTCTGAACAACCCATAACAGAAATTCCATTAGCTAAAAATTTTTAAGAGCTGCCAATTACACTTTCAATTTGAAGTGGCATCTGCATAGTGACAAGCAATTCTGAGTGATAGAAATGGTCTACTTAATCTTCAACAGGAAACAGAATTTGTCCTTCTCAGAAAAGTAAACAAACCATTGATTCACATGGGAATCCTATTTTGTATTACAATGCAGAATCAGGCCATAGGATCTGCTGCAGAAGAGTCTTTTTTTCAATAGTGCACTCCATATATGCCTAGTGTGTCTCTTCTTTTTACTTTTTCCCGGTGGCTCGTGTGCACTTCTAAAACAAGTGCAGGAAATATCATGCCAGCTGAGGGTTAACTCACACATAATGCAAGGATGACATGGGGCAGGGGAAAGGGAGCAGAGAATCTTAAAACATACTAGTCTGTTCTTTCTGACATATGCATCCAACATCAGGTAGAAGCACTATACTCATAGGGCCAGATCCAAAACTACCAGAACCGTTAGAAATCATCACAGCGTTCAGGAATTTTCAGATCAAAGCATGTTCTAACAAGGAAGGTAAGTAGCATCCGTTGTTTTTCAACTGAGGATACTGTGTTGGTTAGATTTAAGTGATTTTCTACTTTTCTTTCTAAATAAATAATACAATTTTAATATATCATATATACATATATGCATACACATATAAAAATTTCAGTTACAAGTCTTTCCAAGAACTAAGGCCATTAGATCACTTCTTTCCTAGTATTATTACAACTATCAGCTCTGCTGCTAAAAGAAGTCTACTGTACAGCTATCACTAAAATTTTAAGGAAACATACAAAAAAATAATGTAAGCATATTTTCTTATCAGTTTTTCAAAGAGTTTTTTTAGAGGAGAAAAAAAGAAAAAGAGCATTGAAAAGTGAAGACATTAAGAAACAACCAAGCTTCACACACAAAGAAACAAACAAGCTCTTTGTTCTTTAGTTTTTCAAGAGTCTGGATTAGAAAATTAAATCACAGGAAAATAGGGCACTAGTATCATAATCATTTGGTAGGCCTAATTTCTCCCCCATCAAAAACCTGCAGATGTGGAAAAAGCAGATTATCTTTCCATGCACTGGTCAACCTGTCATTGAAGTGATCAAACAGATTAACAGGAGATGTGATACTCCAGAGGGCACTAATTTATGAAAAGATAGGACAGAGATCAAACATTTTTTCAGTAGATGCAGGAGGCAAGGAAGAAAATATTATTAAATAAAATATTACTAAACCTTTCCTTGAAGAGGAAAAGACAGGGCACCTGGAGAGATGATGCAGTGTGCAAGGCAGATGAACGTCCCTGAGACATTTGTCACTAGCTGGACAGTGAGACATTGACATTAACGAGGGTGGCATTTGAAAGATAAAAGCAATATCTCTGCAGCAGACAATACGGTTTTCAAGACAACACACATGGGGACATGGTGTAATCAAAAGAGACTGGAGAGCGCTTACATCTAGCAAAAGCATCACAATCACTATCGATATTCATGGGAGAATATGGATCAGGAATAAATGGCTTATGGTTTTGTCTGGAGGGTTGGTGGGGATTGTGGGTTGTTTTTCTTCTCAGCCCAGTCAATTCCGATCACATTCCTTTATTGAAGGACTCTCCATCAGTCATTCACTTACACCTGCCTTGCCAAAAGTCACTGTTTCATTGACAAGTGCTTTTCAGGCAGCAGAGCTCTAGAAGACAGCTTTGTCGATAGTGAGTGGGGATTTACAGGGGTGGAAACTCTTGCCTGCGATTATCTCCTAGTGAAAGCAAGGAGAGAGCTGGGAGACACCCTGAGCACTGTCTGCCAGGACACAAGCAAGTGTAGGAAGCAAGATCTGGCTGCCCCTCACAGATGTCTCTGAGTGTCACTACCCCAAAAATGACATCAACTGTGTCTGAGAGTCACTCCTGACATTATCCATGGGATAGAAAGTGTCATTATTAATTAATCACTCCCCGTTCTCTTGTCTTGGTGTCAACCACGTCTCACAGCTCATTTTTTACTCCAATGCTCTCGGGTATCTCTGGTCTCTCTCCAAAAGGAGAGGATGCTGTGGTCCCAGGATAGAATGAGACAAACCTGGGCATCCCAGAACAGGCTTCCTGATCCCCAGATTCATTCTGCTATCCGTGTTCCACTCCACACTCATGTACTGCCCATCTGATCAGTTTTTCCCCATAAAATAAAGAAACTGCTATGCCTCTGAGAGAAAGCAAGTCAGCAGCAACACCAATTTGCTGGTCCACCCGTCTACTTCTTCCTTCAGGAAAACTGGCGCAGGCCGACAAAGCCCAAGTCCACAACATGTTGCGGGTGAGGTCTAAGCAGCAGCGGCCCGAAACACTGACTATCCCGGAACGCGGCGTCTATGAGCGAGCATTTTCCAGGGGTCGGCGCGGTCCCCGGGTCGGTGCGGAGCTGGGCGCTCTCCGCGGTGCTGCCCCCGCCCCGGGCGTTCTCCAGGGTCCTGCACGGCGCTGCCGGGGCGGCCGGAGGGTCAACGCCAGCCCTGGCAGGGGGAGAGCCGGGTATCCCAAAGTGAGTCCTCCCCTGGTCCTACTGCCAGTGCCTGCCCGCTCTCCGCGCAGCGCTGGCACCAGCCGTCCGTGGCTGGAAACACTCAACGTCTCCCACAGAGGGGGGAAACCCACACTTAAAATAAATAAATAAAAAAACAAAAATCACATGGATTAATCATGCAATGAAGAAGGCTTTAGACGCGAATCCAGCAACGAACAGGAAAATAGTAACCCAAGCTAACCCGATATGTGGTAAGGACAAGCTCTTTCTGCATCCTCAGTGATGCTGCACGCAGGGAATGCAACCCCACACATGAAGGTTCCCATGTCCTCATCCTGCAGCAAAGTACCGAGAACCTCCTGGTTGTCCTTCAATATCGTCTCTCTCTCTTGCTCTGCTTCAATTTAAAAATTGCAAGAAAATAGAGAAGTGATAGAAGAAAGCTGATTGAATCAATCACAAACAAGCCCAGCAAGATGGATTATGGGGGGGGAAAAAAAAAAAAAGCTGTATTCCTAAGCAGCGACTGGTGTCACAGTAGTTAAAATAGAACAGAAAAGCCTCTCACAAAGTCAATTCTTATGTAGATGAGGAGACATAAGAGCTTTTCTCTCTTCAAGGGCTTAGTGAATTTCTAATTTGCCCAAAGAAGCCCTAGAGGAATGAGGTAGAAAGGGCGGGAATATTGGGATTGCTAGTCATAACAAATATTGCCATGATCTGGATTGTCGCCTAGAAATACTCTGAAAATGAGAGGATCCAACACCATTGTCTCAGCCGAGTTACTCCTCTTGACCTTCAGCTTTGTCCATCCAGGCTTAACCAACTTCCTGCAATGAGCGTCACCCCCTCTGTCTGCCAGACACAGAACTTTGGTCTCTCTAGGTCACGGAAAGGGAAAGAGGATGAGAGATGATTTTCCCTCCAAAAGAAAAGCACACGCAGAAGTTTAAACAGCCAGAAAACTGTAGGGTTAAACAATAAACTGGGAAATGTGGTGTCCTGTTGAACGGAGAGCAGTTTGCACAGCATTGAGAACCCACCAATATATATCATATCAATAAAAAGGAGCTCTTCGAAAGCTTGCATAGTAATTGAGATTGGAGATCTTTTTTGATATGGGTTGGCATTTCCTCATATCAATCTGACAGAGCCAACTCAGGAAATTGCTGGTAATATTCATCTGGGGAGCACTTTCATTAAACGTAATTCATTCGACTTTCACAATAAATTGAGTGACATCCTTACAGCAGAACCTTTTTATCCTTGATGAAGTGCTTGCCAGCCTTTGGTTTTCCACTTTATTGTCACATTCCTTAAAGCAGAATCGTCAACATGTCAATCTGCCGCACGAAAAAAATGCTAAAGCCGTATTTACAAAGCACCCAGGAGGTGGTTTAATGCTGACTTACAAGAAGAGCGAGCTGGGTGTTAAACTATCTGATAAATCACAGCAAAACTTCCCCCAAACCCAACCGGGAGAACAGAAGCCAATCCTAGGGAGGGAAGGATGGCTCACACATTCATTTTCTGCAAGTGCTGGCTATTCCGAGCAATTGGTTTCTTAACCTGCTTCATCGCACTTTCCAAGAGGACTGGGGAAATTGGCTGTTTGCTAATTAAAATGGCGGTTTAAAGATGCAGGGAAATATCAAAGAGGTTAAAATGGATACCTCTAGGTACGGTACCGACTTGGAAGATGTGTCTAGTAGAAGACAGGCAGGGATTATGTTCAGGTACCTCCCTAAAGGGTGAAATCTGTTCCAGACTGCTTTCTTCAGCTATTTAATAATTAGAAATAGTGCATACTAAACACCAGGAAAAAGACATTTCAGTGCGAGGAAACCCCTTCTTAAACTAGCAAAGGTCCCTGGTGGTTAAGAAGTAGGGAAGCCCAGAAAAGGATGCCCCATCCTGCGTTTAAAAAAAAAAATAAAAAAATAAAAAAAAAATCAAATGAACAGATAAGTTTGTTTCCCCTACACGAGATGGGAGTCCAGTTGTTATTCCTGCGCCTTCCGAAAGGGTAATTTTTCCCCCCTACATCGCCGCGACAACCTTTTTCAAACTCCTCTAGAAAAAAAGAGCAGGATCATCTCAAGGCTACAAACCCCCCCCCCACTTCTCTCCCTGCTCTCCAAGCTCTCTCCGCCGCCCTCCCCGCCTTGGACGTCAAATTGAAAATTGCGAGAAATCGCTTTTTTGGGGGAAAAAAAAGCAATACCCGAATGCATTCAGCACCAAATGCCTCTGAGAAAATACTGTGGGTGGTGATTACGATAGGACAATGCCTTCTCTCTCTTTTGTTTTCTGTTTTCTTTTATCTTCGCTGTTTAGAGAGGTGTGGTTTGTTTGGGGTTTTTTCTTCCACGACAAAGTAGGACACAGTCAGCAACTATCTTTAAAAAGAAAGAAGTAAAAAAAAATATTAAACTTATCTTCACCAGCGCCTGATATCTGCTCACGTTCGCCACAGCTTTCATTAACCGGGGTGAAATGACCGCAAACAGTGCGACACACAGTGAAATTAAATGTACACAAACTCTGGAGACGCTAACCCTCTGTTTACCCCCTCAGCAAATACCGTACCAAGTGTACCACCGCTGAGGACAATTTTAAACCCCTATGATTCACAACAATTTTTCAGGAAAGCTCCTCTCAGCTGCCAGAAGGCCTCCAAGCTACAGTGGCGGTGTGGAATCGACCTTAAAATCCCAGCCCGGCACGGGGAGGAGGTTAGCAGGCTGTTTCCAAAGCCCTGCCAAAGCCATCACCCTGTAAAGGAAGGTGCCCCGTGAGCTCCGCAGTTCTACTCCTCTGACAAAGCACCACGCAGAGAAGCTCGCCCTGCGAAACAGCCCTCGTCTCGGGGTGAAAAATCACCCCTCCTTTTGCTCTTATGCTGCTTAAGTTCTAAACGGAGCTAAAGCGCTCTGCCAGCCGACTCCGGCGTGTATCCTAATTAACAAACCCACCAGTGAATGAACACTTTGCTGGGAGAAGACGACTAGCCGGGTTAGGGGCTAAGGAGGGGAGGGATCCTTACCCTAGCAGCATGTCACGCAAAACTCCGAGTGGTTTTCGTTCCGTACCCGCTACTCCGGGTAAGGAGTCCCTAAGTAACGAGCCGAAGTCCCTTCGAGCCGGGATGATCCCAGCAAAGAGGCGCATGTTACCACTCCGTGATTGTACGGCGCGGGAAGGTCTCCCTCGAGTATGCGGGGGTAAAGCCTGTGACCGTGACGGGGGATGAAGTCCTGTTATCTGCGAGGCACTTTGGCCGCGTTTCCCGAGAGTGCGCAGGATGCTGGCAAGGAGCAGCGGACGTGGCGAGCGCCCGTCGCCGCTGGGAGCTGCGGGGCACAGCCCGCCGGACGCACCGCACCGACGGGCTCCGCAGCTGCCGGCACGGAAACGATCTGCCTCCTCCTCCGAGGCCCTGCTTGACCTGTCCCAGTGAGAAATAACTAGTTAGGATCCTTGCCGTCCTTGCTAACAGCCCGCGCGTTCTGTAGTCACTTCTACAGCATGCTGCTTCCTCACAGGGGGAAAAACAAGAAGAAAGGAGAACAAACAGCCTGGCCTTTTATTGTGCTGTGGTGTCGGACTGGAAATTCAGCGGCAGCTAGGCAGGAGGTACAACGAGGTTTCCGTTAGGGGGATGGTGTAAAATCCCGGTGTCCTTATAAACAGAACTCACTCCTCTGAGAGTCTACGATCTTTTATGTTTTTTTTTTTTACTATTTATCTGCTTTCTTACTGACGATTTTGAGCTCAGAACAGCACTGTTAGTTAATGAAACATTATCCATTAGAATTAGACTAAGATGCTTTCGAAAGAAGAGCAGTGGAGTGTCGTGGTGAATAAGACCGAGGTGTTTGAACACTTTCTGCAGCTCTCTAGAAGTAAAGAAGGAAAACAACTGCAAGCCTTTAAAGGTTAACTCCTAATTCTACCAAATAAGTACTAAGTTATCCATTTAGGCCAAAAGAAATATTTTTCCACTGCAAATCAAATATAACATTTTCAATACACTGCACAGCTCAAAACAAGGAGAAAAGGCACGTCTTGCAAAGGACAACTAATGTTCTTATCAATAAACATAATACGGCAAACCACCTCTACCCCAGCAAAATTCTTACTCGTTTTGATCGGCTGTGACCTCTATAAATTTCGGGCAGTAGGGCTGGATGACATATAGCTCTATTAAAAAGGGGGAGAAAAGCAGAAACATTTTTTTCCCCTTCAAGATTTCATCACAAAGAAGTTTAAAGGTGGAGGGAAAAGGGGAAAGGGGGAAAAAAAAAAAAAAAAACAGAGCAGCGGTTTGCTGGGTGAAGCGAAATTACAAGGCAGGCAGTGTCTGTAAATGAGTAACTTCGAGGCAGCCCAGCCTTGTCGCGGCAGTTCACCCTCCCTGAACACCTCCTAGTTCAAGCGAAGGGGAAACAGGCTATTTTCTCTCTCACCTGTATTATTAACCCCTCCCAAAAAGGTTTTTTTTTAACACACTTGGTAAGAAGCTGTTTGTGCTGCCATTTCATTTACCCTTCCTAACAGTTTGAGCACTGAAAATTAAATTCCTAATTTGAAACTGCTCTACACCACACAGAGTGATGTGTACACACGGACAGGCACAACAAAATGCTGCACCTTGCTGCTTTGTGGCACCGCATTAAAGCTTTAATCAAAACTTCATGCTTCGCTGCTAATAAACAGTTTATTATCACGCGATGGCCTAATGCAAACTTCCAGAGTCACTCCCGAAATACTGAGGACAGGGAGAGATTGGCATAAACGTGGAAGTATCGATTCAGAAGGAAGAATCGTGTTAGGGAAGTCCTTTGGATCCTCCCCGAGTGTTTTGGCAGAAGACACAGCCCCAGCCGAAGGACGCATTCCCTCGCCCTAGCATGTCTTTTATTCACTATTTTTTTTTAATCATATTTTGCATTGTTTGGAGGGGAAACTGGAAAACCGTCTCCTTCATTCTGCAATGCCAAGCCGTCGGAAAAAAAAATAAATAAAAAAAAAAAGCATTCAGGTAATGAAGTCTGTAACTAAACGGTAATTGAATCAGCATAATTTGCACACTGAATGGTTTTCAAATGCTCCCAGTTTACAATTAAAGGAGAATTAATGCGCTTGTTGTTCAGACTGCAGCACATTAGAATAAATCCAGCACTGTTGTTGTAATGAGTCCAGAGCAGTTTAACTGCCAGCAAACACATTTAAAATTTAACACGACGTATCGATCTCGCTCCGGCTTTTTTGATGGATTATTTGCCACGCACTTTTCTCCCCATTTCCCCCTACTCCTCCACCCCTCCCCCCCGGGCTATAAAATTCGCAGGGAGGAGAGATGCCCGCGGCAGACGTGGCACCGCTCGGAGAAGGCAGCGCTCCGCACGTCGGGCGGTCACGGGACGGCGCGGGGTAGGCCGGGATAGTCCGGGATAGTCCGGGATGGGCCGGGACCGGCCGGGATAGTCCGGGATGGGCCGGGATAGTCCGGGATGGGCCGGGACCGGCCGGGACGGGCCGGGCGCGCGGAGGCTGCGCGGGCGCGGGAGGGGCGCGCGCCGCCGACCCC